>CM056722.1:98293966-98493966 GCA_029844215.1 Przewalskia tangutica
GTTGTAGCCTTACATTTTAACTAGCATGAAGTATGTGTATTCAAGATTGATAAGTGTTATGGATATTGGAATCCTAGAATCCGAAATGACATTGTTAGCCTTTTGAAATTGAAATACAATTTGGTCGATAATTAGAATCGTCGCATGTTACCTACTTGAATATTGTAGTAGTTATATCGATTGCGGCTTGATAGCATGTTATACTAAACAACTTGGAATTAAAGGAATTGGAAATAAGACTTTGTGTTGTTGTACCTCAAATTGCCGGAAATGACATAGTATGTTGGATTAGTTTGATATTAAATTGTGGGGCGGAATTTTACACGTCTTGTAGGCGTGTAATCCCCTATTGTTAACTACATTGTTGAGCCTTAAATGTGGTGTGTTTGGTTATTGAATTCGGGCCTTGAAAAAGGTGGAAAAGTATGTAGAAACAAAGCAAGTGTTGTCCGATTTTCCGTAGAATTTAGTGACTTTGCACTTAGAATATTCTACGTTTGAAGCTAGAAGTTAATAAACGTATTATGGTCATTATAGGTTGACATACTACATACGACATATTGGGTTTAGCAAGTGAATTGAACCGAAGAGGTATTTGGAACTTTCTTATCTCTTGAGCATGAGTAGTTGTAAATATATAGTACGGTAGACGTACGAGATTTTGACGAATCTAGTTTCATTGATACCCTTGGATTATCTTAAGAATGTCCAAGTTGGTTGAGTTAGGGAATTAACTCACTTGTTTAAAAACATTAAGGAGATCTTAGTTTCTAAAAGTTAAGAGACTTTAAATATTTTGAAAGAATATGATACTTGTTTTGTTTGGAAAGTTTAAGTCTCTTGGTTATAAAGAAGAATGTAAGTATCTAAGGTATAAAGCTAGTATAACGTCTTTATGGGAAGTTGGTTTTAATAGCTTTATGGAAAGTTAAAAAGAGTGGTTTACTCTAAGTATTGTAAGTAATGATAAATGACTTGAATTAATGAAAGGCAAAATGATTTGAAGGCATCAATTGCTTAAGGTTTTAAAAGAAGGAAGTCACTTGATTTAGAAGCCTATAAATGTATTTCTAAAAGGTATTGTGACTTGTCTTGAAAAGTAGATATGACTTGATACTACGGTTATTAGTATCTTGGAAGTTTTATATGAAAAAAAGTCATTTTAAAAGAGTAGAAGTACGTAGTACTTTGGGTTAAATTCCCGGATTATTCTAATGACATGTTAGTGCCTTAAGTAAACTAAAATGAGAGTGTATATGAATAAGGCTAATAAGAAGTTAGGGGGATTTCTTAACTTTCTTATGTTATGTATGATAAGCCGGTAGTGCTTATGTTATGTATGATAAGTCGGTAGTGCTTATGTTATGTATGATAAGCAGGTAGTGCTTATGTTATGTATGATAACTGGTTGTGTCACGACCCGACCCCGGGCCCGCGACTGATGCCCTACCTGGGCACCCCTTTCGGTATACATCAGAGAATAGCAGCGGAACATACACAACTTATAAAATGCTTAAACATAAAATAACAACAGACTAGCCGATAAGGCCACCTCCCGTAAAATATACGTAATAAAACAGTACATTTTTTTTTCTTTACAACCCAATCCACAAATGTGACTACAGACCTCTAAGAATAACAACCGTGACGGGACAGGGCCCCACCATACCCCTGAATAAACAACAACCAACCATACCAGGGATAGGCCTCCGGAGTAATGGAGATTCCAACAACAGTTGATCCTATAAGTGAGGATCGGCTACTGTATACTCTACCGAGGCATGAACGCAGCCGCGAAGGAGGTCAAGATAACATGTACCAAATATGTGAAATCGAAATCTTGAATGAAATCATAAGTCTATAATAAAATCGAGATGTATGATAACTCAATTAACGAAGACATCAGGCCTTACTAACAATGAGAGTAATCAAGAGTATACTTACAATATAAAAATAGGAAGCTCACGACCAAAGCAGGACCACCCGCCCGCAGTATCATTAAGCAATCCTACTCTTGGGACTATTTCACCCGCATAGGTCGTGTGGACCCGCATGAGGTATTCCTCGCATAGGCTGTACCCGCCCGCATGGGACTATTTCACCCGCATAAGCCCATAAGGACTCGCATGAGGTATTCCTCGTATCATGGATAGCAAATCCACGGAACAGGTGGTATAACGTCTTGGGGGTTTTCCCCTCATTTATACTCTTACCCTGAAGCATGTGGTATAACGTCTTGGGGGTTTACCCCTCATTTATACTCTTACCCTGGAGAAGGTGGTATAACGTCTTGGGGGTTTACCCCTCATTTATACTCTTACCCTAACTCAACCGACCATCATACATAACATAAGCCCTACCGGCTTATCATACATAACATAAGCACTACCGGCTTATCATACAATAAATAAGCAAGTTAAGAAATCCCCCTAACTTCTTATTAGTCTTATTCATATACACTCTCATTTTAGTTTACTTAAGGCACTAACATGTCATTATAAAATCCGGGAATTTAACTCAAAGTACTACGTACTTCTATTCTTTTAAAATGACTCTTTTTCATATAAAACTTCCAAGATACTAATAACCGTAGTATCAAGTCATAACTACATTCTAAGACAAGTCACAATACCTTTTAGAAAATACATTTTCAGGCTTCTAAATCAAGTGACTTCTTTCTTTTAAAACCTTAAGCAATTGATGCCTTTAAATCAATTTGCCTTTCATTATCAAGTCATTTATCATACTTATATTACTTAGAGTAAACCACTCTTTTTAACTTTTCATAAAGCTATTATAACCAACTTCCCATAAAGCCGTTATACTAGCTTCATACTTTAGAAACTTACATTCTTCTTTATAACCAAGAGACTTAAACTTTCCAACAAAACAACTATCAAAAATACTTTCAACATACTTAAAGTCTCTTAATTTTTGAAAACCAAGATATCCTTAATATTTAAACAAGTGAGTTAATTCCCTAACTCAACCAACGTGGACATTCTTAAAATAAGCCAAGGATATCAAATGGACCTAGATTGTCAAAATCTTGTACGTCTACCGTACTATACATTTACAACTTATTCATGCTCAAGAGATAAGAAAGTTACACATACCTCTTCGGTTTAATCCACTTGCTAAGTCCAATTCGCGCACGTAGTATGTCAACCTATAATGACCATAATCGCCTATTAACTTTACTTCAAACGTAGAATATTCCAAGTGCAAAGTCACTAAATTCTACGGAAAATCGGACAGCACTTCCTTTGTTTCTACATACTTTGCCACCTTTTTCAAGACCGAATTCAATAACCAAACACGCCACATTTAAGGCTCAACAAAGTAGTTAACAATAGGGGATTACACGCTTAATCAAGACGTGTAAAATTCTACCACAATAAATATCAAACTAGTCCAACATATAATGTCCATTCGGCAAAATAGGGACAACAATACAAATTCGTTTCCAATCCCTTTTCAATCCAAGTGGTTTAATATAACATGTTATCTAGCCACAATTGATTACAACTACTACAATCCTCAAGTAGGTAAACATGCGACAATTCTAATTATCGACCAAATTGTATTTCAATTTCAAATGGCATAACATGTCATTTTCGGATTTGAGCTTCCAAATTTCCATAACACTTATCAATCTTCATAACACATATCACATGATCATTTATAACTTATAATAACATGGAATCTTCAATTACAAAAGTAAGACGAAGATTATACCTCATTTAGCCCAAATATGATCCAAGATTACAAGTCGATCCTTTGCAACTTTAGCTCCTCCTTTCGACGTTCCAATCCACTCCAAGCAACCCTTAGAAGCTTATGAAGAACTCCTCTTCAAGTTCCAACTTCAAAGTTGAATAACTCCTTAGGTTTTCGCCTTGCAACTAATACGAAAACACCATTTTTCCGGGATCTTTCTATTGAGATACACTTACAATACCCTTAGGTACCTTGGTTTAAAGTATGAGGATTATTGGACAAAAATTAAAAAAATTTCCTCTTGGAAATTGACCATCACTTAGTGAGCCTCCCTAAGAGAGCAAGAACAAGATTTCAATTTTTTTTCTAAGTGTAGAATGACAAAGTCTTGCTACTAGTATACTTAAATAATACTAGGAAGGGTCAAGATTAAAACAAATGGGTGGCTTGGATGAGTTTCACAAGGATCAAGCCAAGTGGCCCTTTGACAAGTCAACAATGTCAAGCTCTTTGTCTTTGCAAGACTTGGTCATTTAAATTATGGTCAAATGACCATTTTATCCATGCCATTTTCGTCCAAGACCACTAAGGGGGGGTGACACGTGTCGCCCTCCCGTTCGTCGCAATATTTCGTTTTCCGACAATTCCATAATTCTGATAAATATTTACTCGTCTCCAACCTTAACATTTTTTAGTTCTTACGTACGTTCTTATAAACATATCCTGAAATTCCGGGGTGTAACATTCTTCCCCCCTTAGAGACATTCTTCCCCGAATGTTCTTTTGGGAGTCAAACTTAAAGATAGTGACATAGTCTCCTTACAACCCCTACATACCAATAATACCACACGAGGCCACATAACAATACACATACTAAAATGTCAACCTGAACCCCATGTGTCAACATCAGTTATCTGCATAAAGCTTTTATCGACTCTGAGCTTACAATAATCTTTCCTGGATAAGCTTTGCCTTATCCACCGCCTGCTGAACAAGTCTGGACCAAATAACTGAACATCGCCTACGTCGAACCAACTAACCGGTGATCTATACTTTCTTACATACAAGGCCTCATACAGGGCCATCCGAAATACTGGAATGGTATATGTTATCGTACGTAACTCAACAAGAAGCAAATAATTCTCCCAGCTAACTCTGAAACCAACAACATCGGCCCGCAACCTATCCTCAAGTGCCTGGATAGTACGCTTTGTCTGCCCGTTGGTCTGAGGATGTAATGCAACACTGAGACCCACCTGTGTCCCTAATCCCTTCTGAAAAACCTCCAAAAGTTATCCGTAACCGAGCTCATAAGTCTGACATCATAACATAGGAACCCCGTGCAGTCTCACAATCTCCCTGCTATACAAGTTAGCATAACCCTCAGCCGAGTAAGTGGTCCCAATCCGGAAGAACACGGCTGGTTTCGTCAGCATGTTTACTATGACCCTGCGGAGTCGACTTCCTCCGATACGATGCCACCCTGTAACAAGATCCATTTTAATTATCTCTCATATCTAAGTCGGGGTCTAAATCGCCTGTAATAGCCCACTGGGCTTCTGGTGTTCAACCATGACCTGCTACTAATTCGGATATCAAGCAATAACTCTGCTACGTCCCTCTTCAGGCCACCTTACCAATACATACATCTGAGGTCACTACACAACATAGTCGACCCCGAACAATTTAAGCAATAAGCACTGCGTGCCTCCCCTAAGACTCCGACTAGTCCCGCAAAGACCGGCACACACGATCTATCCTCATATCACAAAGACCCCATCCGGCTACTCAAACAGCTCTTCTCTTCTGAGAGTCGATCTCAATACCAGATCATAATCGATCCTCATATCGCCGCTTTACCTCCTCAACGACGAAAGACTTCAAGAACTGTTTGATCCAAACTTCATTCACCTTGAAACCAATAATCGAACCCATCGCTCAGAGGTGATGAATCTCACGGACCACGCCCCGCTGCACCGGCTGCCCATCTGACAGACTACCCATAGACCCACGACTAAGAGTATTTGTAACTGTCTTGGCTTTCCCCGGATGGTATAGGATATCGATATCACAATCCTTGAATAACTCTAACCTCCGTCGCTGTCGCAAATTCTACTACCTCTGTCTGAAGGTATACCAGAGGCTTTTGTGGTCTGCACAAATATCCACATGAAGTCTATATATACGTCATGCGCCCAAATCTTCAAGGCAGATTTAAATGCCGCCAGCTCTAAATCATGAGTGGCGTAATTCCTCTCATGCTTCCCTAACTGTCGGGAAACATAGGCTCTAACATTATCGTGTTGCATCAGCACACAACCTAGCCCAACACCCAACGTGTTACAATAATAACCTAACACTCTAGTCTCACAGGAGGGGTTAGAACTGTAGTCGTGGTCAACTTATCTTCCAATAACTGAAAGCCTTTCTCATTCCTGCAAAATATTCGGGTGTCCTTAATCTCAATTATGGTTCCTATTTCCTTTTCTCTGTTGCAACCAAACTTGGTCATTAACTTAGATTTGATTCTTTTGCTTGCCTCCTGGCTAAGACTTCCTGTCAATCACAATTTAGGGGGGGGGGGGGATTTCCTTGATCTCGTCAAGTAGTAACCTGATTTTCCTTTCCCAGTTTGTAGAGCCTATATCTAGGTGTTACCACATTTCCTCGAAATGTTCTTACTTCCCATTATTTACTAATAGTCTTTACACTAGTCTGGGGTAATCATATCTCGTGCAACTTACATAACCATAGTCGTATTCTCCTTGTTATACCCCGTAGCTCCGGAGTATGTATGTAAGGACGTACGTACGAATGTATAAACCCTAATTTTGGACCAATAGGAGGGTGACATGTGTCACCCCAAGTGGACATGGGAGAACGTTTTTTTCAAGACTAGTGGGCAAGACAAGTGGCCAAAGTCTTGCATGGCACATTATGGACGTTTTTTTTCAAGTTAGTGGGCAAGACAAGTGGTCAAAAGTCCTGCATGGTATTTGTGAGGTGGTGGACAAAGGGACCCACACAAACACTTGTCCTAAATCTATACCATACACATGTTTCAATCCTAGCCCTTGGTTGTCCTATATAAACACCTCTAGTTGATTAAAATCTTCCACACTTAGAATATTTCAAGACTTGAAAATAATTTCCCTCTCCCTTCCTCTCTTCTTGCTCTCGTCGAACACCCCTGCCCTTAACCTAGTGTTGTCCAAAAATTCCTAAACTTCTAAGTGTTCTTCCTTAGTATATTAGGAAGATTAGTAACCAAGAGTTAGACAAGATTTCACACCCTAGCCTCAAAATTTCCTTGGCGAGAGCGTACCAAAACGGAGCCTTAGTGTTCTTCACTTTTTGGAGTTAATTCTTGAATAGAAGTTGGTTAGGAACTTCTAAAGGTGACTTGTGGTGGTTTGGAACACAAATATTTGGAGCTAAAACTTGCTTAGGAACGACTTTAAGTTCTTGGATATTTTTGGGCTATTTTGAGGTAATGAACCTTAACCTCTTTGTGAAGTTGATTATTATGTATATTGGATATTATACATATATTGGAAGTATATTATGGAGTATGAGATATAAGGAAAGATTTGGATCTTGTTAACTTGTTAAAAGGAGAATTGGCATATTAGCCATTAAAATGGTAAAAATGTATCCATTACTTACTAAGAAGTTAACAACAAAGAAACTATAACTTATATAAAAATTGGAATATAAGTTGGAAGAATAATGAAGTAATTGGATAAGTAAAATTGTAAAAGTTGGCCAAGGACCCCAACTTAAGGACTGTATTTACTTTCGACTGTATTTACTTTGGATTGTATTTACATTGTTGTTAAGGGGAAGATTGTTAATCGCGTTTCGTTTGGGCGTGTGATCCCCTTCTTTAATTATTGTTGTTGTTAAGGGGAAGATTGTTAATCGCGTTCCGTTTGGGCGTGTGATCCCCTTCTTTAATTATTGTTGTTGTTAAGGGGAAGATTGTTAATCGCGTTCCGTTTGGGCGTGTGATCCCCTTCTTTAATTATTGTTGTTGTTAAGGGGAAGATTGTTAATCGCGTTTCGTTTGGGCGTGTGATCCCCTTCTTTAAATTTCGGAATTATTGCGCCTTATTTATGGTATGTTGGTTACTGTTATCGGGCCTTGAAAAAGGTGGAGAATTGAGTAGAAACGGGGGAGGTGCTGCCCAATTTTTCGTAAACTAAGAGAAATCTTACTTAGAAGAATCCCACGTAAAACTAGAAGTTGATAGGCGTGTTTTGACTATTATAGGTTGACACTCTGCGCACGACATATCCGACTTGGCAAGTGGATTTAGCCGAGGAGGTATGTGATTCTTCATATCCCTTTGATCATGATATTTGTGAAATATATATAGTACGATAGACGTACGTGTGTTAAACTAAATTTGGCTTTACTTTGATGTCTTTGGACTTGAGTTCTAATTAATAAGAATCTTGAATATTTCAAAAGGAGTTATGAATCATCTTGGAAGAAAAGTAATACTTGGTTTTCATAAAAAGTTTAAGTGTTATACTAGCTTTATGGGAAGCTAGCTATAACGACTTAAGAAAGATAAGAAAAACGGTTTAATTATTTGGTTATCAAATGCTTGAAATGATGTTTGAAGGTATGGTAGGTTGGTTTGATAAACATGTTATGATGCTACGTGTGTTAGTATCTTGTGACGCTTGTGTAAGGAGGTTATTCTTGTTGTGCTTATGTTATTTAACGATAAGCCGTTGTGTTAGTATTATATCACTCACCCTCCTGACTTGTTACGATGCCGTGGGTTAGCCGCCCCCGATGCGAGGAATACCTCATGCGGGTCCATGGGACCTATGCGGAGTCGCGGAGTTCGGGATGATCACTCCGGGTGTTACGCCGATGCGAGGAATACCTCACGCGTCTATGTGGCCATGCGCTGCGGCGGAGTCCAGGCGGATGCTGCGGGTTAGCTACCCCCGATGCGAGGAATACCTCATGCGGGCTGGGGCCTATCGCATCGCGGAGTTCCAGATTAGGCTCGCATAATGATACTATGGGCGATTGGCCTTGCCGATCATTAGCGGCCTAGAAAAGACCGATTACATTATATCTATTTTTGCTCTTGTTTATGATGTGGCACTATGCGATTAACTTGGTTGTTTTCGCATATATTTGTGAATTGGTTTTAAAATGTTATAATTATATATATCGATTTACGATTTCACATACTTGGTACTGTTATCGACCTCCTTGAGGCTGCGTTACGCCGCAGTAAGGGAAAGCAGGTGGTGGATCCTCATTCTTAGGATCTTTGCTCAGGTGTCAGAAGTTCCATTTCTCCGGAGGCTCGACTTTTGGTACGGTTCTCCCTGGTGTCGTGGATGTTTTGTACATTCAGGGGTATGACGGGCCCTGTCCCGCCATAGTGTTTACACCTTCAGAGGTCCGTAGTCTGTTGTAAAGTTGGGATGTAATCGTTCACTTTGGTATTTATATACATGAAAGACAACTTTTCTTTGAATAGATCGTTCTTATTTTACCTCGTTTCATGTTTGCAAGTTTATATTCGGTTACTCGATATATGTCTACTGGGTGCGGGTAAGGCACCACGCCCGAACGGTCGCGTGACAAAAGTGGTATCGAGCGATTAAATCCTCGGAAAGTGTCTGCACCGTATCTAGTAAGTCTTGATTATCGGTGTCTTGCACCACACCAATAATCGGAGGCTTTGCAGGATATTTAGGATTGGTTTCCTTTCTTCTCATTCTGAGATCGTGCCTTAGAGTTGTGTTATAAGTTGGACCCCTCTGACGAATTTCTTTTGTTTACCAGTTATGCATCCACGCAAGGAAACCCAGGCCCAGAAGGGCAAGGCAGCGTAGGAGGCGCTAGTAGGACACGAGGGTCACGAGGGCCTAGGCCGCCTTTGCAGTGATACCCCAGACGGCGAGTTCCACGACGCCGCCGGCCCCAGCAGGGTTTAGAGCCGCAACAGTGGCTACTAAGGCCACGACACCTGAGCCTCCAGTCCCACAGCCTGGAGCAGAGGAGATGGGTTATAATGAGATGGCCCAGTTATTAGCCAGGGTCGTGGCGAGTCACGAGATAAGTGGATGCATTAGTTCGATTCGAGTACCGTGGTTCACCCGAGTCGGATAGTTTGAGACTTCGGGACTTTCGAGTTGCGACCGCGAGTTCTATGGGTCGAGGCCTGAGGATGATCCGCAGGAGTTCATCCGACAGTTACAATGGATCATGAGAGTGATCAAGGCTTCAGAGACCGAGTCAGTGGTCTTAGGCTCACATCGGCTGTGTGATACTGCAGTCGACTGGTTTGATTCATGGGAGCTATCCCGGGTGGAGCATACACCTCCAGCTGTTTGGGGCGAGTTCTCAGAGGCATTTCTCACTCACTTCTTGCCTCCGCAGATGAGGAGAGCACGAGCCGACAGATTTTTGATGCTGAGGCAGAGCGGGTGCACAGTTCGGGAGTACAATGTGGAGTTCGACTCATTGGCTCGGTATGTCCCCGCGTTAGTGGCAGATATGGAGGACAGAGTGCACCTCTACGTCACAGGGCTTGATGACTACTTGGCAGAGTCTTGCTCAGGTGTAGCTCTTCAGCCGGGCATGGACATTGCCCGCATGCAGGCTCATGCACTTGGGTGTGAGGAGCGTAGAGGCCGACGGGTTGACAAATATCAGTAGAAGAAGGCCAGGACGACAGGGTATTTTAGTAGCTCTCGGGGCGGACGGCCTCAACAGCAGACTAGATTTGCACCGCAGCCAGCTCAGAGCACTCCTACACCGTCTTCAGGGCAGCCAGGGTATTCGGGGGCAGGTCAAGGCCTTAGGAATTCGGACTTCCAGGGTAGAAGAGGTGCTAACCGATCGAGACCACCTTCCTCTCAGTGTGTTCGATGTGGTAGATCCCATTACGGGAGTTATGGTACTACTGCGGGAGCTTGTTACACTTGCGGCCAGCAGGGTCACTTTGCGAGAGACTGTCCGACCAAGGGCAGCGCAGATGGTAGGGTTCAGCCTACAGGGTCTTTAGCGTCTCATCTCCTACGATTACTCACCCTGTAGGGCAGGGTGCTCATGGGCCAGCAGGTCGCGGCAGAGGTCGTGGCAAGGGTCCTAGTTCCAGCGGTCCTCAGAACCGCATTTATGCCATGTCCAGCCACCAGGACCAGGAGGCGTCACCGGATGTCATCACAGGTACTTTATCAGTTTCTTGTTGTGACTTATATGCCTTGATAGATCCAGGTTCTACCTTGTCCTATATATCTCCCCATATTGCTAGTAGGATAGGGATAGAGCCTGAGTCCATAAACCCTTTTGAGGTAGCTACGCCAGTGGGGAATTCGGTGGTAGCTGAGCGGGTATATAGGGCTTGCCCAGTGACTATATGCAGTCGTCAGACCCTAGCCGACTTGATAGTGTCGGATATGACCGATTTTGATGTGATCATGGGTATGGATTGGTTAGCTTCTTGCTACGCCAATGTAGATGGAAGCGGTTGATGCGGTTCCGATTTCTGGGAGCCGGTTATCGAGTGGGAGGGGAACACTGTGTCGCCGAGGGGTAAGTTTATTTCTTACCTCAAGGCTAGGAAGATGGTTCAGAAGGGGTATATCTACCATCTCATTCGGGTATTTGATCATCGAGGTGTGATACGGACCTTGATCCCCCAGAGTCGGAAGATGTTACACCCCGTAAGTCCAGGACATGTATAAGAGAATGTACGTAAGGAATCAAGACTTGGAAATTAGTACGAAAGGAAGAATTGTTTTTCCGGCAGAAAATCTTCCGAACGTCGGAAAGGAAAAATGTTCGTTGTTGAGAATTGGATTCTCAAAATGCATTATTGGAAGAGTATGGAACTTATTAACATTATGGAAATTTATTTTTTACGGATTTGGTCACGTGCGGCCCACCCGAGGAATTTTACGTTTTGTGGGGCCCACGAGGGTTACGGAATTTTATGGACGAATGAGAGGGTGACACGTGGCACCCCCACACTTAGTCTTGGTCGAATTTTGCAAGGCTAAAATGGTCATTGACCATGGTGGAAGATAAGTCTTGCTAAGCTTGAGATTGTTGACCAAGTCAACTTGCCACTTGTGCTTAATCCTAGTGAAACTCATCCTAGCCACTCATGTGTTGTAATCTAAGCCTTCCATTGTGTTATATATACTAAGCAAGTAGCAAGACAAGGTCTTCCAACAATCTCAAGCTTAGCAAGACTATCCACACAAAAATTTTGTAGTTTTGATTCTTTGTTCACAAGACTTTAACCCAATGTCCCTAAGGGTATTGTAAGGATATCTCAATAGAAAGATTTCGGAAAAACGACGTTTTCGTATTAGTCGCAAGGCGGAAACTTAAGGAATTCTTCAACTTTGAAGTTGGAACTTGAAGATGGGTTCTTCATAGGCTTCTAAGGAGTGCTTGAAGCGGATTGGAACATAAGGAAAGGAGCTAAGAATTGCTAAGGCGCGACTTTGAATCTTGGAAATTTTAAGGGCTTATAAAGGTATAACTTTTGTCGTTTTAGCAATTAAGGTTTACTTATTGTTGTAGCTACGGATATTAGCAAGCATGAGTTATATATTATGTAGTTGGATAAGTGTATTGGCTATTGGAACCCTAATCCGAAAACTAGCATGTTTAGCCTTAAGATTGGAATTCAAGTTGATTATTAGTTTAAGTCGTCGCATGTTGTATAAAGAAGGAAATTGTAGTTGTTGAAGTTGTTTATGGCTATATAACATGTTAGACCTTAGAACTTGGAATTGGAAATGGATTGGAAAAGGACTTGTGTTGTGTTATTGTTGGCCGAGAATGGCTTGTGAGTATTAAACTACGCATGAATTGGGGCGGAATTTTACACGTATTGTAAGGCGTTTAATCCCCTTTGTTTGGTTGTTGTTTTGAGCCTTAAAGGTGGCGTGTTGGTTATTGTATTCGTCCTTGAAAAAGGTGGCAAAGTGAGTAGAAACAAAGGAAGTGCTGCCCGATTTTCCGTAGAATTAGAGACCGTATACTTAGTATTATTCTACGTTAGAGACTAGAAGTTGATAGTATTGTTGTGACCATTATAGGTTGACACTTCTACGTACGGCGTATTCGGCTTAGCTTGTGGATTTAGCCGAAAAGGTATGTGAACTATCTCCTCTTCTAGCATGATTCCTTAAGATAAAGAAAGTATGTCCTACTCCTTAAATGATCCATTCCTTGGTTGTATTTGGATTGCCTAAAATAGAATTTGTTCTATGTACTTCCTTGATTGTACTTTGATGTTTAAATTATAAGTTGTATAATTCATTGCCTTAGTGAAGTTGGATTCTTAAAAGTGAAAGTATTTTACTTAAGGTACATGGACTCTTGAAAAGGAAGTGGTTTCCAAACCTTTTGGCTAGTGCCTTAGTTCCAAAACCTAAATGTCATTATAATGACTTTATGGGAGTCAAATGAGTGATTTACTTAATTGTTTTAAGAGAGGAGAAATGACATGATTTAAGAGAAGTAACTTGTTTTAAAGGTGTGAGTTACTTGAGGTTTAAAAGTAGAAGAAACTTGTTTTCTAAATATTAAGAGACTTGAAGTATTTTGAAAGTTAAGAAACATGATTTGTAAGTATGTGATACTTGGTTTTAAGTATAAGTCTCTTGGTTATAAAAAGGAATGAATATGTCTAAAACCATAAAGGGTTATAACGACTTTATGGGAAGTTGGTTATAACGGCTTTATGGGAGGTTAAGAAAGTTGTCTATTTTGATTATTAGGCATAAGTTGCCTAGATTGTGAAAATTTGAGGTTACTTGATTTCAAGCGTTGAAAAGAGTTTTCTAAAAGTGTAGTAACCTACCTTGAAAAATAGACACACCTTGATACTACGGGTGTTAGTATCTTGGGGTTTTACGTAAAAATGAGTCTTTTGAAAAGAATGTACGTACGTAGTACTTTGGCTTGATTAATTGAGAATTATGATATGTGTGCCTTGATAAGTACTTTGGCTTGTTTAATTGAGAATTATTCTATGTGTGCCTTGATAAGTACTTTGGCTTGTTTAATTGAGAATTGCCAATGTGTGCTGGTGATAGCATTTGAGTACTAGTATTATGTTTTATTACGTTACGCGACTCGGTTGGAGGGTGGTTGTCTTGTCTTGGAGTTTACTCGACGCACGACGGTGATGGGATTCCACGGGTATGCTTCCATTATTTGTGTTACTCCTGACATCTTTCGATGTGGGATTCCGGCATGTGACCAGCGGGTTAGATTCGGTTATAATGTCATGTTAGTGCCTTAAGTAAACCTAAATGAGAGTGTACATGTATAAGACTAATAAGAAGTTAGGGGATTTCTTAACTTGCTTATGTTAGAATATGGTAAGCCGGTAGCGCTTATGTTATGTATGGTAAGCCGGTAGTGCTTATGTTACGTATGATAGCCGGTTTGTGCTAGTGATATATTATTCATTACGGGGTCATTCCCCGGATTTATGGCATTTGCATATTCCGTGGATTTGCTACCCATAATGCGAGGAATACCTCATGCGGGTCCGTAAGGACTTATGTGGGTAAAATAGTCCCATGCGGGCGGATACATCCTATGAGAGGAATACCTCATGCGAGTCCGTAAGGGCTTATGCGGGTGAAATAGTCCCATGCGAGGAATACCTCATACGGGTCCACGCGACCTATGCGGGTGAAAGCACCCCGAGTAGGATTGCTTAATGATCTGCGGACGGTGGTCCCGCTGATCGTGAGCTTCCTAGTTTATATTGTAAGTATACTGCTATTTACTCTCATTGTTAGTAAGGCACTGTGTACTGTTATTTGAGTAGTGACTTTGAGGGCATGCGTCCTTGACTTGATATGACTGCTTATGTATTGTGTACTGTAGGTTGGCTATCATACATGTCTCCTGTTTTGTTTAGACTGTTATGATTACATTACGCATTTCATCGCTTCACATACTTGGTACATTCTTCAGATCGACTCCTTTGGGGCTGCGTTCATGCCGCAGGTTTAGGTACGTTGTTTGGTGATCGGCAGGTGTAGGACCCTGCTCAGAGTTTTTGGATAACTCCTTCGCTCGAGTTTATCTTTTGGTATAAGTTCTTTCGATGTGCTTTTGTACAATTATGGGTACTGGCGGCCTTGTCCGTCATAGTTGATAAAACTCTTAGAGTGCGTATTCATATGTGGGATTGGACTCATGTACGGTGTAGTGTCTTTTGTTTATGTATATTATATGGCAGCCTTGTCGGCTTTGCCCTTGCACGTATGTTGGTTTTAAAAAAAAAAGGTGTTATTTAATTTTTGCCGTTTACTTGTGTTGTTAAGGTAGAAGGGTGCCTGGTAGGCACCCACGCCCGGGTTCGGGCGTGACAGAGTGGTATCGAGCGCCGATCCTCGGAATGTCTGACCGTGTCTAGTAGAGTCTTGATTATCGGTGTGTTGCGCCACACCCATAAACAGGAGGCTACAGGACATTTAGGAGTTAGTTTCTATTCTTCTCACTCTAAGATCGTGCATGTAGCATGTTAGTAAGGTAATTCCTCTCGACGTATTTTTGTTGGCAATTATGCCTCCTCCAAGGAGGGCAACGCCCCGAGAAGGGCAAAGGAGTAGCAGAGCTACTAGTCGACTCAGAGAGTTGATAGGGCTTATGCCGGTATACCTGGATGTTGTTCGCGGCGAGTTCTTACGCGCCAGTTTTAAGGCCCCAGCACGAGCCTCCAGTTTCGATTAGGAGAGAATATAGGTCATGAGGAAGCGATTATGTTATTGACCAAGATAGCGGTGCTACAGCTTTCATCAGAGGAAGTTATTCGGCCAAGACAGGTGTGTACAGAGGTAGAGGCCAAAGAGAGATCAACAGAAGAGGCTAGGACCGGTTGGTTATCGGTGAGTTTTTGACGGCGGCCTCAACAGCGAGTGAGATATTCGTCCCAGCCTACCCAGTACATACCCCCGCAGCTCACAGGTGGGAGATTGGACTCCACAAGGTATTTAGGAGCCGGTCCAAGCTCCAGGGGTCGAGGTTCTCAAAGGAGCAGGGGATTTTCTCAGTCGAGGCCACTTATTCCTCAGTGTTTCCATTGTAGTAAGTGTCATTCGGGGAAATTCCGTTATGGCACAGGTGTTTGTTTTCATTGTGGCCGTCCGGGCCATATACGGAGGGTATGTCCTTTTAGAAAGAGCACCAGTGAGGTGGCTCAGCCTTTGAGGCTTGGTTGGTTCCCTTCCTCCGCACTGTCGTCCCCAGGCGGTGTTGGATGTCGGCCGATCGTGGTAGAGGTTAGGGTGGAGTTTATAGTTCTGGCGGTCCTTCGAACCGCAGAGATGACATGACCATCGGGCAGATCGGAGGCGACATCGCGCGGGTTCTGGTATATTTCGATTCTTTTGAATCATGCATATGATAGATTCAGATTTTACCCTAGCGTATATGTTTTCCCTTTATTGCTAGAGTTGTAAAGTGATAGTACCCCAGAGGTAGGGATACCTTGACTAGTAAAGTGAGAAGTTAAGAATTTTGACAAGAATGGTAAGGGAACTGAGACTATAGTTGTGTAGAGTTCACACGTAGTAATTGCCCCATAACAGTGTAAGACCAATAGGGAAGGTTGTACAGTAGAAATACTTTGGCTTATGTGACGAACCTCTAGTGAATAAGGGGGGATAGGGTGAGAAGTACCTTGAGAGAGAGAGAGATTTATTTCAGACTAAGAACGAGAAGTTAAGTGTGACGATGGGTCGGGTTATGGACTCATTTCGGGTCAGCCGATAGTATGGAATGGGGTGATGTCAGTTGGTAGTGGTCCCGCTATGTGATAGGATCACGAGGATGCAAGGCCCAAGTTTAGTTAATCGTTGTACGAGTTTGTGTACGCGTTCCACCTAATCAGTCGTAAGGGCGAGAAAGAGCCTTAACGGAATGTAAGTAACAATATGGCCAAGTTTGGTTAGTAACTCGAAGTTGGGAAACGAAACAATATTTGAGATGTTATGCGTTTACTAAATAAGTTGGAAATGCGAAAGTATGACAAGTAAGAAAATAAAGGAACCTCAAGGATCCGTGTTTTAGAAGATGTAACCTTCGAGTTTTGTGAAAAGGGTCGCGGACGGAAGGTCAGTTGATATGTTCACGTATGTTGTGGTGGCCATTTGTGGCATCGTTGGTCTTGGAGTATTGGTATTAGGCATAGTATAGAGTTTATGCCGAGTTTGTATGGCTTGACAATAGAATAAGAACATTCGGGACGAATGTTTCTAAGGGGAAGAATGTTACACCAGTAAGTCGGGACATGTATAAGAGAATGTACGTAAGGAATCAAGACTTGGAAATTGGTACGAAAGGAAGAATTGTTTTTCCGGCAGAAAATCTTCCGAACGTCGGAAAGGAGAAATGTTCGTTGTTGAGAATTGGATTCTCAAAATGCATTATTGGAAGAGTATGGAACTTATTAACATTATGGAAATTTATTTTTTACGGAATTGGTCACGTGGGGCCCACCCGAGGAATTTTACGTTTTGTGGGGCCCACGAGGGTTACGGAATTTTATGGACGAATGAGAGGGCAACACGTGGCACCCCCACACTTGGTCTTGGTCGAATTTTGCAAGGCTAAAATGGTCATTGACCATGGTGGAAGATAAGTCTTGCTAAGCTTGAGATTGTTGACCAAGTCAACTTGCCACTTGTGCTTAATCCTAGTGAAACTCATCCTAGCCACTCATGTGTTGTAATCTAAGCCTTCAATTGTGTTATATATACTAAGCAAGTAGCAAGACAAGGTCTTCCAACACTTAGAAAATTTCACACTAGTCTTGTTCTTCCATTAAGCTCTCGGGTTTGGTCCACTATCCACACAAAATTTTTGTAGTTTTGATCCTTTGTTCACAAGACTTTAACCCAATGTCCCTAAGGGTATTGTAAGGATATCTCAATAGAAAGATTTCGGAAAAACGACGTTTTCGTATTAGTCGCAAGGCGGAAACTTAAGGAATTCTTCAACTTTGAAGTTGGAACTTGAAGATGGGTTCTTCATAGAGCCACAGGAGTGCTTGAAGGCGGTTGGAACATAAGGAAAGGAGCTAAGAATTGCTAAGGCGCGACTTTGAATCTTGGAAATTTTAAGGGCTTATAAAGGTATAACTTTTGTCGTTTTAGCAATTAAGGTTTACTTATTGTTGTAGCTACGGATATTAGCAAGAATGAGTTATATATTATGTAGTTGGATAAGTGTATTGGCTATTGAAACCCTAATCCAAAAACTAGCATGTTTAGCCTTAAGATTGGAATTCAAGTTGATTATTAGTTTAAGTCGTCGCATATTGTATAAAGAAGGAAATTGTAGTTGTTGAAGTTGTTTATGGCTATATAACATGTTAGACCTTAGAACTAGGAATTGGAAATGGATTGGAAAAGGACTTGTGTTGTGTTATTATTGGCCGAGAATGGCTTGTGAGTATTAAACTACTTCGTATGAATTGTGGGGCGGAATTTTACACGTATTGTAAGGCGTTTAATCCCCTTTGTTTGGTTGTTGTTTTGAGCCTTAAAGGTGGCGTGTTGGTTATTGTATTCGGCCTTGAAAAAGGTGGCAAAGTGAGTAGAAACAAAGGAAGTGCTGCCCGATTTTCCGTAGAATTAGAGACCGTATACTTAGTATTATTCTACGTTAGAGACTAGAAGTTGATAGTATTGTTGTGACCATTATAGGTTGACACTTCTACGTACGGCGTATTCGGCTTAGCTTGTGGATTTAGCCGAAAAGGTATGTGATCTATCTCCATTTCTAGCATGATTCCTAAGATAAAGAAAGTATGTCCTACTCCTTAAATGATCCATTCCTTGGTTGTATTTGGATTGCCTAAAATAGAATTTGTTCTATGTACTTCCTTGATTGTACTTTGATGTTTAAATTATAAGTTGTATAATCCATTGCCTTAGTGAAGTTGGATTCTTAAAAGTGAAAGTATTTTACTTAAGGTACATGGAGTCTTGAAAAGGAAGTGGTTTCCAAACCTTTTGGCTAGTGCCTTAGTTCCAAAACCTAAAGGTCATTATAATGACTTTAGGGGAGTCAAAGGAGTGATTTACTTAATTGTTTTAAGAGAGGAGAAATGACATGATTTAAGAGAAGTAACTTATTTTAAAGGTGTGAGTTACTTGAGGTTTAAAAGTAGAAGAAACTTGTTTTCTAAATATTAAGAGACTTGAAGTATTTTGAAAGTTAAGAAACTTGATTTGTAAGTATGTGATACTTGGTTTTAAGTATAAGTCTCTTGGTTATAAAAAGGAATGAATATGTCTAAAACCATAAAGGGTTATAACGGCTTTATGGGAAGTTGGTTATAACGGCTTTATGGGAGGTTAAGAAAGTTGTCTATTTTGATTATTAGGCATAAGTTGCCTAGATTGTGAAAATTTGAGGTTACTTGATTTCAAGCGTTGAAAAGAATTTTCTAAAAGTGTAGTAACCTACCTTGAAAAATAGACACACCTTGATACTACGGGTGTTAGTATCTTGGGGTTTTACGTAAAAATGAGTCTTTTGAAAAGAATGTACGTACGTAGTACTTTGGCTTGATTATTTGAGAATTATGATATGTGTGCCTTGATAAGTATTTTGGCTTGTTTAATTGAGAATTATTCTATGTGTGCCTTGATAAGTACTTTGGCTTGTTTAATTGAGAATTGCCAATGTGTCTTTGGTGATAGCATTCGAGTACTAGTATTATGTTTTATTACGTCACGACTCGGTTGAGAGGTCGGTTGTCTTGTTGAGTTTACTTGGGCGTCGACGCGGTGATGTGGGATTCCACGGGTATGCTTCCATTATTTGTGTTACTCCTGGACATGCTTTCGATGTGGGATTAGGGCATGTGACGCGGCGAGTTAGATTCGGATTTATAATGTCATGTTAGTGCCTTAAGTAAACCTAAATGAGTGTACATGTATAAGACTAATAAGAAGTTAGGGGATTTCTTAACTTGCTTATGTTAGAATATGGTGTTGGCGCTTATGTTATGTATGGTAAGCCGGTAGTGCTTATGTTACGTATGATAGCCGGTTTGTGCTAGTGATATATTATTCATTACGGGGTCATTCCCCGGATTTGTGGCATTTGCATATTCCGTGGATTTGCTACCCATGATGCGAGAAATACCTCATGCGGGTGAAATAGTCCCACGCGCGATCTGACCTATGCGAGGAATACCTCATGCGAGTCCGTAAGGGCTTATGCGGGTGACATAGTCCCATGCGAGGAATACATCATGCGGGTCCACGCGACCTATGTGGGTGAAATAGTCCTAGGAGTAGGATTGCTTAATGATACTACGGGCGGGTGGTCCTGCTTTGATCGTGAGCTTCCTAGTTTATATTGTAAGTATACTGCTATTTACTCTCATTGTTAGTAAGGCACTGTGTACTGTTATTTGAGTAGTGACTTTGAGGCATGCGTCCACGACTTGATATGATCGCTATGTATTGTGTCTTCGTAGGTTGACTATCATACATGTCTCTGCTTTGTTTAGGATCATTATGAATTCATTCTGATTTCATCGCTTTCACATACTTGGTACATTCTTAAATCGACCTCCTTCGGGGGGCTGCGTTCATGCCGCAGGTTTTGGTACGCTGTTTGGTGATCGGCAGGTGTAGGACCCTGCTCAGAGTTTTTGGATAACTCCTTCTGTTCGGGAGTTTATCTTTTTGGTATAAGTTCTTTCGATGTGCTTTTGTATGCGGGTATGGAGTGCGGGCCTTGTCCGTCATAGTTGATAAAACTCTTAAGTGCGTATTCATATGTGGATTGGACTCGTATGCGGTGTAGTGTCTTTTGTTTATGTATATTATATGGCGTTTGTCGGATTTGCCGCACGTATGTTGGTTTTAAAAAAAAAGGGTGTTATTTAATTTCCGCTTTACTTGTATTGTTAAGGTAGAAGGGTGCCCGGTAGGGCACTACCACGCCCGGGTTGGCGTGACAAGAAGTTCCAGATGTGTTCCCACGACCTCCCGGGTATCCTCCGAGAGGAGATAGAGTTTTGCATTGATATTACGCACGATACTCGACTGTATCCATTCCGCCATACGTAATGGCACCGCCGAGTTGAGAGAGTTGAAGGACCAGTGAGAGATTTCTTTGGAGAAGCGGCTTTATCGCCTAGTGTTTCTCCCGGGAGCGCGATTGTTTGTAAAGAAGAGGATGGGACGCCGCGCATGTGTAGATTACGGTGAAACAAGGTGACTATTAAGAACAGATACCCTTCCCGGGATTGATGACTTGTTCGACCCGCGCGAGTGCGAGGTGTTTCTCCAAAATAGACCTACGATCGATTACCATCAGTGCGCGTTAGGGAGGCGGATGTCCCAGATCGCATTCGGACCAGACGCACTATGAGTTCGTGGTCATGTCTTTCGGCTTGACCAATGCTCGGCATATTTATGGATTTGATGAACCGAGTGTTCAAGCCATTTTTGGATACGTTTGTGATAGTATTCATTGATGACATCTTGATTTATTCTCGCCGGAGGCGAGTACGCGAGCATTTGGCGAGGCAGTCTTGAGAGTTCTCCGGGACCAGCGGTTGTATGCCAAGTTGTCACGACCCGTTCCGGGGCCCGTGACTGGTGCCTTACCGGGGCACCCAAGTAGTCATACATCAGAGTAACCAGCGGAAATATAAAGCAAGACATGAAACAATTTATAAAATAAGACACAGTTTATGTGAGAAAACATCGCCTTTCGGCATATATATATAAAATCATGGTTTAGATTACATCCGACAATCGCATAACATGACATGCACCTCTAAGGAAATATACAACTATGGCGGGACAGGGCCCCGCCATGCCCTGACTGTACAAAACTATCTACAACAGGGAGATCATACCAAAAGTAGAGCCTCCGGAAGAGATGGAGCTCCCGACACCAACGTAGAGATCCTAAGGATGCGGATCTAGCACCTGCGGCATGAACGCAGCCCCCCGAAGGAGGTCAGTACAACAGGTACTAAGTATGCGAAACTGTAAAGTACTTAAATGAAAACATATCATTTTTTAAAACCAGTTTACAAATATGTGTGAAACAACCAAGGAAACCGCACGTAGTGCCACATCACAAACAAGAGCAACAATAGGTAACTGTAATAGGTCTTGTCTAGGCTGCGAATGATCGAAACAGGGCCACTCGCCCATATCATCATTCTGCAAGCCTAATCCTGGACTCCCGGAGTCCGCATAGGCCACTCACATGGGCCCGCATGAGGTATAACCCCGCATCGAGGGTAGCTACTCCTGCATCGTCCCGACTCGTTGTCCGCGTGGCCACATAGACCGCATGAGGTATAACCCCGCATACTAACACGAACTCGTAGCTCCGCATAGGCCCTCGACCCGCATGAGGTATTCTCGAATCATGGTCCTGCATCACCGAGTCTACCCCGCATCGGAGGGCTTAACCCCAGATCATCTCAAGAGGTGAGTGATAGTATACTAACATAACAACTTATCTTTAAACAACATAATCACAACAAGCATACTTTTTCACAAGCGTTACAAGACACTAACACACATAGCATCATATCATGTCCACTTATCAAACCATCTTATTATTCTTTTCACAATTCAATATAAGTGCATTATAAACACATAGGCAAACTGTTTCTTTTATCAATCTTAAGTGGTTATACTTAACCTCCCATAAGGTTAGTATAACTCTTAAGCTTTGTTTAAAAACCAATTAGTCTTCTTCTCATAAAAAGATCCAAGATTCTTTAAAAATGCTTTGGATCTTTATTATTCGTGCTTAAGCCGTGAGGCATTCTGCGTAAGTGTTATTCAGCTTAAGTCAAAGACATTGCCGTAGTTATATTTTAGTTAACACGTACGCTTCACCGTACTATATATATAGTAAAATATCATGCTTTAGGAAGAATCACATACCTTCTCAGCGAAAACCACCTGCCAAGTTGAATATGTCGCGCGCAGAGAGTCAGCCTATAATAGTCACAGATATCTATCAAGGACTACTCTGAAGGTCATTCTAAACAGAGGGTTCACAATTATATGGAAAGGTGGGCAGTACCTCACTACCCTGTGAGCTATATAAGTCATTGTGGAAAACAAATTCTATGTAAGTACAGTTTGATTATTCTTCTTTCAAACCCTTCTACGTGGTAACAATTCAATTCTCGTGATATTCTTCTAAGTATTTATACTTATTCTTATACTATAACAGTAAGTATTCTCTAATTCAAAAGAGGGTTAGGATTATTACCTCGGTAAGCCCAATAATATCCTAGAAAAAGTCGCGCCTGAGCAAGGTTTTGCTCCTAAGTTGTATGCTCCAAGAACCTTAGAAGTTCTTCACAACTTCTACTACGTACTAAGGTCTTTGGGCTAGGTATTTTGGGCATTATAACGATACAAGAAGGTAACTTTTCTACCAAGGGAGGGGGTAGATTTCGCTAGGCTAGGGGTAGGCTCTCGCCACACTACACAAGGGAGGGAAGAGGTGTTGACGAAAAGCTTAAGGGAGAGGAGAGGATTTTTAGACTTGAAGATAACTTTGTGTATGAATAACTCTTCATCTCTAAGGGGGTATTTATAGCTCAAGCCTTGGCCAACCAATGGCCAAGATGAAGACAAGTGCAAGGCAAGTGTAGGGTGAGGATTAACTAAACACAAATATCCTACCAACCCTTGACTTGTGCACAAGGCACAAAAACGTGCCTTGGCTCTCCAATTTCGTCCATGGGCGATTCAAGTCCACCAATGGGAGGGTGCCAAGTGTTGCCCTCCGTTGGTCCAAAATGTTTCGTCTCTCGGAAAAATCCGCAAAAATTAGAAATGGCATAGCCGAATTTTCCCTACGAAAGTGGGAAACGCTTTCGAAAACGATTCTTTAAGCGAGTTGTGCACAAAAACGCCCAAGGCTAACTTTAAAGCCAAACTTTTTAGACGTATTCCTCACGCATACTGCGAAATACGGGTATAACATTCTCCTCCTTAGAAACATTCGTCCCGAATGTTCCTTCTCAAGACGATTATCGAAGAAGCTTAAACAGTTAGCAAATGCCACACACGCCACAAAATAACACTTAGGCATAAATGATAATGGAAATTTACAAGTAGGAAAGTGAATTACCCGGCGGTGGGGAATAGGTGAGGATACTTCGCCTCATGTCCTCCTCGGCTTCCCACGTCATCTCCTCCCGAGCTCGTTCCGCCACAAGACTTTGACGGAAGCCACGCCCCGTCCGCAGACGCCTAACTCGACGATCGACTATCGCGCATGGAATCTCTCATACGATAACCCCTGGTCACCGACATCGTCAATCGGGTGTACCACTAGATGGATCCTCGATACATCTCTCAAAGATAGATACGTGAAACACGGATGACCGCTTCCAGATCGGACGGCAGATTCAACTCGTAGGCAACCTGCCTACCTCGCGACAATCGAACGCCCAATGTACTGGGCCGAAGTTTCTTCTTCCCGAATCTCATCACACCTTCATGGGTGACACCTAGAAAACCCAATCATCTGCGAACTCGGATGCCGACGGCGATGATCTGCATCGACTTCTGCCGACTCGAGTGTCGATAGCCGCCTCCGGATAAGCTTCACCTTATCCATCGCCTCTGTACCAAATCTGGTCCCACTAGTTGTCCTCGCCCACATCGAACCAACCTATAGGCGATCGCACTTCCTCCCATACAAGGCCTCATAAGGCGCCATCTGAATCTTTGGAGTGGTAGCTATTATTATACGCGAACTCAACTAGAGGCAAATGATCCTCCCAACTACCATCGGTCAATAACAGGGCTCGCGGCATATCCTCAAGAGTGGATAGTGCGCTTCACTGTCCGTCTGCTCGTGGATGAAATGCAGACTTTGCTCACCGCCCCTAAACCCTCTGGAAGGACCTCCAGAAGTTAGCCGTAAGCCGGGCTCTCATGCGATATGATCGAAGTAGGGACTCCATGCGATCGACGATCTCTGATGTAAAGTCCGCATAATCCTCAGAAAAAGTCGTCCCGACGGAAGAAAGTGGGCTGATTTCGTCACCGTCGACGATAACCCATATAGAATCATGTCTCCTCCGAGTGCGAGGTAATCGCGTGATGAAGTCCATGTTGATTACCTCCCACTTCGGTCGGGATCTATATCGCTGTATAAAACCACCGTGCCTCGTGCTCTACCTTACTGCTGACAACACGGGCACTGAGCTACGAACTCTGCAACGTCCCTCTTCAAGCCATCCCACCAATACACAGATCTAAGGTCGTGGTACATCTTGGTCGACCCCGGATGGATAGAGTAACGCGCTGTGTGCTTCCCCAAGAACTTGCGAAGTCTCAAACATCCGGAACACATACCGCCAAACCTTAGCACCCCATCGGTGCTACCAAAAGGACCCTTGCCTCACGAAGAGGCGTATCACGATATCGAATCAAAGCCGATCTCGATTTGCCTCTTCACCTCCTCGTCGATGGAAGACTAGGCAACCTCCCGCACTCTAACCCCACTGCTATCAGAATCAATCAACCGGACACCAAGGCTCGCTAATCGATGCAAATCACGAACCATGTCCCTCCTCTCTTGCCGCACATCCGATAGGCTCCCATCGACCTACGACTAAGGCATACGCCACAACATTGGCCTTCCGGTGGTACAGATATCAACATCGTAATCCTTAAGCAACTCTAACCACCGCCTCTCGCCGTAAGTTCGGCTCCCTCCGTGAAGATATATCGAGGCACTGTGGTCTGTATAAATATCCACGTGAACCCCATACAAATAGTGCCTCAGATCTTCAGCGTGAATCACTACGCTAACTCCAAATCATGGGTGGGGTAGTTCCTCTCGTGTTTCTTCACCGTCGGGATGCATATGCTATAACCCCGCCATGCTGCATCAACACACATCCCAACCCGATGCACGACGATCACAATACGACATAACCATCTGGACCTCCGGAAGAGTAAGAACGGGCGGCCGTCGATCTCTTTCAAAGAATCGAAACCACGCCACAAGCATCACCATCAAACTTGGCCTTACGAGTCACCTAGTCAATGGTGCAGATAGAAGCAAACTTCTCCACGAACCGATAATAACTCGCAAGGCCCGTAAAATCGCGAACCTCACGCCGAGTAAGAGGTCAGGCCAAGTCACGATCGCCGATCTTGGCCAGATTCACTGAATGCCATCCTCGGCCTAATATGCCCAAGAAACGCCATGAAGTCAACCAAAACTCACATTTGGAAAACTTGGCGCATAAATGCTGATCTGGAGAATCACAAGACAGCCTCAAATGCTCCGCATGCTCTCGCTCCGGCGAGAATAAACCAAGATATCATCGATGAACACTATCACAAAGCGTGTCCAAAAATGGTTTGAACACTCGGTTCATCAAATCCATGAATACCGCGAGCATTGGTCAACCCAAAAGACATGACCGAACTCATAATGCGTGCACGTCCGAATGCGATCCCAGGGACATCCACCTCCCGACACGAACTCGATGATAGCGAACGCAGATCAATCTTGGAGAAACATCTCGCGCCCGCAATCGGGTCGAACAAATCATCAATCACGGGAAGGGGTATTCGTTTTAATGGTCACCTTGTTCACCGTCAGTAATCAACACACATGCGCAGCGGCCCCGCCCTTCTTCTTCACGAACAATACCGCTTCTGGGGAAACACTGGGCCTAATGAAGCCGCTTCTCCAAAGAAATCCTCACCGGTCCTTCACTTCTCTCAACTCGGCAGTGCCATTACGTATGGCGGAATGGAAATAGGCCGAGTATCCGCAATATGTCAATACAAACTCGATCTCCTCTCGGGAGGATACCCGAGGTCATCCGGGAACACGCCCGGGAACTCGACTACGGAATCGATCAAAACTGGTACCGCAGCCTCGGTATCAAACACTCGAACTAGATGGTAGATATACCCTTCGCACCATCTTCCTAGCCTTGAGGTAGGAAATAAACCTACCCTCGGCGATACCGCTCCTCCCACTCAACAACCGGCTCTCAGAAACTGGAACCGCACTACTCTCTCTCATCTACATTGGCATAGCAAGAAGCTAGCCAATCCATCCCCATAATCACGTCGAAGTCAATCATCTCCAACTCTATCAAGTCGGCGTGGTCCGACGATCAGAATGGTCACAGACAAGCCCTATATACCCGCCGAGCTACCACCGAATCACCCATCGCGTAGCTACCTCGAAAGGGTCTATGGACTCGTGCTCTATCCTCATCCTACTAGCAACAAGGGGAGATATATAGGGCAGTAGAACCCGATCTATCAAGGCATAAACATCAAACCAGAACCGATAAGGTACGTGGCGACATCGGTGAGGCCTCACGATCTGTCGGCTTACCGACAAAGCATAAATGCGGTTCGAGGACCGCTAGAATCGGGACCCGAGCCACGACCTCGCTGCGACACCGACCCATGAGCACCACGCCCGGTGAGTAATCAGGAGATGATGAAGCGGCAGCGAACTGAAGGTGAGCCCTACCACCGCCACGCGGTCGGACGATCCGCAAAGTGACCCCGCCACAATCGTAACAAGCTCCAAAAGTAGTACCACACTTCCGTAATGGGATCCGACGGCCACACCGGGGTGGTCCCGTCGCCGCACTCGCTACTCGACGCCCAAGCCACGGCCTGCGCCCTCGAAAACTCTGTGGCTGCGAGGACGGTGCAGGAGTGCTCGAGCCGGGTGGTGCGACCCAGATCGCCGAGGCCGCCACCACGATAACCACCGAAGACCCTCCCGCCCCGGCCTTCTTCTCGCTGCCGTCGCCCACTCGTCGACCTCTGCGCTCGCCGCATCCAAGGGCGTGAGCTGCGTGCGGGTAATGTCCATACCCTACCGAGAGAAACCCCGCACAAGACTCGCCATATAGTCGTCTAGCCCGTGACATAGCGGTGCACCCTATCCTCCATATTCGCTACTAATCTTTGGGACATATCGAGCCAAAGAATCAAACTCGACATTGTACTCACGACAAGGCCCTCTCGCCTCAAGAAAAATCTATCGGCCGCGCCTCCTCATCCGTGGAGGCAAGAAGTGAGTGAGAAAGCCTCGAGAACTCATCCCAAGTACTGGGACGCGTGCTCTCCCGATAACTCCATGAATCAAACCAATCGATTGCGGTATCACGCAGCCTATGTGAACCAAAGATCACGGACTCGGTCTCCGACGCCGATCACTCTCAAAATCCTCGACCGGCGGATGAACTCGCGGATCATCCTCGGCCTCGACCCATAAAACTCCGCGGCTACAACTCAAGAAGTCTCGTAGCCTCAAACTCTCTCGCCGTGAACAACGGTACGATCGAGCTGGGCTGAATCGGACCGCCAGATCCAGCCTTTCTCTCGTGTCGGGCCACAACTTTAGCCAAAAGCCGGGCTATCTCATTGTACCACCTAACTCTCCGCCCAGTGCCGGGGACGAGGTGTGGTACCGTGGTCGCCGCTGGGGGCGGCGTCATAGAACTCGCCGTCTCGTATAGGCGGGCACGAGCCCTCGTGACTCTGGGTGTCTCGCTAGCGCCTCCTCACGCTTTGCCCTTACGGGCCGGGTTTTACGTGGAGGCATAATCGCATAGAAAGGAATACGTTAGAGGGTCCAACCTATAACACTTTCTAAAGCACGATCTCAGAATGAGAAGAATGGAAACCAATCCTAAATATCCTATAGCCTCCTGATTATTGGCGTGGTGCACAACACACCGATAATCAAGACTCTACTAGATACGGTCTGTAGACACTTTTCCGAGGATTAATCGCTCGATACCACTTTTGTCACGACTCGCCCGGCCCGTGATCGTGCCTCACCGGCACCCAAGTAGTCATACATCGAGTAACCGGAAATATAAATCACGACATCAAACAATTTATAAAATAAGACACAGTTTATGTGAGAAAACATCGCATTTCGGCATATATATATAAACAGTGTTTAGCAGTTACATCCTACACTGTACAACATGACTACAGACCTCTAAGGAAATATACAACTATGGCGACAGGGGCCCCGCCATGCCCCGACCGTATACAAAACTATCTACAACAGGAGATCATACCAAAAGTAGAGCCTCGGAAGAGATGGAGCTCCCGACACCAACGTAGAGATCCTAAGGATGCGGATCTAGCACTGCGCCCTTACCGCGGCATGAACGCAGCCAAGGAGGTCGATAACAGTACTAAGTATGCGAAATCAGAAAGTACTTAAATGAAAACATATCCTTTTTAAAACCGGTTTACAAATATGTGAAACAACGAACCGCACGTAGTGCCACATCACAAACAAGAGCAACAATAGGTAATCAGAATAGGTCTTGTCTAGGCCGCGAATGATCGAAACAGGCCACTCGCCATATCATCATTCCGCAAGCCTAATCTCGACTCGAGTCCGCATAGCCACTCACGGGCCCGCATGAGGTATAACCCGCATCGAGGGTAGCTACTCCTCGGCATCGCCCCGACTCGTTGTCCGCATGGCCACATAGACCGCGTGAGGTATAACCCCGCATACTAACACGAACTCTCGTAGCTCGCGATAGGCCCCCGGACCCGCATGAGGTATTCTCGAATCATGGTCCTGCATCACTGAGTCTACCCCGCAGACGGAGGGCTTAACCCCGTATCATCTCAAGAGGTGAGTGATAGTATACTAACATAACCTTATCTTTAAACAACATAATCACAACAAGCATACTCTTTTCACAAGCGTTACAAGACACTAACACACATAGCATCATATCATGTCCACTTATCAAACCATCTTATTATTCTTTCACAATTCAATATAAGTCCATTATAAACACATAGGCAAACTATTTCTTTTATCAATCTTAAGTGGTTATACTTAACCTCCCATAAGGTTAGTATAACTCTTAAGCTTTGTTTAAAACCAATTAGTCTTTTCTCATAAAAAGATCCAGTATTCTTTAAAAATGCTTTCAGATCTTTATTATTCAGGCTTAAGCCGTGAGGCATTGCCGTAAGTGTTATTCAGGCTTAAGTCAAAGACATTGCCGTAGTTATATTTTAGTTAACACATGTACGTCTACCGTACTATATATATTGTAAAATATCATGCTTTAGGAAGAATCACATACCTTCAAAAAACCACCGCCAAGTTGAATATGTCGCGCTAGCCAGAGTCACCATAATAGTCACATATATCTATCAAGGACTACTCTGAAGGTCATTCTAAACAGAGGGTTCACAATTCTATGGAAAGTTGGGCAGTACCTCCCTACCCGGTGAGCTATATAAGTTCATCAGAAAACAGTCCTATGTAAGTACAGTTTGATTATTCTTCTTTCAAACCCTTCTACTGTGGTAACAGTTCAATTCTATTCTGTGATATTCTTCTAAGTATTTATACTTATTCTTATACTATAACAGTAAGTATTCTCTAATTCAAAAGAGGGTTAGGATTATTACCTCGGTAAGCCCAATAATATCCTAGAAAAAGTCGCGCCTGAGCAAGGTTTTGCTCCTAAGTTGTATGCTCCAAGAACCTTAGAAGTTCTTCACAACTTCTACTAAGTACTAAGGTATTTGGGCTAGGGTATTTTGGGCATTATAACGATACAAGAAGGTAACTTTTCTACCAAGGGAGGGGGGGTAGATTTCGGCTAGGCTAGGAGGGGTAGGCTCTCGGCCACACTACACAAGGAGGAAGAGGTGTTGACGAAAAGCTTAAGGGAGAGGAGAGGATTTTTAGACTTGGAAGATAACTTTGTGGATGAATAACTCTTCATCTCTAAGGGGGTATTTATAGCTCAAGCCTTGGCCAACCAATGGCCAAGATGAAGACAAGTGCAAGGCAAGTGTAGGGTGAGGATTAACTAAACACAAATATCCTACCAACCCCGACTTGTGCACAAGGCACAAAACGTGCCTTGGCTCCAATTCGTCCATGGGCGATTCAAGTCCACCAATGGGAGGGTGCCAAGTGTTGCCCTCCGTTGGTCCAAAATGTTTCGTCTCTGGAAAAATCCGCAAAAATTAGAAATGGCATAGCGGAATTTTCCCTACGAAAGCGTGGAAGCGTTTCGTCGAGCGATTCTTTAAGCGAGTTGTGCACAAAAAACGTCCAAGGCTAACTTTAAAGCCAAACTTTTTGCGTATTCCACGTACATACTCGGAAATACGGTATAACACAAGTTTTTGAAGTGTGAGTTTTGGTTGGCCGGTGGCGTTTAGGGCACATTGTGAGGCCGATGGTATGCGGTGGATACAAAGATCGAGCGATCGAGAGTTGGCCTAGACCTACTACTCCGACAGAGGTGCGCAGCTTTTTGGGCCTTGCGGGTTACTACAGGAGGTTTGTGGAGATGTTTGCTTCTATTTCAGCACCTTTGACCAAGTGACTCGAAAGCGGCTAAGTTTGATGGGCGGATGCTTGTGAGGAGGGCTTCGATTCTTGAAGGAGAGGTTGACGACCCAGGTTCTTACTCTTCCGGAGGGTCGACGGCTATGTGGTTTATTGTGATGTGGGCATCGGGCTTGGATGTGTGTTGATGCGGAGGCAAGGTTATAGCTACGATCTCGACTCAAGAAGCATGAGAAGAACTACCCCACACATGACTTAGAGTTGGCAGTGATTCACGCCAAGATCCTGAGACATTATTTGTATGGAGTTCATGTGGATATTTACAGACCACAAGAGCCTCCAATATATCTTCACCAGAGGAGTGAACTTACGGCGAGAGGCGGTGGTTAGAGCTACTCAAGGATTACGATGTCGATATCCTATACCACCCAGGGAAGGCCAATGTAGTGGCAGATGTCCTTAGTCGTAGGTCGATGGGTAGTCTATCAGATGTGCATCCAGAGAGGAGGGGCATGGTCCGCGAGTTACATCAGCTAGCGAGCCTTGGAGTCCGATTGATTGATTACGATAGTGGGGTTCGGGTTCGAGAGGTTGCCGAATCTTCCATCGTCGAGGAGGTGAAGAGGCGACAGTATGAGGATCCGATTATGACACGATATCGAGATACGACTCTTCGTGAGGGGAAGGGTCCTTTTGAGGTAGCACCTGATGGGGTGCTAAGGTTTGAGGGTAGGTTGTGTGTTCCAGATATTGCAGGACTTGGCGAGTTCTAGGAAAGCACACGCGGCGCGTTACTCTATCCATCCGGGGTCGACAAAGATGTACCACGACCTCAGATCTGTGTATTGGTGGGACGGCCTGAAGAGGGACGTTGCAGAGTTTGTTGCTCAGTGCCCGAGTTGTCAGCAGGTCAAGGTGGAGCACCAGAGGCCTGGTGGGTTGTTGCAGGCTATAGAGATTCCGACATGGAAGTGGGAGGTGATCAATATGGACTTTATTACAGGGTTACCTCGCACTCAGAGGAAGCATGATTCCATCTGGGTTATCGTCTGTGCCGATTTAAATCCGCCCACTTTCTTCCGTCGGGGCGACTTTTTCGGCGAGGATTACGCCAGACTTTACATCCGAGAGATCGTGAGACTACATGGGTCCCTATATCTATCATATCAGAGAGCCCGATTTGGCTAACTGGAGGTCTTTCCGAAGGGATTAGGGGCGAGTGAGCCTCGATCGCATTTCATCCTCGACCGACAAGCGCAGAGCGTACTATCCGCATACAGGATATCCGCGAGCACGTGTTATTGATTCGTGGTAGCCGGGAGGATCATTTTCCGCTAGTAGAGTTTGCGTATAACAACGGCTACCACTCCGATATCGGATGGCGCCTTATGAGGCCTTATATGGGAGGAAGTGCAGTCACCGATAGTGGTTTGATGTGGGTGAGTGCGATTAGTCGGGCGCACTTGGTTCAGCGGTGGATAAGGTGAAGCTTATCCAGAGCGGTTATTAATGACGTAGTCGCAAGTCGTATGCAGATCATCGTCGTCGACATTTGGACTTTGAGGTTCTTGATTGGGTTTTCTGAAGGTGTCACCCATGGCGGTGTGATGAGATTTGGGAAGAAGGGAAGCTCAAGGTACATTGGGCCTTATCAGTTGTCCGTAGGGTAGGCAAGGTTGCCTATGAGTTGGATCTGCCGCCCGATCCGAGGCGACATCCGGTTTCATGTTTCTATCTTTGAGGAGATGTATCGGAGATCCATATAGAGTGCACCCGATTGATGATGTCCAGGTGACAGAGGGATTATCATATGAGGAGATTCCCATAGCGATACTCGATCGTCAGGTTAGGCGACTGCGGACAAAGGATGTGGCTTCCGTCAAGGTCTTATGGCGGAACGAGAACAGAGAGGAGATGACGTGGGAAGCGGAGGAGGACATGAGGCAGAAGTATCCTCACTTATTCCCCACACCTCCAGGTAACTCACTTTCCTACTGGTTAATTTTAATTGTCGTATGTACTTAAGTGTTCTATTGTGGCCATATGTGGCATTTGCAAATTGTTCAAGTTATGAGGGACTATGTCGTTATCTGATTTAATTGAATCTTGAAGGAACATTCGGGACGAATGTTTCTAAGGGGGGGAGAATGTTATACCCCGTAGCTCCGGAGTATGTATGTAAGGACGTACGTACGAATGTATAAACCCTAATTAGGGTAAGAATGAAAGAATTGTTTTCCGACGGAAAAATATTCCGAACCTTGTGAAGGAAATTTTACGTTTTCAATATTTTAACCAACTATGGAATTTTTCCGAGAGATAAATATTTTGGACCAATAGGAGGGCGACATGTGTCACCCCAAGTGGACATGGGAGAACGTTTTTTTCAAGACTAGTGGGCAAGACAAGTGGCCAAAGTCTTGCATGGCATATGCATGGCACATTATGGACGTTTTTTTCAAGTTAGTGGGCAAGACAAGAGGTCAAAAGTCTTGCATGGTATTTGTGAGGTGGTGGACAAAGGGACCCACACAAACACTTGTCCTAAATCTATACCATACACATGTTTCAATTCTAACCCTTGGTTGTCCTATATAAACACCTCTAGTTGATGAAAATCTTCCACACTTAGAATATTTCAAGACTTGAAAATAATTTCCCTCTCCCTTCCTCTCTTCTTGCTCTCGTCGAACACCCCTCCCCTTAACCTAGTGTTATCCAAAAATTCCTAAACTTCTAAGTGTTCTTCCTTAGTATATTAGGAAGATTAGTAACCAAGAGTTAGACAAGATTTCACACCCTAGCCTCAAAATTTCCCCCTTGGCCGAGAGCATGCCAAAAATGGAGCCTTAGTGTTCTTCACTTTTTGGAGTTAATTCTTGAATAGAAGTTGGTTAGGAACTTCTAAAGGTGACTTGTGGTTGTTTGGAACACAAAGATTTGGAGCTAAAACTTGCTTAGGAACGACTTTAAGTTCTTGGATATTTTTGGGCTATTTTGAGGTAATGAACCTTAACCTCTTTGTGAAGTTGATTATTATGTATATTGGATATTATACATATATTGGAAGTATATTATGGAGTATGAGATATAAGGAAAGATTTGGATCTTGTTAACTTGTTAAAAGGAGAATTGGCATATTAGCCATTAAAATGGTAAAAATGTATCCATTACTTACTAAGAAGTTAACAACAAAGAAACTATAACTTATATAAAGATTGGAATATAAGTTGGAAGACTAATGAAGTAATTGGATAAGTAAAATTGTAAAAGTTGGCCAAGGACCCCAACTTAAGGATTGTATTTACTTTCGACTGTATTTACTTTGGACTGTATTTACTTTGGACTGTATTTACATTGTTGTTAAGGGGAAGATTGTTAATCGCGTTCCGTTTGGGCGTGTGATCTCCTTCTTTAATTATTGTTGTTGTTAAGGGGAAGATTGTTAATCGCGTTCCGTTTGGGCGTGTGATCCCCTTCTTTAATTATTGTTGCGCCTTATTTATGGCATGTTGGTTACTGTTATCGGGCCTTGAAAATGGTGGAGAGTTGAGTAGAAACGGGGGAGGTGCTGTCCAATTTTTCGTAAACTAAGAGAAATCTTACTTAGAAGAATCCCACGTAAAACTAGAAGTTGATAGACGTGTTTTGACTATTATAGGTTGACACTCTGCGCGCGACATATCCGACTTGGCAAGTGGATTTAGCTTTGTTATACCGTATTTCAGTATATGCGTGGGGCGTCGTAGAAAATTTGAAACTTGTACTAAGGCTTGGCCGAATTAATTTTGTTCACGACACCCGTTTAGAGTCATTTTTCGACGAAACATTTTCACAGCTTTCGTAGGGGAATTTCCGGCTATGTCATTTCTAATTTTTGCGGATTTTTCCGAGAGACGAAACATTTTGGACCAACGGGAGGGCGACACTTGGCACCCTCCAATTGGTGGACTTGAACGTCCATTTGGACGAATTGGACAAAGAGGAGCACGTTTTTGGTGCCTTGGAAAAGTCAAGGAGTTGGTAGGATATTTGTGTTGGTAAATCCTAGCCCTACACTTGCCTAACACATGGATTGATCTTGGCCTTTGGTTGGCCATCCCTTGACCTATAAATACCTTAAGGTTGAAGACTTCTTCATCCAAAAATGCCTAAGTCTTGTGAGCTCTTCCTCCTCCCTTCACCTTGTTCTCGTCCTTTCCCCTGGCGAGAGCCCTCCCTTGAGTTGCTTGTGGCCGAGACTTCACCCCCCTCCTTGTGGTGTTGTTCTCGTATAATGTACCCCCCCCTTTGTGGTGTAGAAATACTCTCAAAAGTATTGTTATAATGCCCAAATTACCTTAGCCATATACCTTGTTGTATTCTAAGGTTATACCTATACGAAAAGCCCAGAAAATACTATTATACTTCCCGTCAGTCACAAAACCGAAACCCTAGGAAAATCTCCATAGTCCGTTGGAGTATTGTGTAGAAGTTGGTTAGAACTTCTAAGGGTGGTTTAGAGCGGTTGGGCGCTCGAGTTGAGCTAATAGATTGACCAGGATCGACTTTAAGCTAGGATAATTATGGGCTTATCGAGGTAATTATCTTGTACCTCTATTGTACTTGGAAATTACATGATTGCTTGAATCTATAGTTGAAGTATCCTATATCATAGAACTGAATCATACTTACGGCAATGTCTTGCGACTTACGACTGAATTTAAAGAAGAGTAATCGAATCAGAATTACATAGGTTATATTACGAGACTTGTGTAGTAGTACCATGGAGTAGAGTTGTACCCGTTATGGTTAGATGTATAACCCAGCCAGGTTGGCTTGTTAGCCGGCCTCGATAAAATAGGAGATTTACGCTGTTGAGGGTGTGGGGAGGTGCTGACTAATTTTATGTATAATTTTCTACGAAGGGATCTAATGTTAATAAGCACTTGTGGCCTTATAGTGGAGTACTACGTGGCGCGATCCGCTTGGCTTAAGGAGTAGCCGACGGTTGGAGCGTTTTGCTATTAGTCGATACTCGTCGCGAGGTATGTGAACCTCTTCCTATCTCTTCTAGCATGATATGTGTGAACTATGTAGTACGGTGACGCATACGTGCTAAATGTATTTGATTGGTGTAAAACATAAAGTGTTATAACGGCTTTATGGGAAGTTAGTTATAACACTTTATGTTGGTTAGAAAATACATGTGGTTTTTAAAAGGTAATCGATTTGAACTATAAGCGCTTGTTATGTGTTAATAAAGAACTTGAAGTATTTCAAAAGATTTTTGAATCATTTTGAAAGAAGAAGTAATACTTGGTTTTGAAAACTTAAGAGTTATACTAGCTTTATGGGAGGTTAGGTATAACGGCTTAAGAATGTTTTACTGATTTCGGAAATCAGAATGTGTATCGACAAACCACTGCAGCGTTAATAAAAGGAAATGTTCTGACTAATTAAGTATTAATAAAACCAGTAGAAACTTCCATCTGCATAGAAACTAAGATGAGACAAAATGATATTTCCTAGATCATGGTCATTGTAATAAGATTGTAATTAACAAGAATATCCTACTCCCATGTAAGGCTTAGGTTTCTACGATTGTTTAAAGGAGAATTATATTCTTAAATGAATAAGATTATGAACTACGAAACCGTTCTAAAATGAGAAACTTGAACATTGGAAATTAGGCAAACTTAAACATTGGAAAAGAATGTTGCTACTTGATTTTACAAAGAGGAGTAATTGATTTACTTTAAAAAGATAATCACTCTATGTTCATATACTACTGGTATTGTGTGGTTTTTGTGAAGTAACGTATCTTGTAAAGATTTAATGTATGAAGTGCTTTGGGGATAGGTACCCGAACTTGTTAGTAGAAAGTACCTTGTGTGAATAACTTGATTGTATTGGTTTGTGATAGCCTTGTAATACTTTCTTGTTGACTTGATAAGTAAGCATGTTAGGATGCTACGTGTGTTAGTATCTTGTGATTATTATGTGGGTCACTCTGTTGGCTTACGTTGTTAAGCGTTAAGCCCGTTATCTTGTTATTGTATCACATACCCCCTTGACTTATTATACCGAGGGCTTGCCACCCTTGATGCGGGTCTTTACGGCCTATGCGGTCCTCGTGACTATGCGGAGTGCGGTAGCTCCAGGATTTGATCATTCCGGGTGTTTAGCCTGATGCGGGGGATTCCCTATGCGGTCTTTTGAGACTATGCGGGTTGCGGGAGCCTAGGCAGATACCGAGGGTTGGCTGCCTTCGATGCGGGGTATACCTCAGGCGGTCTGGGACCATGATTCGAGGAATACCTCATGCGGGTCCGTGTGTGACCTATGCGGAGTGCGAGTTCCAGAATAGACGCGCGACATTGATATTGCGGGCGAGTGGCGGCCTTCGATCATGTGGTGCGGTCAGAAAGACCTCGGATACGCTTTGTGGTATTTTTGCATCGTGGTCTTAGTAGTCGGCTATGCCTTCGTACTTGCCCCGCACGGTTTTATTATGATAACTTGGAGGCGTGAGTCCCCGACTTGACATGATCGCTATTTGTTGTGGATCGTAGTTTGCTTATCATACATGTCTCACGCTTTATAGACTATTATGATTTCATTTACGATTTTTAGTTTCACATACTCGCACTGCAGATCGACTCCTTCGGGCCGCGTTCACGCCGCAGTTGAGGTACACCGGGCCGTTGATCCTAGCTCGTGGTCACAGCCAGTTTGGGAAGCTCCGTTTCTCCGAGGCTTATCAGTGGTATAGCCCCGTCAGAGTGTTTACATTCGTGGGTTTGGCGGGCCCCGTCCCGCCATAGTTGTCGTATCATTTCTTAGAGTGCGTAGTAATCGCTGTGGGCGGGGTTTGTAAAAAGGATTAAGTCGTTCATTTGTAAAAGAGTTGATGGTTATATATATGCCGAAAGGCAAGTTTTCATGCATCATTGTTTTATATTTCGTTATCTCATGTTGTTGTTTTATGTTCCTGACACTACGATGTTGTGTCACTAGGGTGCCCGGTAAGGCACCACCACGCCCGCTGGTCGTGACAAAAGTGGTATCGAGCGCTTAATCCTCGGAAAGTGTCTACGCACCGTATCCAGCAGTCTTGATTATCGGTGTGTTGTGCACCACACCAATAATCAGGAGGCTATAGGATATTTAGGATTGGTTTCTATTCTTCTCACTCTGAGATCGTGCCTTAGAGCTGTGTTGTAAGTTGGACCCTCTGACGAAATTCTTTCCCCTATCGTTATGCCTCCGCGCAAGGCAACCCGGCCGGAGGCAAGGCTTGGCAGGAGCCGCGAGTAGAATTCGAGAGGGTTACGTGGGCACAGCCCAATCATTACCTAGGTAATGCTTCATTCGGGATTTCGCGACGCCACTAGCCCGAAAGTTTAGCACGGCGGCGCATTCCATCGCGCCATGACATTTGAACCTTTAGTTCCACGACCTGTAACAATGAAATTAGATTGCAAGAAGCGACCACATTAGCTATGGATTTGGCTACCAGAGAGTATACCGATGTATCGCGAGTCTTGATGACTACCTAAGAGAAGGGTGTGCAAGAGTAATCCTTCAGTTAGGCTTGAGCATGGCCTGTGTACGGGCTTATGCGCAGCAGCCGAAACATAGAGATCGACGTTAACCAAGGACAGGTAAGAGGCGAGCAGCAAGGTCCTTTGGTAACTTTCGAGGCGAGTCGCCTCACCAGCAGATTAGATTATGCACCTCCACCAGTGCAGAGTGGTCTTCCACGGATTTCAGGATGTTCGGAGTATGCAGGAGTTGGTCAGAACTCCAGGGCTTCCGGTTCACAGTATGTGCACGCCATCCCGGGGAATGTCGTCTTTTAGTTGGTACTTGTTGTACCTGCGGCCGTCAGGGCCATGTGTCGAGAGAGTGACCTAGTAGGAGGACTTTGCCTTCAGTACCGGTGGGTAGTTCGTCACCTTCCTTAAGCTATGCGCCCTACGGGGCAGGTTTGATTAGAACGACTAAGGGGAATGAAACAGTAGTTACAGATAGATCTTTAACCCTCTAGAGTTCAGTATGTGTGATAAGATGGGTATATCATAAGTGCTATGTTTTGATAGCAGAGTGTTAATGTTGTGATTAGAAATCTTGGTTAGCTAACCAAGTAAGATTTGGGGGATAGAAAAGTGTGAACCTTAGAGTTTTATACGTAGAGACCTTAGAGGTAAGGCCATCTCGATGTAAAGGTGTAGTGTTGTGTTTGATCCTTATTGGAGTGCATAGTGCACGTGAGCTACGTTTGGGATAGGTCCCTAAGTAGTGTGAAATGAAAGGGGGTAGTTGAGCTAAGAAGACCGCTAGGTTTTCGTGAACGTGTTTAGTGAGATTGTTCGGACGGAGCTAGTATTTTGCGTGTTCACGGTCGGGTTGGGGCCGTTGCGGGTCAACCCGCTGTAGGTTTGGTGGTGAGGTCAGTTTGGTGGTCCCGCCGTGTTAAGGTTACGAGGGTGTTAGGCCCAAGTTTAGTTAACCAGACGAATGCACGTGGATGCGTTCGACCGCTGGTCGGGCCGATGGGGCCCATCGTGTTCTTCGGCCGGACCGTTCACTCGGCGATGATGATTTATCGAGGAGGTTGTAAGGTTGCACGGTGCCTACCTTTACCTTATGGCGCATATGGAGCCCGTGTTACGCTGTTTTTGTTTCGGAAGTTTTACCAAGCATGTGCTAAGAACTCAGTGTGTCTCGACCGCATTTGCCCCGCCGCGCGCTGGACTTCGTGGTAGTTGTAGGGATCGTTGTCTCTGTAGAGGAGCGTTTAAGCTACCATTTCGGTGTTCGAATGTCGCCTTATGAAGCCTCAGGCGGAAGTGTAAGTTGCGGCCGATTGGTTCGATGTTGGCGCGTTCGCATTAGTGCGAGCTTGTTCCGGCAGACCGTGGATAGTGAGAAGCTTGGCTAGAAGAGGTTCCGCGGCTCGTAGATATCGTGCGGATAAGCGCGGCGACGCCAGAGTTGAGTTGACGGTCGGTCTTCAAGGTACCACCCGGATTGGTGTGACGAATTTTGGGAAACAGAGGAACTTAGCCCGAGTTACTTTGGGCCTTTGTGAGTTCATGTGAAGAATAGGCGGGTTGCCTATATGTTAGCATTTGTCGTCCGACTTAGAGGCGGGGCGTCCGGTCTTTCGCTTTGTTATATTCGAAAGTATCGAAGATCCATCCAGTGTTCCCGTTAATGATGACCACGTTAGATAGTAACCCCGAAGTGAATATCAAGCAAGACGTAAATATGGTAAGAGTTCGAGTGACGACCTCGTGGATCGCAGCGACCGGTACCATTTGTTGGGTCGTCGAGCAAGGCTCGCGACAAAGTGACAAAGTGGTATCATTTGGTGATGTTAGAGGTGTTTCTCGTGGACTTGATGTAAGTTTTTATGTCGCGGTGTTTCGTGGCGGATGTGGCGTGATTGTGCTCGTAAGTATAGTAGGATCGCGCGCTTGTTTTGAGACTTAGAAGGAACATTCGGACGAATGTTTCTGGCGAGGAGAATGTTATACCGTATTTCGCAGTATGTACGTATGACGCACGAGAAAATTTGAAACTTGTACTAAGGCTTGGCCGAATTAATTTTGTTCACAACACCCGTTTAGAGTCGTTTTTCGACGAAACATTTTCACAGCTTTCGTAGGGGAATTTCCGGCTATGTCATTTCTAATTTTTGCGGATTTTTCCGAGAGACGAAACATTTTGGACCAACGGGAGGGCGACACTTGGCACCCTCCAATTGGTGGACTCAACGCCCATTTGGACGAATTGGACAAAGAGGAGCACGTTTTTGGTGCCTTGGAAAAGTCAAGGAGTTTGGTAGGATATTTGTGTTGGTAAATCCTAGCCCTACACTTGCCTAACACATGGATTGATCTTGGCCTTTGGTTGGCCATCCCTTGACCTATAAATACCCCTTAAGGTTGAAGACTTCTTCATCCAAAAATGCCTAAGTCTTGTGAGCTCTTCCTCCCTCCCTTCACCTGTTCTCGCCCTTTCCCCGCCGAGAGCCCTCCTCCTTGAGTTGGCCTTGTGGCGAGACTTCACCCTCCTTGTGGTGTTGTTATCGTATAATGTACCCCCTTTGTGGTGTAGAAATACTCAAAAGTATTGTTATAATGCCCAAATTACCTTAGCCATATACCTTGTTGTATTCTAAGGTTATACCTATACGAAAAGCCCGTAAAATACTATTATACTTCCCACTACAAAACCGAAACCCTAGGAAAATCTCCATAGTCCGTTGAGTATTGTGTAGAAGTTGGTTAGAACTTCTAAGGGTGGTTTAGAGCTGGTCGAGCGCCGGAGTCGAGCTAAACGATTGCCCAGATCGACTTTAAGCTAGGATAATTATGGGCTTATCGAGGTAATTATCTTGTCCTCTATTGTAATTGGAAATTACATGATTGTGAATATATAGTTGAAGTATACTATATAATAGAACGAACGTAGTTATCGGCAATGTCTCGCGACTTAAGCACGAATTTAAAGAAGATCTTGAATCAGAATTACATAGGGTCAGACATGAGACTTGTGTAGTAGTACCATGGAGTAGAGTTGTACCCGTTAGGGTTAGATGATAACCCCGGTTGGCTTGCAGCCTCGATAGAGGAGGAGATTTACGCTGTCATGAGAGTCACGAATTTTCGGTAGAATGTTCTCTGAAGAGACCTAATGTTAATAAGCGCTGTGGCCTTATAGCGGAGTACTACGTGGCGCGATCCGCTTGGCAAGGAGTAGCCGACATTGAGCGTTTTGCTATTAGTCGATACTGTCGCGAGGTATGTGAACCTCTTCCTATCTCTTCTAGCATGATATGTGTGAACTATGTAGTACGGTGACGCATACGTGCTAAATGTATTTGATTGGTGTAAAACATAAAGTGTTATAACGGCTTTATGGGAAGTTGGTTATAACCTTTATGTTGGTTAGAAAATACATGTGGTTTTTAAAAGGTAATCGATTTGAACTATAAGCGCTTGTTATGTGTTAATAAAGAACTTGAAGTATTTCAAAAGATTTTTGAATCATTTTGAAAGAAGTAATACTTGGTTTTTGAAAACTTAAGAGTTATACTAGCTTTATGGGAGGTTAGGTATAACGGCTTAAGAATGTTTCTTGATTTCGAAATCGAATGTATCGACAAACCACCGCGTTAATAAAAGGAAATGTTCGACTAATTAAGTATTAATAAAACCAAGAGAAACTTCCATCCGCATAGAAACTAAGATGAGACAAAATGATATTTCCTAGATCATGGTCATTGTAATAAGATTGTTATAAACAAGAATATCCTACTCACATGTAAGGCTTAGGTTTCGATTGTTTAAAGGAGAATTATATTCTTAAATGAATAAGATTATGAACTACTAAACCGTTCTAAAATGAGAAACTTGAACATTGGAAATTAGGCAAACTTAAACATTGGAAAAGAATGTTGCTACTTGATTTTACAAAGAGAGTAATTGATTTACTTTAAAAAGATAATCACTCTATGTTCATATACTACGGTATTGTGTGGTTTTGTGAAGTAACGATCTTGTAAAGATTTAATGTATGAAGTGCTTTGGGGATAGGTACGAACTTGTTAGTAGAAAGTACCTTGTGTGAATAACTTGATTGTATTGGTTTGTGATAGCCTTGTAATACTTTCTTGTTGACTTGATAAGTAAGCATGTTAGGATGCTACGTGTGTTAGTATCTTGTGATTATTATGTGAGGGTCACTCATTGTGCTTACGTTGTTAAACGTTAAGCCAGATCTTGTTATTATATCACATACCCTTGACTTATTATACCGAGGGCTTGCCACCCTTGACGCGGTCTTTACGGCCTACGCGGTCCTCGTGACTATGCGAGCGCGGTAGCTCGGTGATTTGATCATTCGGGTGTTTAGCCCGACGCGGGATTCCTATGCGGTCCGTTGAGACTATGCGGTCTTTTGAGACTACGCGGTTGCGGGAGCCTGGCAGATACCGAGGGTTGGCCGCTTCGACGCGGTATACCAGCGGTCTGGGGACCATGATTCGAGGAATACCTCACGCGGTCCGTGTGACCTATGCGAGTCGCGAGAGTTCCAGAATAGACGCGACATTGATATTGCGGGCGAGTGGCGGCCTTCGATCATGTAGTGCGGTCTAGAAAGACCTCGGATACGCTTTGTGGTATTTTTGGTCGCTGGGTCTTAGTAGTCGGCTATGCCTTCGTACTTGCCCCGTACGGTTTTATTGTGATAACTTGGAGGGCGTGAGTCCCTGACTTGACATGACTGCTTATTTGTTGTGGACTGTAGTTTGCTTATCATACATGTCTCCTGCTTTATAGACTAGTATGATTTCATTTACGATTTTTAGTTTCACATACTCTGCACTGGCAGACCGACTCTTCGGGCCTGCGTTCATGCCGCAGTTGAGGTACACCGTCGTTGATCCTAGCTCGTGGTCACAGGGCGTTTGGGAAGCTCCGCTTTCTCGGAGGCTTATCAGTGGTATAGCCCCGTCAGAGCGAGTGTTTACATTCGGGGTTTGGCGGGCCCCGTCCCGCCATAGTTGTCGTATCATTTCTTAGAGGTCCGTACTGTTGTGGCGGTGGTTTGTAAAAGGATTGCCGCTCATTTGTAAAAGAGTTGATGGTTATATATATGCCGAAAGGCAAGTTTTCACAGATCATTGTTTTATATTTCTGTTATCTCATGTTGTTGTTTTATGTTCCGCTGATTACTCTGATGTTGTGTCACTAGGGTGCCCGGGGTAAGGCACCAGTCACGGGCCCAGTTTCGGGTCGTGACATAGCCGAGGAGGTATGTGATTCTTCCTATCCCTTTGAGCATGATATTTGTGAAATATATTTAGTACGGTAGACGTACGTGTGTTAAACTAAATTTGGCTTTACTTTGATGTCTTTGGACTTGAGTTCTAATTAATAAGAGTCTTGAATATTTCAAAAAGAGTTATGAATCATTTTGGAAGAAAAGTAATACTTGGTTTTCATAAAAAGTTTAAGTGTTATACTAGCTTTATGGGAAGCTAGCTATAACGACTTAAGAAAGATAAGAAAAACGGTTTAATTATTTGGTTAACAAATGCTTGAAATGATGTTTGAAGGTATGGTAGGTTGGTTTGATAAACATGTTATGATGCTACGTGTGTTAGTATCTTGTGACGCTTGTGTAAGGAGGTTATTCTTGTTGTGCTTATGTTGTTTAACGATAAGCCGTTGTGTTAGTATTATATCACTCACCCTCCTGACTTGTTACGATGTCGTGGGTTAGCGCCCCGCGAGGAATACCTCACGCGGGTCCATGGGACCTATGCGAGTCTGCGGAGTTCCGGATGATCACTCCGGTGTTACGCCGATGCGAGAATACCTCACGCGGTCTATGTGGCCGTGCGGATGCGGAGTCGGGGCGATGCCGGGTTAGCTACCCCGATGCGAGGAATACCTCACGCGGGCCTAGGGGCCTATGCGGATCATGGAGTTCCAGATTAGGCTCGCATAATGATACTATGGGCGATCGCCTTGCTTCGATCATTAGCGGCCTAGAAAAGACCGGTTACATTATATCTATTTTGCTCTTGTTTATGATGTGGCACTATATGCTTAACTTGTTGTTTCGCATATATTTGTGAATTGGTTTTAAAATGTTATAATTATATATATCGACTTTACGCTTTCACATACTTGGTACCGTTGTAATCGACTCTTCGGGCCGTCACGCCGCAGGTAAGGGAAGCGGTGGTGGATCCTCATTCTTAGGATCTTTACTCAGGTGTCAGGAGCTCCATTTCTCCGGAGGCTCGACTTTTGGTACGGTTCTCCCTGGTGTTGTGGATGTTTTGTACATTCAGGGGTATGACGGGGCCCTGTCCCGTCATAGTGTTTACACCTTCTTAGAGGTCTGTAGTCCTGTTGTAAAGTTGGGATGTAACTGTTCACTTTTGGTATTTATATACGCCGAAGGCAACTTTTCTTTGATGATCGTTCTTATTTTACACTGTTTCATGTTTGCAAGTTTATATTCCGCTGGTTACTCTGATGTATGTCTACTTGGGTGCCCGGGTAAGGCACCAGTCACGGGCCCGGGAACGGGTCGTTACACTCCTTTATCATTCTGGTCATAACCTTACCTTAGGCTTATTATTAGCAAAAAAATTTCTATCTTGATTCATAATCGTACAGTTTCATACATGCGTACAACCTGCATTTATATCTTTACGATACTTCCTCGACCAATTCGTACGTCGTTCTTAATTACCCCAACGCAACACTTTTTCCACGGTTATCTACAACTGTAACCTATGGCATGACGATACCGAAGACCTTACCAGTCTCATATCCTTCGTCTAACAACATGGGTACACGCAACCCCATAATACGTAAAACTGTCCTTTTACGTGGGGGAGAGAACTTATCTCCCTTTCTTAAACTTTCCTTGGAGTCACAACCCTAATCACAGGGTCCTCTCGCGGTCCAGTAAATATCTAATCATCACGCACCGCCTTAAAGTCATGTAGATTTTCAAAACCTACCAAAGATGCCCTCAGCTTTCTGCCGGCAGCACTCGTACTTATTTTATTCTTGCCTTGCACACTTTCCTGAAATTATCCGGAAGGTCGTGGCCCTAACCGCCACACCAAACCAACTCCAAGTACCTCCAAGGGCACTTAACATAAATTCCTTCAAATTCAATTATTACTTACTTTCTGCGTCAATTTACCTCAAATGAACAAGTCACACAGACTTATATAAAAAAACAATGATGCCAAAGAAGGAAGGATAATTCACTGGTTACTACCACTTCTCTTCCTTTCCACTCGACAACCGGCTTACCGGGAAACTGGTACCGAATCAATCTCTCTTCTGTAGTCCACGTTGGCATAACAAGAGGCCAACTTGCTCGTACTCATAATGACCTCAACGTCTGTATCGTTACCGGTAATTATTATCTACCCGCTCAGCTACCACCCAACACTCACAGGTGTAGTTACCTTGAAAGGTCCTCATGGATTCAGGCTCCATTTCTTTACCATTGGTTGCTCTCTTTCTCACTGGTCGTACTCTTCTCGTACTTCCAAACTTATTCTAGCGTACGTACATAGCCTTCATACTGATTCGGGCCTCCAATCTTTGGAGTTACTATTCTAAACAACATAAGGCCATTTCCGGCTCTCACAACCTCGTTCCGGTGGAATGCGTCCAAGAACCCGTAAAATGATTAACTAGACTTGGGCCTTGCACCCTTGTGACCCTGTCACGTAGCGGGACTACTGCCAACTGATCCTATTCCATTTCAAGCTATGGGGCGACCCTTAATAGGTCCCCAACCCGACCCGGCGTCGTATTTAACTCTTACCCTTGGTCTGACTTAACTTTTTACTACCCGAGAAGGCCTTATATACCTAAGGTCTCGGTGGTTATCACATTCTTAGGCTCGCAATTTCCAAGCTCCATGCCTACCTTATCAGCCCCCCCGTAAACGGGTACAAAAACTTATCGTAATACCATAATCGTGTTGTCTTGACCACAACAACCATACTTACTCCATACGGATCTCACCCGTACCATTCTCGAAATCCTACTACGTAGCTCAATCTATTAAAATAGTCTTCCATTAATTCCCTTAATAATAACTTCTTAAGGGTCCATTTCCTTGTCAGACAGCTCATCATTTCCTAATTATCTCAAATTAGTACGTAAAACCTTGATGAGAATTCATTAAACTGTTTCATACCTTCCCGATATTTATTTAGTCCTTACCAAATCCTGGTAATCTAAAATCATTCCAGGCAACACGCGCCCGACTCATACATAAATCAGATAGTTGTATGTCACAATACCAACTACAAACATTACCAACCCGATACGCAATCCATATAATCTTTCCGGTCATCACGCTTTCCTTTCGTAGCTGCAAACAACATAACCTGTTAGGGAGAGACGACCCTAACCACACAGTTCTATCGCACGATCTTAGAGTGAGAAGAATGGAAACTAATCCTAAATGTCCTGCAGCCTCCTGATTATAGATGTGGTGCACAACACACCGATAATCAAGACTCTACTAGACACGGTCTGTAGACACTTTCCGAGGACTAATCGCTCGATACCACTTTTTCACGACCGACCCAAGCTCGCGATCGTGCCCTACTCCGGGCACCCTTTCGGTATACATCAAAGAATAGCAGCGGAACATACACAACTTATAAAATGCTTAAACATAAAATAACAACAGGCTAGCCGATAAGGCCACCTCCCGTAAAATATACGTAATAAAACAATACATTTTTTTTTCTTTACAACCCAATCCACAAATGTGACTACAGACCTCTAAGAATAACAACTGTGATGGGACAAGGCCCCGCCATACCCCTGAATAAACAACAACCAACCATACCAGGGATAGGCCTCCGGAGTAATGGAGATTCCCAACAGTTGAACAGTGATCCTATAAGTGAGGATCAACTACTCAGATACTCTACTGCGGCATTTAACGCAGCCTCGGGAGGTCAGTACAACATGTACCAAATATGTGAAACTGAAAGTATTGTAATGAAATCATAAGTCTATAATAAAACTGGAGACAGGTATGATAACTCAATTAACAGTACAATGTGCCTTACTAACAATGAGAGTAATTAAGAGTATACTTACAACATAAAAATAGGAAGCTCACAATCAAAGCAGGACCACCCGCCCACAGTATCATTAAGCAATCCTACTCCTGGGACTATTTCACCCGCATAGGTCGTGTGGACCCGCATGAGGTATTTCTCGCATAGGTCGACTACCGCATGGGACTATTTCACCCGCATAAGCCCATAAGGACTCGCATGAGGTATTCCTCGCATCATGGGTAGCAAATCCACTAATGTGGTATAACGCCTTGGGGTTTTCCTCATTTATACTCTTACCCCGGCAGGTGGTATAACATCTGGGGTTTACCCTCATTTATACTCTTACCGAGAATGTGGTATAACGTCGGGTTTACCTCATTTATACTCTTACCCTAACTCAACCGACCATCATACATAACATAACCCCTACCGGCTTATCATACATAACATAAGCACTACCGGCTTATCATACAATAAATAAGCAAGTTAAGAAATCCCCCTAACTTCTTATTAGTCTTATTCATATACACTCTCATTTTAGTTTACTTAAGGCACTAACATGTCATTATAAAATCTGGGAATTTAACCCAAAGTACTACGTACTTCTATTCTTTTAAAATGACTCATTTTCATATAAAACTTCCAAGATACTAATAACCGTAGTATCAAGTCCTAACTACATTCTAAGACAAGTCACAATACCTTTTAGAAAATACATTTTCAGGCTTCTAAATCAAGTGACTTCTTTCTTTTAAAACCTTAAGCAATTGATGCCTTTAAATCAATTTGCCTTTCATTATCAAGTCATTTATCATACTTATATTACTTAGAGTAAACCACTCTTTTTAACTTTTCATAAAGCTATTATAACCAACTTCCCATAAAGCCGTTATACTAGCTTTATACTTTAGAACCTTACATTCTTCTTTATAACCAAGAGACTTAAACTTTCCAACAAAACAAGTATCAAAAATACTTTCAACATACTTAAAGTCTCTTAACTTTTGAAAACCAAGATATCCTTAATATTTAAAAAAGTGAGTTAATTCCCTAACTCAACCAACTTGGACATTCTTAAAATAAGCCAAGGATATCAAATGGACCTAGATTGTCAGAATCTTGTACGTCTACCGTACTATACATTTACAACTTATTCATGCTCAAGAGATAAGAAAGTTCCACATACCTCTTCGGTTTAATCCACTTGCTAAGTCCAATTCGCCGTACGTAGTATGTCAACCTATAATGACCATAATACGTCTATTAACTTCTTACTTCAAACGTAGAATATTCCAAGTGCAAAGTCACTAAATTCTACGGAAAATCTGACAAAGACTTCCTTTGTTTCTACATACTTTGCCACCTTTTTCAAGGCCGAATTCAATAACCAAATACGCCACATTTAAGGCTCAACAAAGTAGTTAACAATAGGGGATTACACGCTTAATCAAGACGTGTAAAATTCCGCCCCACAATAAATATCGAACTAGTCCAACATATAATGTCCATTCGGCAAAATAGGGACAACAATACAAATTCATTTCCAATCCAAGTGGTTTAATATAACATGTTATCTAGCCACAATTGATTACAACTACTACAATCCTCAAGTAGGTAAACATGCGACAATTCTAATTATCGACCAAATTGTATTTCAATTTCAAATGGCTTAACATGTCATTTTCGGATTTGAGCTTCCAAATTTCCATAACACTTATCAATCTTCATAACACATATCACATGATCATTTATAACTTATAATAACATGGAATCTTCAATTACAAAAGTAAGACGGAGATTATACCTCATTTAGCCCAAATATGATCCAAGATTACAAGTCGATCCTTAGCAACTTTAGCTCCTCCTTTCGATGTTCCAATCCACTCCAACCAACCCTTAGAAGTTTATGAAGAACTCCTCTTCAAGTTCCAACTTCAAAGTTGAATAACTCCTTAGGTTTTCGCCTTGCGACTAATACGAAAACACCATTTTTCCGGGATCTTTCTATTGAGATACACTTACAATACCCTTAGGTACCTTGTTTTAAAGTATGAGGATTATTGGACAAAAATTAAAAAAAATTCCTCTTGGAAATTGACCATTGCCGTGAGCCTCCCTAAGAGAGCAAGAACAAGATTTCAATTTTTTTTCTAAGTGTAGAATGACAAAGTCTTGCTACTAGTATACTTAAATAATACTAGAAAGGGTCAAGATTAAAACAAATGGGTGGCTTGGATGAGTTTCACAAGGATCAAGCCAAGTGGCCCTTTGACAAGTCAACAATGTCAAGCTCTTTGTCTTTGCAAGACTTGGTCATTTAAATTATGGTAAAATGACCATTTTATCCATGCCATTTTCGTCCAAGACCACTAAGGGGGGGTGACACATGTCGCCCTCCCGTTCGTCGCAATATTTCGTTTTCCGACAATTCCATAATTCCGACAAATTTTTACTCTTCTCCAACCTTAACATTTTTGAGTTCTTACGTACGTTCTTATAAACATATCTTGAAATTCCGGGGTGTAACAGGTTGTGCTAGTGATATATTGTTCATTTCGGGGTCATTCCCCGGGTTTGTGGCATTTGCATATTCCGTGGATTTTCTACCCATGATGCGAGGAATACCTCATGCGAGTGAAATAGTCCTATGCGGGGCGGACCAGTCCTATGCGAGGAAGTTACCTCATGCGGGTCCATACGACCTATGCGGGCGATACATCCCATGTGAGGGTTACTCACGCGGGTCCATACGCCATGCGGTGAAATAGTCCCAGGAGTAGGATTGCTTAATGATACTACGGGCGGGTGGCCCTACTTTCATCATGAGCCTCTTATTTTTATGCAGTAAAGTATACTCTTGTTTACTCTCATTGTTAGTAAGGCACGATCATTATTCGAAAGTTATCATACATGTCTCCACTTTATTTTTAGACTTTATGATTTCATTACTGATTTCAGCCACATACTTGGTACACGCAGATCGACCTCCTTCGGGCGTTCATGCCGCAGGAAGAGTATACAGGTTGCTGATCCTCACTCTTAGGATCACTGTTCAGCTGTTGTGAAGCTCCATTACTCCGGAGGCTTATCCTTGGTTCAGATCCGTGGTATTGTCGGTTGTGGTACATTCAAGGGTACGGCGGGGCCCTGTCCCGTCACAGTTGTTATTCTTAGAGGTCTGTAGTCATGTCTTGTGGATTGGGTTGTAAAGAAAAAAAATGTAACTGATGTTTTTTTCTTGTTTTGTTATGCATATTTTACGGAAGGTGGCCTTATCGGCTAGCCTGTTGATGTATAATGTCTAAATGTTTTTATGAGTTGTGTATGTTCCGTTGCTATTCTCTGATGTATACCTGAAAGGGGTGCCCAGGTAGGGCACCAGTCGCGGGCCCGGGGTCGGGTCGTGACAAAAGTGGTATCAGAGCAGTTAGTCCTCGGAAAGTGTATACAGACCGTGTCTAGTAGAGTCTTGATTATCGGTGTGTTGTGCACCACATCTATAATCAGGAGGCTGCAGGACATTTAGGATTGGTTTTCATTCTTCTCACTCTGAGATCGTGCGATAGAGCTGTGTTGTTAGGGTCGTCTCTCCCTAACAAGTTATGTTGATTGCAGCTACGAGAAAGGCAGCAGTGACCCAGGAAAGATTATGTGGATTGCGTATCCAGGTTGGTAATATTTGTAGTATAGTTGGTATTATGACATACAGCTATACGAATTTATGTATGAGGGTCACATATGTGTTGCCTAGAATGATTTTAGATTACCAGGAATTAGTAAGGACTAAATAAATACCGGGAAGGTATGAAACAATTTAATGAACTCTCATAAAGGTTTTATGTACTAATTTGAGATAATTAGGAGATGATGAGTTGTATGAGAAGGTAACGGACCCTTAATAAGTTATAATTAAGGGACTTAATGGAAGACTATGTTAATAGATTAAGCTAACGGTATGATTAAGAGAATGGTACGGATGAGACCCGTATGGAGTAAGTATGTTGTTGTGATCAAGACAACACGATTATGGTATTAGGAGGAGTTATTGTGCCCATTACGGGGGGACTGATAAGGTAGGCTTGGAGCATGGAAATTGCGAGCCTAAGAATGTTGATAATCGCCGAGACCTTAGGTATATAAGGCCTTCTCGGGTAGTAAAAAGTTAAGTCAGACCAAGGATAAGAGTTGGCACGACGCCAGTCGGTTGAGGACCTATTAAGGGTCGCCCCATAGCCTGTAATGGAATGGGATCAGTTGGTAGTACTCCCGCTACGTGACAGGGTCACGAGGGTGCAAGCCCGAGTCTAGTTAATCGTTTTACGGGTTCGTGGACGCTGTCACACCCCGTAATTACAGGACATGTTTTATGAACGTACGTAAGAACTCAGAAATGTTAAGATTAGAGACTTGTAAAAATTTATCGGAATTATGAAATTGTCGGAAAAAGTAATATTGTGACGAATGGGAGGGCGACACGTGTCACCCCCCTTAAGTGAGCTTGGACGAAATCAACATGGGTATAGGGGTCATTTGACCATAGTTAGGATGACAAAGTCTTGCAAGTTGAAGAGCTTGATAAAATTGACTTGGTCAATGGGACCACTTAGCTTGATATTTAAAAGATTTGCATCCAAACCACACATGTGTATTAATCTTAGCCCTCCATGTTGCTATATAAGGATACTAGTAGTGAGACAAGCTTTCTATACTTAGAAAAATTTCAAGAAATTGGATGAACATCACAAGGTGCTCTCGGGTTCACCTGCAAGAAAAGAATTTTTTTTTGTTAGTTGTCCATTAAGCTCCACACTTTAAACCAAGGTTCATGAAGGTATTGTAAGGGTATCTCAATAGAAAGATCCCGGAAAAATAGCGTTTTCGCATTAGTCGCAAGGTGAAAACCTAGTTGCTTTTCTAGGTTTTGATTGGAAGATTAAAGGAAAGTTGTTTGTGATATTCTAAGGGTCTCAAGTGGTGGATTGAAGTGTCAAGAAGAGGCTCTAAGTTGCTAGGGAGCAACTTCGGATTTGAAGTTGGACTAAGACTCGTTGAGGTAATAATCTTGTTCTCTTAAAGTGTTACAAGATTATATATTGTTGTTAGCCTTACATCTTTGCTAGCATGAAGTATATGTGTTGAAGATTTATAAGTGTTATGGATTGTTGTAGCCTAAAATCCGAAATATCATATAAGCCATTTCAAGTTGGATTACAATTTGGTCGTTAATTAGAATCGTCGCATGTTAATTACTTGAAGACTGTAGTGGTTATAATCGATTGCGACTTGATATCATGTTATGCTAACAATTTGGATTGAAAAGGAAATTGGATAAGAATTGGTGTTGTTGTATCTCGTTGCGGATTTACACTTGTAGTTGTATTAGTTTTATATCAATTGTGGGCAGAATTTTACACGCCTAGTAGGCGTGTAATCCTCATTGTTAATTACATCATTGGACCTTAAACGCGCGTGTTTGGTTATTGAATTCGCCTTGAAAAGGTGGCAAAGTATGTAGAAACAAAGGAGGTGTCATGTCCGATTTTCCGTAGAATTTAGTGACTTTGCACTTATAATATTCTACGCTTTGAAGTAAGATGTTAATAGACGATTGTGGACATTATAGGTTGACATACTACGGGCGGATATTGTACTTAGTAAGTGGATCGACCAAGAGGTATGTAGAACTTTCCTATCTCGAGCATGAATAGTTGCACGTATATAGTACGGAGACGACAAGACCTTGATATCCTTTACTTGTTTTAAGAATAGCCAAGTTGGGTGAGTTAGAGATTAACTCACTTCTTTAAAAGTATTATGGATGTCTTAAGTTTTCAAAGTTAAGGGACTTGAAGTGTTTTTAAAGTATATGATACTTGTTTGCTTTAAACGTATAAGTCCCTTGGATAGAAATTGTAATTTAAGGTATAAAGTTAATATAACGACTTTATGGGAAGTTGGTTATATTAGCTTTATGGAAAGATAAATAAGGATAAATGACTTAAGTTAATGAAAGGCAATTTGATTTTAAGGCATCAATTGCCTAAGGTTTTAAAAGAAAAGAAGTCACTTGATTTAGAAGCCAACTTTTATTTCTAAAGGTATTGTGACTTGTCTTGAAAAGTAATTGTGACTTGATACTACGGTTATTAGTATCTTGGAAGTTTTATATGAAAAAGAGTCATTTTTAAAAGAGTGGAAGTATGTAGTACTTTGGGTTAAATTCTCGGATTTTTATAAAGACATGATAGTACCTTAAGTATACTAAAATGAGAGTGTATATGAACAAGACTAATAAGAAGTTAGGGGAAGAATGTTACACCCCGTAATTCAAGGACATGTTTAAGAGAATGTACGTAAGGAACACAAGACTTGAAATTCGTACGAAAGGAAGAATTGTTTTTCCGACGGAAAATCTTCCGAACGTCGGAAAGGAAAAATGTTCGTTGGTGAGAATTAGATTCTCAAAATGCATTAATTGAAGAGTATGGAACTTATTATTATTATGGAAATTTATTTTTACGGATTTGGTCATGTGGGGCCCACCCGAGGAATTTTACGTTTTGCGGGGCCCACGAGGGTTACGGAATTTTATGGACGGATGGGAGGGCAACACGTGGAACCACCCACATTGGTCTTGGACGAAATTGAAGCAAGGGTAAAATGGTCATTGACCATCAAGGAAGATACGTCTTCAAAGCTTGAGTTTATTGACTAGTCAACTTGTCCACTTGGCCAATTAATTAATTACTCTCATCCTAGCCACTCAAGTGTTGCAATCTAAGCCATCCATTGTATTATATATACACAAGTAGTGCAAGACTTGATCATTCTATACTTAGAGAAAATTTCAAGAAACTTGTCTTGTTGTTCTTGTAGCTCTCGGTTTTAGGCTCTAATGGAAGACAAAATTTTGAAATTGTGGATCATAATTCACAAGACTTTAACCCAAGGTCCCTAAGGGTATTGTAAGGATATCTCAATAGAAAGATTTCGGAAAAACGGCATTTTCACGTTAGTCGCAAGGCGAAAACCTAAGGCATTTTCATAGGTTTTGATTGGAAATGGAAGAGAAGTTGGTTGTGAGCTTCTAAAGGATTCAAATAGCGGATTGGAGCGTAAAGGAAAGGAGCTAAGAATTGCTAAGGAGCGACATTTAATCTTGGAAATTATAAGGGCTTGTAAAGGTAAAATTCTTGTCGTTTTAGTAATTAAGATTACTTATTGTTGTAGCTATAGATATTAGCAAGTATGAGATATATATTATGAAGTTGATAAGTGTTAGGGATATTGGAACCCTAATCCGAAAACTAGTATGTTTAGCCTTAAGATTACAATTCAATTTTATTATTAGTATAAGTCGTCACATGTTATTTAAAGAAGGAAATTGTAGTTGTTGAAGTTGTCTATGACTATATAACATGTTAGACCTAAGGACTTGGATTGAATAAAAAGAATTGGAAAGAACTTTGTGTTATTGAATAAGTTAGCCGAGAATGACCTTGATTAAAGACTTAGTTGGTATTAATTGGGGCAGAATTTTACACGTATTGTAAGGCGTGTAATCCCCTTTGATTGGTTGTTGTATTGAGCCTTAAATGTGGCGTGTTTGGTTATTGAATTCGGCCTTGAAAAAGGTGGCAAAGTATGTAGAAACAAAGGAAGTGCTGTCCGATTTTCCGTAGAATTTAGTGACTTTACACTTAGAATATTCTACGTTTGAAGCTAGAGGTTTAATGGACGTATTATGGCCATTATAGGTTGAAGTACTAAGTATAGCGTATTCTACTTGAAGGATGGAATAGCTGTCACAACCCGTTCCGGGGCTCGTGACTGGTGCCTTACCCGGGCACCCAAGTAGTCATACATCAGAGTAATCAGCGGAATATAAAAACAAGACATGAAACAAATGTAAATTGAGACACAGTTTATCTGAGAAAAGTCGCCTTTCGGCATATATATATATAAACCAAAATCGCGCTACATCCCAACTGCATAATAGACTACGCACTTCTAAGAAAGTGAATAACAATGGCGACACATGGCCCCGCCATACACTGAATGTACAGAAATCTACAACAACAGGGAGACACATACCAAAAGTCGAGCCTCCTATAAGATGGAGCTCCCGACACAAAGCAAAAGATCCTAAGAATGCGGATCTAGCACTGCTTCCTTACTCGCAGATGAACGCAGCCTCTGAGGAGGTCGACAACAGTACCAAGTATGTGAAATCAGAAAGTACTTATATGAAATAATATCATTTTAAAACCAATTTACAAATATGTTCAAACAATCAATGTAACCGCACAGTGCACCACAAACAAGAGCAATAATAGGTAAATCAATGTGTCTTTTCTAGGCTGCGAATGATCGAAGCAAGGCCAATCGCCCATAGTATCATCATGCATGCCTAATCCTGGACTCCCGCAGTCCGCATAGGCCACCTAGGCCCGCATGAGGTATTCTCCGCATCGAGGTAGCTACTCCGGCATCGCCCCGACTCGTAGTCCGCGTGGCCACATAGACCGCATGAGGTAATCCTCGCACACCAACCCGAACTCGTAGCTCCGCACAGTCCCCGACCCGCACGAGGTATTCTCGAATCATAGTCACACGCACCGCATGAGGTGTACTCGTGATCGTGGCGCTTAACCCCAGATATCATGTCAAGGGGTGAGTGATATAATACTAACATAACGGCTTATCGTTAAACAACATAAGCACCATAAGAATAACCTCTTTACACAAACGTTACAAGATACTAACACACATAGCATCATAGTATGTCTACTCAACAAACCATCTTACTACACTTTCCAGAAATCAATACAAGTCTTTCATAACACATAAGTAAACCGTCCCTTTTATCTTTCTTAAGTCATATACCTAACTTCCCATAAAGCTAGTATAACTCTTAAGCTTTTTGTTTAAAACCAAGTATTACTCTTCTTTCAAAAATGATTCATAATTCTTTGAAATACTTCAAGATTCTTTATTATTTAGACTCAAGTCAAAAGACGCCAAGTAAAACCATGTTCGCTTAACACACGCACGCCACCGCACTATATATATATTTTAAAATATCATGCTCGGAATAGGAAGAATCACATACCTTCTACAAATCCACCGCCAAGTCGAATATGTCGCGCGATAGTATCAACCTATAATAGTCAAATACGCCTATCAACGCCTAGACTACTCAGAGGATCTTCTAAGGTTCTTAATTCTACGTAAAATCTGACAAAGACTTCCCACCAAAACCACACAAGTTCATCAGAATACACTCTATGTAAGTACAGTCAATCTTCTTTAATAATCTTATGTGATTACTCAATTCTTCTTTTAATACCATCCTTCTATAAGTCTTATACTTAGTTCTATACTTCTACAAGATGTAATCTCTAATTTCAATAAGGATAAGAAATTTACCTCTAAGCCCAAAATTATCCAAGTTATAAGTCCATCCTCGAGCAAGGTTTAGCTCCTACTATGTACGCTCCAATCCTCCAAGAAACCCTAAGTTTCTACACAACTTCTACTTACTACTTCAACCAATTGAAGATTTTCCTGTGGTTTCTGCTTTAGTGACTAAATGGATATAAGATAGTATTTCCGGGCTTTTGTATGGGGTGACTTTGGAATACTACAAGATATACTAGGTATTTTGGGGATAGTAACAATACTTGAGAGTATTTTCTACCAAGATGGAAAGGGTGTTTCTGGCTTAGCTCTTCAAGAGGAGAAGGCTTGACGCAGCTTCTTCAAAGCGTGGGGAGTTTGAGACTTGGAAGATGATTTGTGGATGAAGAAGTCTTCAACTCCGGGGTATTTATAGGGCTTTCAAGGCCAAGATTAAGGCAGTGGAGGGCAAGTGCGTGGATTTGCACAAGGCCCCTATCCCTACTCCACAAATCACTCACCAAACATCGACCCATGGTTTAGCCACAAAATCGCGCCACGCTTGCCCACAAGTTGCCATTCCCACTTGAGGTGACAAGTGTCTCCTCTCATTGGTCCAAAATATTTCGCCTCTAAAAATCCGCAAAAATATAAATGTCGAACTGTAATTTTCCTTCGCAAGTTTTGGAAAACGCTTCGCCTAAAACGATTCATTTCGGTCAGGCACAAATTTCGCCCTAAGCTTCAACTAAGGCTAAACTTTTGTACGTACGCCCTCACGTACATACTCTGGAAATACGGGGTATAACATTCTCCCCACATCGAACCAACCTATAGGCGATCTGCACTTCCTCCCATACAAGGCCTCATAAGGCGCCATCTGAATACTGGAGTGGTAGCTATTATTATACGCAAACTCAACTAGAAGCAAATGATCCTCCCAGCTACCCATGAAGTCAATAACACAAAGCTCGCAAAGATATCCTCAAGAGTCCGGATAGTGCGCTCGCCGTCCGTCCGCTCGAGGATGGAATGCAGACTGTGCTCACTCGCCCCTAAACCCTTCCGAAAGACTCCGTGTTAGCCGTAAATCGGGCTCTTCCGTCGATATGATAGAAATAGGGACCCCATGCACCGACGATCTCTCTGATGTAAAGTTCGCATAATCCTCACCAAAAGTCGCCCCGACGGAAGAAAGTGGGCTGATTTCACACCGCCGACGATAACCCGTGATAGAACCATGCTTCCTCCGAGTGCGAGGTAATCCCGTGATAAAGTCCATGTTGATCACCTCCCACTTCTGTGTCGATCTCTATCGTCGCAACAAACCACCGTGCCTCGTGCTCTACCTTCACCACCGACAACACGCACCGAGCCACAAACTCGCAACGCCCTCTTCGCCATCCCACCAATACACAGACCGAGGTCGTGGTACATCTTGGTCGACTTTGATGGATAGAGTAACACGCTACCAGGTGCTTCCTAGAACCCGCCAAGTCCTCGCAATATCCGGAAGACACAACTCGCTCAAACCTTAGCACCCCATCGTGCTACCTCAACAGACCCTTCCTCGCGAAGAGTCAGATCACGCATCGCATCAAAACCGGATCCTCAAACTGTTGCCTCTTCACCTCCTCGACGATGGAAGACTCGACAACCTCTCGAACTCGAACCCACTGCTATCAGAATCAATCAATCGGACTCCAAGGGTCGCTAGCTGATGCAACTCGCGGACCATGCCCTCATCTCTCGGTCAGACATCCGATAGACTCCCATCGACCTACGACTAATGGCATCCGCCACAACATTGGCTTTCCTCGGTGGTACAGATGTCGACATCGTAATCTCGAGCAAGCCTCTAACCACCGCTCTCGCCGTAAGTTCAGCCTCCTCTCGCTAAAGATATACCGAGGCTCTGTGGTTCAGATAAATATCCACATGAACCCCATACAAATAGTGCCTCCGCATCTTCAAGGCGTGAATCACCACGCTAACTCCAAATCACGCGGGTAGTTCCTCATGTTTCTTAAGCCGCCGACGCTGTGATGCTATAACCTGCCCTACCGCATCAACACACATCCAAGCCCGATGCCTGACGCATCACAATACACGATATAGCCATCCGACCTCCGAAGAGTAAGAACGGGGCGCCGCTTCTCCTTCAAGAATCGAAACCCCGCCACAAGCATCACCCATCAAACTTAGCCGCTTCCGAGTCACCTAGTCAATGGTGCGTAGATAGAAGCAAACTTCTCCACGCATCGCTGATAATAACTCGCGAGGCCCGTAAAGCTGCGCACCTCTGTCGGAGTAGTAGGTCTAGGCCAAATCCTGACTGCCTCGATCTTGGTCGTATCCACCCGAATACCGTCAGCCCCTACAATATGCCCAAGAAAAGCCACCAAAGCCAACCAAAACTCACATTTGGAAAACTTGGCGTATAACTGCTGGTCCTGGAGAACTCTCAGCACAATCCTCAAATGCTCCGCATGCTCCTGCTCTGAGCGGGAATAAAACTAAGATGTCATCACGAACACTATCACAAACGTGTTCAAAATGGCTTGAACACTCGGCTCATCAAATCCATGAATACCGCCAAGCATCGTCAAACCGAAAGACATAACCTCAACTCATAGTGCCTGCACGGTCCGAATGCGCCCTAGGGATATCCGCCTCTAACTCGCACTCGATGATAGCCCGATCGCAGATCAATCTTGGAGAAACATCTCGCACTCGCAATCGGTCGAACAAATCATCAATCCCGGGAAGGTATTCGTTTAATGGTCACCTTGTTCACCGCATGTAATCAACACACATGCGCAAAGATCCCGCCCTTCTTCTTCACGAACAATACAAGGCGCCCCTGGGAGAAACACTAGGCTCGATGAAGCCCTTTCTCCAAAGAAATCTCTCACCTGGTCCTTCAACTCTCTCAACTCGGCAGTGTCATTCTCAGATGGCGAATGGAAATAGGCCGAGTGTCCGCAAAGACATCGATACAAAACTCTATCTCCTCTCGTGAGGATACCCGGAGGTCGCCTGAAACACATCCGGGAACTCTCGACCATCGAATCGATCAAAATCTGTACCGCAGCCTCGTGATCAAACACCCGAATGAGATGGTAGATATACCCTTCGCACCATCTTCCTAGCCTCGAGGTAAGAAATAAACTTACCCTCGACACGTTGTTCCTCCCACTCAACAACCGCCTCGTGAAACTGGAACCGCACTCACTCTCTCCTCAGCCTACATTGGTGTAGCAAGGCTAGACAATCCATACCAATGATCACATCGAAATCACCATATGCAACTCTACCAAGTCGCAAGTGGTCCGACGATCGCATATGGTCACCGGACAAGCCCTATATACCCGCCGAGCTACCACCGAATCACCATCGCGTAGCTACCTCGAAAGCGGTCTATGGACTCGTGCTCTATCCCTATCCTACTAGCAATATGGGAGATATATAGGACGAGTAGAACCCGATCAATCAAGGCATACACGCCACAACATGAAACCGATAAAGTACTGCGTGACGACATCGTGAGGCCTCCCGTCCCGCTACCGACAAGGCATATATGCGCTCGAGGACCGCTAGAATCGACCCGCGCCACGACCTCTACCGCGACTGGCCGCCCACGAGTACCCTCGCCCGGGCGAGTAATCGTAGGAGACGAAGACCCGCGAAAGACCTCGTAGCCGACTTACCATTCGCGCGCCTTGCTCGACGCTCGCAGCGACCTCGCCGGCCGCAAGTGAAACAGACTCGCAGCGCACCGCACCCCGTAATGGATCTACCGACGGCCACACCGGCGGGCGGTGGTCCCGACGGTTAGCACTCTCGCTACTCGACGCCCGTCCTCGGGCCTCGTCCGACTCGAATACCCCGGGCCGCCCCGAGGATGGTAGGAGTGCTCGAGCCGGCCGTGGTGCAAATCAGATCGCCGCCGAGGCCGCCCACCCCGAGAGCTACCAAAAGACCCCGCCGCCCCGCCTTCTTCGCCGCTGTCACAACCCGCCGACTCTACGCCTTGCATCCAAGTGCATGAGCTCGCATGCGGTAATGTCCATGCCGTCAAGAGCTACACCCGCACAAGACTCGCCATATAATCATCTAGCCCGTGACGTAGCGGTGCACCGCCCTCCATTCGCATTAATGCAGGGACATATCGAGCCAACGACCAACCCAACGTTGTACTCAATCAGGCGCCTCTCTGCCTCAAAGAATAAAACTTGTCGGCCGCCTCTCATCCGCGAGGCAAGAAGTGAGTGAGAAAAGCCTCCAAAACTCGTCCCAAGTACTGGGACGCGTGTTTCCCGGATAACTCCCACGAAGTCAAACCACCGATCATGGTATCACGCACTGATGCAAACCAAGATCACTGACTCGGTCTCAAGCTCGATCACTGCATGATCCTCTCAGAATCGACGGATGAACCGCGGATCATCCTCGTGCCTCGACCAGAACTCGCGCTACAACTCGTAAAATCTCGTAGCCTCAAACTATCCGATCTCGTGAACCATGTATCATTGAACTGAATCACGTGATTCAAATTTATCTCACGTTCGCCACGATCCCGCAGAATCGCCATCTCTCAGAATTCCATCTCATCCGCTTCCAGCCGCGGACCGAGGTGCAGTGATCGTGGTCTCATCACCACCGCCGCGCCCTAAACTCGCTGGGGCCGGGCGGCGCTGTGGAACTCGCTGCCTCTGTATAGATCGGGCTCGAGCCTCGTGAACTCTTGTCCTACTAGCAGCCTCCTCGCTTTGCCTTCTTCTGGGCCCGGTTGCCTTACGTGGAGGCATAATCATAAAGAAAGGAAATACGTTAGAGGGTCCAACTTATAACACGCCTCTAAGGCACGATCTCAGAGTGCGAAGAATGGAAACTAATCCTAAATATCCTATAGCCTCACGATTATTGGCGTGGTGCACAACACATCGATAATCAAGACTCTACTAGATACGGTCAGACACTTTCCGAGGATTAATCGCTTTAATACCACTTTTGTCACAACCTGCTCGGATCGTGGATCGTGTCTTACCCGCACCCAAGTAGTCATACATCGAGTAATCGTGAATATAAAAACAAGACATGAAACAAATGTAAATCGAGACGCTTTATCTCGAGAAAAGTCGCTTTCGCATATATATATATAAACCAAAATCGCGCTACATCCCAACCGCATAATAGACTATGCACTCTAAGAAAGTGAATAACTATGGCGGATAGGGCCCGCCATACCCCGAATGTACATATATCTACAACAACAGGGAGAACCATACCAAAAGTCGAGTCTCCTATAAGATGGAGCTCCCGACACCAAAGCAAAAGATCCTAAGAGGCGGATCTAGCACTCGCTTCCCTTACTCGCAGATGAACTCACTTCGGAGGAGGTCAAGATAACAGTACCAAGTATGTGAAACTGTAAAGTACTTAAATGAAATCATATCATTTTAAAACCAATTTTACAAATATGTTCGAAACAATCAATGTAACCGCACATAGTGCCACCTCACAAACAAGAGCAATAATAGGTAAACTGTAACAGGTCTTTTCTAGGCTGCGAAAGATCGAAGCAAGCCCAATCTCCCATGTATCATCACGCATGCCTAATCGACTCCCGCAGTCCGCATAGGCCACCTAGGCCCGCATGAGGTATTCCCCGCATCGAGGGTAGCTACTCATCGGCATCGTCCTGGACTCTCGTAGTCCGCATGGCCACATAGACCGCATGAGGTAATCCCCCGCACACTAACCTGGAACTCTCGTAGCTCCGCATAGGTCCCCTGGACCCGCATGAGGTATTCTCGAATCATAGTCACATGCATCGCATGAGGTGTACCTCGACGGGCGCCTTAACCCCGTATATCATGTCAAGAGGTGAGTGATATAATACTAACATAACGGCTTATCGTTAAACAACATAAGCACCATAAGAATAACCTCTTTACACAAACGTTACAAGATACTAACACACATAGCATCATAGTATGTCTACTCAACAAACCATCTTACTATACTTTCCAGAAATCAATATAAGTCTTTCATAACACATAAGTAAACCGTCCCTTTTATCTTTCTTAAGTTGTTATACCTAACTTCTCATAAAGCTAGTATAACTCTTAAGCTTTTTGTTTAAAAACCAAGTATTACTCTTCTTTCAAAGATGATTCATAATTCTTTGAAATACTTCAAGATTCTTTATTATTTAGACTCAAGTCAAAAGACGTCAAGTAAAACCATGTTCGCTTAATACACGACGCTCACCGTACTATATATATATATTTTAAAATATCATGCTCGGGGATAGGAAGAATCACATACCTTCTACGTAAATCCACCCGCCAAGTCGAATATGTCGCGCAGAGTATCAACCTATAATAGTCAAATACGCCTATCAACGCCTAGACTACTCGTAGGATCTTCTAAGCGTAAGGTTCTTAATTTACTGAAAATCGGGCAAAGACTTTCCTACCCGTTAAACTACACAAGTTCATCAGAATACAAATTCCCATGTAAGTACGCTTCAATCTTCTTTAATAATCTTCTGATGTGATTACAGTTCAATTCTCTTCTTTTAATACCATCCTTCTATAAGTCTTATACTTAGTTCTATACTTCTACAGTATGTAATCTCTAATTACAATAGAAGGATAAGATATTTACCTCGGTAAGCCCAAAATTATCCAAGGTATAAGTCGATCCTGAGCAAGGTTTAGCTCCTACTCTGTACGCTCCAATCCGCTCCAAGAAACCCTTAGAAGTTTCTACACAACTTCTACTTACTACTTCAACCAATTATGAAGATTTTACCAGGGTTTCGTTTAGTGACTAATGGATATAAGATAGTAATTCTGGGCTTTTTTGTATAGGGGTGACTTTGGAATACTACAAGATATACGGCTAGGTTATTTTGGGGATAGTAACAATACTTGGAGAGTATTTTCTACCAAGAGGGGGCTTTGCCGAGACTACTACGGTGGGGAGAAGGCTTGGACGAGCTTCTCTCAAAGGGGAGTTTGAGACTTGAAAGATGATTTGTGGATGAAGAAGTCTTCAACTCGCGGGTATTTATAGGCTTTCAAGGGCCAAGATTAAGGCAAGTGAGGGCAAGTGGAGGGTGTGGATTTGCACATGTTGCCCCTATCCCTACTCCACAAATCACTCACCAAACATCGACCCATGGTTTAGGCCACAAAATCGCGCCATGCTTGCTCACAATTTGTCCCACTGAGGGTGACAAGTGTCGCCTCTCGCTGGTCCAAAATATTTCGCCTCTCGAAAAATCCGCAAAAATATAAATGTCGCAACCGTAATTTTCCTTCGCAAGTTTTGGAAAACGCTTCGAAAAACGATTCTTTTCGTGGGTTGTGCACAAATTTCGTCCCTGCCTAACTAAGGCTAAACTTTTCAGACGCACGCCTCACGTACATACTCTGGAAATACGGGGTATAACAATAGCTATCAAGGTTGAAGTACTTCGGAGAATTTTGCTAATTGTCGATAATCGTCGCGAGGTATGTGAACTTCTTCCTTCTTTTGACATGATTCTATGTATGGAATATACATGTAGTACTATTTCATGATTCCTTCTACTCTTAGAAGTTAAGAGGTATGTATGTTGATTTACTCTACGTAAAGGTTATGTCTAAGTTATCCTAAGTTCTTACCAAGTCTTATGGGGGATGTTGGTAAGAGTCGCAGGAGGTATTTGAGCCAAGTTGACTTAGCTAAGTTACGCACAAATGAGAATAAGTATCGAACAAGCCATCGCAGTTAATAAAGGAAAATGTAATGACAATCAATTAAGTTAAAATGAGTAGAATTCTCCATCTGCATAGAAGCTAAGATAAGACAAAATTGTATTACATTTTCTAGATCATGGCTACTTGATTAAGATCGTTATAAATAAGTATAACTTATTCACACCGCACCAAAGTATATGTTACTTAATTTATAAGAATTTACGTATGAAGTTTTAAGACTATGAACCTCAATTTTTTTTAAAAGGTTAAGGGACTTTATTTTTCAAGTTATTGGACTTGATTCTTAAAGGAATAAATGAATTGATTTAAAAGTACAGAATACTTGATTTGGAAAGTATTGATTTCTTGCCATTCTAAAGTTAAGAAACTTGTTTTCTTAAAAGTTAAGAGACTTGAAGTATTTTGAAAGCTATGTGATTTGATTTGAAAGTATAAGTCTCTTGGTTATAAAAGGAATGAATTTGTCTAAGACATAAAGAGTTATAACGGCTTTATGGGAAGTTGTTTATAACAACTTTATGGAAGATTAAAAGAATGGTTTTCTTCAGTAATGTAAGCAAAGAAATGACTTGAAATAAAGAAGGGCAAATTGTTTTAAAGGTACCAATTGTTTAAGGTTTTAAAGAAAGAAGTCACGTGATTTGAAGCCTATAATTGTATTTCTAAAAGTATTGTGACTTGTCTTGAAAAGTAGATATGACTTGATACTACGTTATTAGTATCTTGGAAGTTTTATTTGAAAGAGAATCATTTTAAAGCGAGTAGAGGCACGTAGACGTGGGTTAAATTCTGATTTTATAATGACATGTTAGTGCCTTAAGTAAACTAAAATGAGAGTGTATATGAACAAGCTAATAAGAAGTTAGGATTTCATAACTTGCTTATGTTATGTATGATAAGCCGCAGTGCTTAGGTTATGTATGATAAGCTGTAGTGCTTATGTTATGTATGATAGCCATTGAGCTAGGTTATGAGTATGATTGACGTGTAAGAGTATAAATGCGGGTAAACCCCAAGACGTTATACCACCTTCTCGTATGATCGAGGGTAAGAGTATAAATGCGGGTAAACCTCAAGACGTTATACCACCTTCCAAGTACGATCGAGGGTAAGAGTATAAACGCGGTAAACCCCAAGACGTTATACCACCTTCCGAGTATGATCGAGGGTAAGAGTATAAATGCGGGTAAACCCCAAGACGTTATACCACCTTCTCGAGTATGATTGCGGGTAAACCCCAAGGCATTATACCACTCCATGGATTTGCTACCCATGATGCGAGGATACCTCACGCTGGCCCATACGCGCTTCATGTGAAATAGTCCCGTGAGTAGGATCGCTAAACGATACTACGGGCGTGTGACCCTAAGTTGATCATAAGCTTCCTATTTTTATGAATTATACCTTTACGGGCGCACTTATGTGATTTTATCGCGTCCCATCGGGTCGGCAAAGATACCTTTACGGGCAGACTTACGTGACTTATCGCCCCCGCATTGAGCCGACAAGATAGGCTTTCTCCATAAAGGCTTAATTAGGTTATGCAAGATACGTAAGTTATATGTTTATGAACTTGATGATTTTCTTAAGTATGACGTAAGAATTTGACTATACTCTTATGGAAAACGGGAAAAGATAATAAGGTACGATTAAGTTCACGAGACGGTAATGACACTAGGATCTCGTATTTACCCTTTTCTATACTTGCTCGTCATTCTTTTGTACGCTTATGTTTGTTATCGCACCTTATTTTTCGCTCCATATTCGTACTTGTAATCGACTTCTTCGGGGTTGCGCTCATGTCCGCAGTTTAGGTATTACGCCAGGATCCGCGAGCTTAGGATCCCGGTTCAAAGATTTGAGATGGCTCCAATGCTCGGAGCTTGTCGTCATGGTTATGTATATTCGTGGCACGGCGGCCTTGTCCCGCCATAGTATTTGTCCAAATCTTGAGGTCCAGATTAACTGCGGACTAGATCAAGCAGAGTTGTTTTTACATTGTTAAATGCAGGTAGACCCTTTCTGAAGTTTTTATGTTATGGCACTTTATCGGCTTGGCCTTAGTTTTTGATAAAAGAAAAAAGTGTTATTTATCTTCCGCAGCTTTATTATGTCAGATGAATCAGGCGGTGCCTGTGTAGGGCACCGCCGCGCCCGGTCGTCGTGACAAAAGTGGTATCAGAGCGCTTAGTCCTCTGAAAGTGTCTACGCATCGCGTTCAGTAGTCTCGATTATCGTGTGTCGCGCACCACATCTATAATCGTGAGGCTACAGACATTTAGGATTGGTTTCATTCTTCTCACTCGAGATCGCGCGATAGAGTGTTGTTAGTGGTCGCCTCCCTAACGAAAGTTATGTTGATTGCCTATGAGAAAGGCAAAAGTGACCCGTAGCGACTATGTGGATCATGATCCGTGTTGGTAATGATTGTAGTATAGTTGGTATTGTGACATACAACTATACGGAGTTATGTATGAGGGTCATTTATGGGTTGCCTAGAATGGTTTTAGATTACCAAGAGTTAGTAAGGACTAACTAGATACCGGGTAGGTATGGCACAGTTAATGAATTCTCGCCAAGGTCTTGTGTTTTATTTTGAGATAATTGGGAAATGATGAGTTGTCTGATAGGGTAGTGAACCCTTAAGAAGTTATGTTAAGGAACTTAATGGAATACCATGTTAATATATTAAGCTACGTGGTAGGCTTAAGAGAATTGTACGGATGGGGTCCGTATAGAGTAAGTAATGGTTGTTGTGATCAAGACGACACGATTATGGTATTATATTCTCATTCGTGCCGTAAATTTGCCAAGTCAACTTGGCTCCAAATACCTCCTAACGACTCTTACCAACATCCCCCATAAGACTTGGTAAGAACTTAGGATAACTTAGACGTAACCCTTACGTAGAGTAAATCAACATACATACTTCTTAACTTCTAAGAGTAGAAAGAAATCATGAAATAATACCACATGTATATTCCATACATAGAATCATGTCTAAATAAGGAAGAGGTTCACATACCTCGCGACGATTATCGACAAATAGCAAAATGCTCCGAAGTACTTCAACCTTGATAGCTATTCCATCCTTCAAGTAGAATCCGCTATACTTAGTACTTCAAGCTAAAATGGCCATAATACGTCCATTATCCTCTAGCTTCGAACGTAGAATATTCTAAGTGCAAAGTCACTAAATTCTACTAAAATCTGACAAAGACTTCCTTTGTTTCTACATACTTTGTTACCTTTTTCAAGGCCGAATACAATAACCAAACACGCCACATTTAAGGCCCAACAATTCAGCTAACCAAAGGGGATTACACGCCTTAACAGGACGTGTAAAATTCCGCCCCACAATTGATATCAAACTAATACAATTATAAGTGTAAATACGACAACTTGAGATACAACAACACCAATTCTTATCCAATTTCCTTTTCAATCCAAATTCTTAGGTCTAACATGTTATATTGTCATAAACAACTTCAACAACTACAATTTCCTTCAAGATATAACATGTGACGACTTATACTTATAATCAACTTGATTTGTAATCTTAAGGCTAAACATACTAGTTTCGGATTAGGTGTCACGACTGCCCGGTTCGGATCGTGCCTTACCGGCACCCAAGTAGTCATACATCGAGTAATCGGAAACATAAAGCAAGACATGAAACGCTTTATAAAACAAGACACGACATGTGAGAAAACATCGCCTTTCTAAGATATATATATAATCATGTTTTAGCGCTACATCCGACATCGCATAACAACATGACTATGCACTCTAAGGAAATATACAACTATGGCGACAGGGCCCGCCATACCGATCGCATAAAAACTATCTACAACAGTGAGATCATACCAAAAGTAGAGCCTCCAAGAGATGGAGCTCCCGACACCAACGTAGAGATCTTAAGGACGCGGATCTAGCACTGCGCCACTTACCGCAGATGAACGCACTTCCAAGGAGGTCAAGACAACAGTACTAAGTATGCGAAATCAGAAAGTACTTAAATGAAAACATAACATTTTTAAAACCGGCTTTACAAATATGTGTGAAACAACCAAGGCAACCGCACATAGTTCCACATCACAAACAAGAGCAACAATAGGTAAATCGTAATACGCCTTGTCTAGGCCGCGAATGATCAAACAGGCCACTCGCCCACATCCTCATTCTCGCAAGCCTAATCTCGACTCGAGTCCGCATAGGCCACTCGCAAGGGCCCGCATCAGGTATAACCCCGCATCGAGGGTAGCTACTCCTCGCCATCGTCCTGGACTCGCTGTCCGCATCGCCCCATAGCCCGCATGAGGCATAACCCCGCATACTAACTCGAACTCGTAGCCCGCGATAGCCCCCGGACCCGCATTTAGGTATTCTCGAATCACGGTCCTGCATCACCGAGTCTACCCCGCATCGGAGGCGCTTAACCTCCCAGATCATCTCAAGAGGTGAGTGATAGTACACTAACATAACGACTTATCTTTAAACAACATAAGTACAACAAGGATACTCACTTATACAAACGTTATGCGTACTAACACACATAGCAACATGTCATGTCTACTTATCAAACCATCTTATTATTCTTTTCACAATTTAATATAAGTCTGTTAGAAATACAAAGGCAACTTGTTTCTTTTATCAATATTAAGTGGTTATACTTATCTTCCCATAAAGCTATTATAAATCTTAATCTTCTGTTTAAGAAACCTATTAGTTCTCTTCTTTAAAAATGATTAAGTAGTCCTTTTGAAATGTTTTCAGTTATTTATTATTCAGCTTAAGCGAGGCATTGCCAGACGTATTATTCAGGCTTAAGCCAGGCATTGCCGTAAGTATTATTCAGTTAACACATGTACGTCTACCGTACTGTATACATATTGTAAAATATCATGCTTTAGGAAGAATCACATACCTTCTCGGCGAAATCCACCTGCCAAGTCGAGTATGTCGCGCACAGAGAATCAGCCTATAATAGTCACAGATATCTATCAAAGTCTAGACTATTCTCAGAGGTCATTCTAAACAGAGGGTCCTCAATTCTACTGAAAGTCAAGCAACACAACCCTACCCATGAGCTATATAAGTTCATCAGGAAAAACCCTATGTAAGTACACAAACAGATATCCTTCTTTAAACCCTTCATCGTGATATTCTTCTAAGTATTTATACTTATTCTTATTCTACAACAAAGAAGTATTCTCTAATTCAAAAGAGGGTTAGGATTAGTTACCCTGTAAGCCCAATAATATCCTAGAAAAGTCGCTACCGAGCAAGGTTTTGCTCCTAAGTCAGATGCTCCATGAAACATTAGAAGTTCTTCACAACTTCTACTAAGTACTAAGGTATTTGGGCTAGGTATTTTGGCATTATAATCGCCACGACTGCCCGGTTCGTGGATCGTGCCTACCGGCACCCAAGTAGTCATACATCGAGAAATCAGCGGAAATATAAAACAAGACATGAAACAGCTTTATAAAATAAGACACGCTTTATGTGAGAAAACACCGCTTTCGCATATATATATAATCATAGTTCAGAAGCTACATCCGACAATCGCATAAATGACTACATGCACTTAAGGAAATATACAACTATGGCGACAGGCCCCGCCATACCCCGATCGCATAAAACTATCTACAATCGGGAGATCATACCAAAAGTAGAGCCTCCTAAGAGACGGAGCTCCCGACACCAACGTAGATCCTAAGAATGCGGATCTAGCACTCGCTGTTCTTACTCATGCAGATGAACGCAGCCTCAAGGAGGTCGCACAACAGTACTAAGTATGCGAAATCAGAAGTACTTAAATGCAACATATCTTTTAAAACCAGTTTACAAATATGTATGAAACAACCAGAAACCGCACATAGTGCCACATCACAAACAAGAGCAACAATAGGTAATCAGAATGAGTCTTGTCTAGGCCGCGAATGATCAAACAGGCCACTCGCCTCATCATCATTCCGCAAGCCTAATCTCGACTCCCGAGTCCGCATAGGCCACTCACGGGCCCGCATGAGGTATAACCCCGCATCGAGGGTAGCTACTCCTGCATCGCCCCGACTCGTCCGCACGGGCCACACGCATCGCATGAGGTATAACCCCGCATACTAACTCGAACTCTCGAGTTCAAGATAGGCCCCCGACCCGCATGAGGTATTCTCGAATCACGGTCCTGCATCGCCGAGTCTACCCCAGACGGAGGGCATTAACCCCAGATCATCTCAAGACGTGAGTGATAGTATACTAACATAACAACTTATCTTTAAACAACATAAGCACAACAAGGATACTCACCTATACAAACGTTACAAGATACTAACACACATAGCATCATATCATGTCCATTTATCAAACCATCTTTATTATTCTTTTCACAATACAAGTCGTTATAAACACATAGGCAAACTTGTTTCTTTTATAAATCTTAAGTGGTTATACTTACTTCCCATAAAGCTAGTATAACTCTTAAGCTTCGCTTTAAAACCAATTAGTTCTCTTCTAATATGATTCAAAGAGTCTTTTGAAATGTTTTCGCTTCTTATTATTCAAAGCTTAAGCCAGGCATCACTGTAAGTATTATTCAGCTTAAGCCGCAGGCATTGCCGTAAGTATTATTCGTGCTTAAGTCAAAGACATTGCCGTAGTTATATTGTAAAATATCACGCTTTAGGAAGAATCACATACCTTCTCAAATAAAACCACCGCCAAGTCAATATGTCGCAAGCAGCAGAGTCACCTATAATAGTCACAGATATCTATTAAAGACTACTCAAGGTCATTCTAAACAGGGGTTCATAATTCTACGGAAGTCGGGCAGACTTCCCTACCCATGAGCTATATAAGTTCATCGTGAAAACAAATTCCCATGTAAGTACGCTTGATTATTCTTCTTTAAACCCTTCTAAGTGATTAACACTTCAATTCTATTCGTGATATACTTCTAAGTATTTATACATATTCTTATACTATAACAGAAGTATTCTCTAATTCAAAAGAGGGTTAGGATTATTACCTCAGTAAGCCCAATAATATCCTAGAAAAGTCGCTACTGAGCAAGGTTTTGCTCCTAAGTTGTATGCTCCAAGAACCTTAGAAGTTCTTCACAACTTCTACTAAGTACTAAGGTATTTGGGCTAGGTATTTTGGGCATTATAACGATACAAGAAGGTAACTTTTCTACCAAGGGAGGGGGGTAGATTTTGGCTAGGCTAGGGGGGTATTCGGCCGAGGCCTTCACAAGGGGAGGGGGAGGAGTGTTGGAGGAAAAGAGCTACAAAGGAGAGAGAGGATTTTCAAGACTTGGAAAGCTTTGTGGATCAAGAACTCTTCATCTTAAGGGGTATTTATAGGTCAAGAAGTGGCCAACCAATGGCCAAGATTTAGACAAGTGCAAGGCAAGTGTAGGTGAGGATTAACTATACACAAATATCCTACCAACTCCTTGATTTTGAGAAAGGCACCAAAACGTGCCAATCCCATTCCAATTGGCCCCATGGATCTATTCAAGTCCACCAATTGGAGGGTGCCAAGTGTCGCCTCCCTTTGGTCCAAAATGTTTCGCCTCTAAAAATCCGCAAAAATAAGAAATGGCATAGCCGAATTTACTCTACGAAAGTCAGGGAAACGCTTTCGCCGGAAAACGATTCTTTTAGTGAGTCAGTGTACAAAATAAAACGCCCAAGGCTTATCTTTAAGGCAAGACTTTCGACGTATTCCTTACGCATATACCGAAATACGGTATAACATTCTCCCTTCCTTAGAAACATTCGCCCCGAATGTTCCTTCCCAAGACGCTTATCGAAGCTTAAACAGCTTGTAAATGCCACACACGCCACAGAGCAACACATAGGCGTAAACGATAACTAAAATTTACAAGTAGGAAAGTGAATTTACTCGAGGTGGGGAATAGGTGAGGATACTTCCGCCTCATGTCCTCCTCGGCTTCCCATGTCATCTCCTCCTCGAGCTCGCTCCGCCACAAGACTTGACGGAAGCCACGCCCTTCGTCCGCAGACGCCTAACTCCGACGATCGACTATCGCTATGGGAATCTCTCATACGATAACCCCTGGCCACCGACATCGCCAATCGGGTGTACCCTAGATGGATCCCCGATACATCTCTCAAAGATAGATACGTGAAAACCGATGCACCGCCTCCAGACGGACGGCAGATTCAACTCATAGGCAACCTTGCCTACCTCGCGACAATCAAACGCCCAATGTACCTGGGCCGAGTTTCTTCTTCCCGAATCTCATCACACCCTTCATGGGTGACACCTTTAGAAAACCCAATCATGAACTCGAACTCAAGATGCCGACGACGATGATCCGCATATGACTTCGGCCGACTCGAGTCAATAGCCTTCTCGGATAAGCCTCACCTTATCCATCGTCGTACTCAACCGTCCCACTAGCCGCCTCGCCCACATCGAACCAACCTATAGGCGACCGCACTTCCTCCCATACAAGGCCTCATAAGGCGCCATCCGAATACCTGAGTGGTAGCTATTATTATACGCGAACTCAACCAGAGGCAAATGATCCTCCCAACTACCACTAAAGTCACAACAAAGCTCGCAAAGATATCCTCGCAGTTCGATAGTGCGCTCGCCGTCCGTCTGCTCGTGGATGAAATGCGACTGTGCTCACTCGGCCCCTAAACCCTCGAAGGACTCTGCTTAGCCAGAACCGGGCTCTCGTCTGATATGATCGAAGGGGACTCATGCACCGACGATCTCTGATGTAAAGTTCGCATAATCTCACCAAAAAGTCGCCCCGACGGAAGAAAGTGGGCTGATTTCACACCACGACGATAACCCATATAGAATCATGTCTCCTCCGAGTGCGAGGTAATCCCGTGATGAAGTCCATGTTGATTACCTCCCACTTCCGTGTCGATCTCAATCGTCAGAATAAACCACTGTGCCTCGTGCTCTACCTTCACCGCCGACAACACGCACCGAGCTACGAACTCGCAACGCCCTCTTCAAGCCATCCCACCAATACAGATCTAAGGTCGTGGTACATCTTGGTCGACTTCGATGGATAGAGTAACGCCGCTAGTGCTTCCCAAGAACTCCGCCAAGTCCTCAAACATCCGAACACACATCGCCTCAAACCTTAGCACCCCATCGTGCTACCTCAAAAGGACCCTTGCCTCACGTAAGAGTCAGACACGATATCGAATCAAAGCCGGATCTCGAATCGCCTCTTCACCTCTCGACGACGGAAGACTCGCAACCTCACGAACTCTAACCCCACCGCTATCGTAATCAATCAACCGACACCAAGGCTCGCTAACCGATGCAAATCACGAACCATGTCCCTCCTCTCTAGCCGCACATCCGATAGGCTCCCATCGACCTACGACTCGCAGCATCCGCCACAACATCGCCTTCCCGTGGTATAGATATCAACATCGTAATCCTTAAGCAACTCTAACCACCGCCTCGCCGTGAAGTTCACCTCCTCCGTCAAGATATACCGGAGGCTCTTGTGGTCCGTATAAATATCCACGTGAACCCCATACAAATAGTGCCTCCAGATCTTCAAAGCGTGAATCACGGCCGCTAACTCCAAATCATGCGGGTAGTTCCTCCGTGTTTCTTCACCGCCGGACGATATGCTATAACCCCGCCATGCCGCATCAATACACATCCCAACCCGATGCCCGACGCATCACAATACACGACATAACCATCCGACCTCCGGAAGAGTAAGAACGGGCGGCCGCCGCCTCTTTCAAGAATCGAAACCCCGCCACAAGCATCACCATCAAACTTGGCCGCTTCTCGAGTCACCTAGTCAATGGTGCGTAGATAAGCAAACTTCTCCACGAACCGCCGATAATAACTCGCAAGGCCCGTAAAATCGCGAACCTCTCGCCGAGTAGTAGTTCTCGCCAAGTCTCGATCGCTTCGATTCGCCAGATTAACTCGAATGCCATCACCGGCTAATATGCCCAAGAAACGCCATCAAGTCAACCAAAACTCACATTTGGAAAACTTGGCGCATAATCGCTGGTCCCGAGAATCACAAGACAGCCTCAAATGCTCCGCATGCCTCGCCCGAGCGAGAATAAACCAAGATATCATCAATGAACACTATCACAACGTGTTCAAAATGGTTTGAACACTCGGTTCATCAAATCCATGAATACCACGAGCATCGTCAACCCAAAAGATACGACCGAACTCATAATGCCCGCACGTCCGAATGCATCTAGGGACATCCACCTCTCTCGACTCGCACTGATGATAGCCCGATCGCAGATCAATCTTGAGAAACATCTCGCACTCGCAACCGGTCGAACAAATCATCAATCCCGGGAGTGGGTATCGTTTTAATGGTCACCTTGTTCACCGCTCAGAATCAACACACGCGCAGCTGGCCCCGCCCTTCTTCTTCACGAACAATACCGCGCTTCTGGAGAAACATCGGGCCTAATGGCCCTTCTCTAGCAAATCCCTAAGCCGATCCTTCACTTCTCTCAACTCGGCAGTGCCATTCAGATGGCGGAATGGAAATAGCCGAGTATCTAGCAATATGTCAATACAAAACTCAATCTCCTCTCGAGGGATACCCGAGGTCATCCGGGAACACGCCCGGGAACTCACGACTACGGAATCGATCAAAACTGCACCGCAGCCTCGTGATCAAACACCCGAACTAGATGGTAGATATACCCTTCCGCACCATCTTCCTAGCCTCGAGGTAGGAAATAAACCTACCCCTACGATACCGCGTGCTCTCCCACTCAACAACCGGCTCCTCAGAAACCGAACTGCATTACTCTCTCTCTAGCCTACATTGGCATAGCAAGAAGCTAGCCAATCCATCCCCATAATCACGCCGGTCAATCATCTCCAACTCTATCAAGTCGGCTAGGTCCGACGATCAGAATGGTCACAGACAAGTCCTATATACCCGCCGAGCTACCACCGAATCACCCATCGCGTAGCTACCTCGAAAGTGGTCCATGGACTCGTGCTCTATCCCTATCCTACTAGCAACAAGGGAGATATATAGATGAGTAACCCGATCTATCAAGGCATAAACATCAAACCCAGAACCGATAAGGTACCGTGACGACATCGCGAGGCCTCCGATCCCGCTTACCGGACAGCATAAATGCGCTTCGAGGACCGCTAGAATCGACTCGAGCCACGACTTCGCCGCGACTGGCCGACCTACGAGCACCCGCGCCCGGCGAGTAATCAGAGGAGATGAAGCCGCCACGTAACTCAAGGCCGGGCTCCTACCACCGGGCCACGCTTCCCGATGACCCTCGCAAAGTGACTCGCCGCCACAATCGTAATAAGATCCATAAGTAGTACCACACTTCCTGTAATGGGATCTACCGCATCGCCACACCGGGTGGTCCCGATCGCCGCACTCTCGCTACTCGACGCTCAAGCCTCGCCTCGTCCGCCTCAAAACTCGCCGTCAGGCCGAGACGGCGCAGAGTGCTCAGCCGGCCGTGGTGCGAATCAGATCGCCGCCGAGGCCGCCACCACGATAACCACCGAAGACCCTCCCGCCCCGCCTTCTTCTCGCTGCCTCGCCCACTGCCGACCGCGCCTCGCATCCAAGGGCGTGAGCTCGCATGCGGTAATGTCCATACCCTACCGAGAGAAACCCCGCACATGACTCGCCATATAGTCGTTTCAGCCCGTGACATAGCGGTACCCTATCCTCCATATCGCTACCAATGCCGGGACATATCGAGCCAATGAATCAAACTCGACATCAGACTCCCGACAAGGCCCTCTCGCCTCAAGCAGTAAAAATCTATCACCGCGCCTCCTCATCCGCGAGGCAAAAAGTGAGTGAGGAAAGCCTCCGAGAACTCATCCCAAGTAGCCGCAGGTTTCCCGGATAACTCCCATGAATCAAACCAATCGATCATGTATCACGCAGCCTTTATGTGAACCAAAGATCATGCACTGGCCTCCGACGCCCGATCACTCTCAAAATCCTCAAGCCGACGGATGAACTCCTGCGGATCATCCTCCGCCACCCATAAAACTCCGGCGGCTACAACTCAAGAAGTCTCGTAGCCTCAAACTCTCGCCTGTGTACCACGCGCGACCGAGCTGAGCTGAATCGAATCGCCGTGATCCAATCTCTCAGATCGGGCCACAACTTTAGCCAAAAGTCGGGCCATCTCTCAGACTCCTAACCTCCGCCCAGCCGCGGGATGCGAGGTGTGGTACTGTGGTCTCGCTGGGCCGGGCGCCATGTAACTCGCTGCCTCGTATAGATCGGGCCCGAGCCTCGTGACTGGGGTGTCTCGCTAGCGCCTCTCACGCTTGCCCTTCCGGGCCCGGTTGCCTTACGTGAGGCATAATCACATAGAAAGGAATACGTTAGAGGGTCCAACCTATAACATGCCTCTAAAGCACGATCTCGTAATGAGAAGAATGGAAACCAATCCTAAATATCCTATAGCCTCCTCGACATTGGTGTGTGCACAACACACCGATAATCAAGACTTACTAGATACTTGCTCAGACACTTTCCGAGGATTAATCGCTCGATACCACTTTTGTCACGACTCGCCTGGTTCGTGGATCGTGCCTTACCGGGCACCCAAGTAGTCATACATCGAGAAATCGGAAATATAAAACAAGACATGAAACAGCTTTATAAAATAAGACACGCTTTATGTGAGAAAACACCGCTTTCGATATATATATAATCATAGTTCAGCTTACATCCGACAATCGCATAAACATGACTACGCACTCTAAGGAAATATATAACTATGGCGACAGGCCGCCATACCTCGATCACAAAAACTATCTACAACAGTGAGATCATACCAAAAGTAGAGCTCCCAAGAGACGGAGCTCCCGACACCAACGTAGAGATCCTAAGAATGCGGATCTAGCACTGCTTGCCTCTTACCGCGCAGATGAACGCAGCCCAAGGAGGTCACATAACAGTACTAAGTATGCGAAATCAGAAGTACTTAAATGCAACATATCTTTTAAAACCGGTTTACAAATATGTATGAAACAACCAGGAAACTGCACATAGTGCCACATCACAAACAAGAGCAACAATAGGTAATCAGAATGAGTCTTGTCTAGGCCGCGAATGATCGAAACAGGCCACTCGCCTCATCATTCCGCAAGCCTAATCTCGACTCCCGAGTCCGCATAGGCCACTCACGGGCCCGCATGAGGTATAACCCCGCATCGAGGGTAGCTACTCTCGGCATCGCCCCGACTCGCTGTCCGCATGGCCACTGCATCGCATGAGGTATAACCCCGCATACTAACCTGGAACTCTCGTAGCTCCGCATAGGCCCCCTGGACCCGCATGAGGTATTCTCGAATCATGGTCCCAGACCGCCTGAGTCTACCCCGCATCGGAGGCGCTTTAACCCCTGTGATCATCTCAAGAGGTGAGTGATAGTATACTAACATAACAACTTATCTTTAAACAACATAAGCACAACAAGGATACTCACCTATACAAACGTTACAAGATACTAACACACATAGCATCATATCATGTCCATTTATCAAACCATCTTTATTATTCTTTTCACAATACAAGTCTGTTATAAACACATAGGCAAACTTGTTTCTTTTATAAATCTTAAGTGGTTATACTTACTTCCCATAAAGCTAGTATAACTCTTAAGCTTCTGTTTTAAAAACCAATTAGTTCTCTTCTGTTAATATGATTCAGTAGTCTTTTGAAATGTTTTGATTCTTATTATTCGTGCTTAAGCCAGGCATCGCTGTAAGTATTATTCAGCTTAAGTCACAGGCATTGCCGTAAGTATTATTCAGCTTAAGTCAAAGACATTGCCGTAGTTATATTGTAAAATATCATGCTTTAGGAAGAATCACATACCTTCTCAAATAAAACCACCGCCAAGTCAATATGTCGCGCAGAGTCACCCTATAATAGTCACAGATATCTATTAAAGACTACTCAAGGTCATTCTAAACAGGGGTTCATAATTTACGGTAAGTCGGGCAGACTTCCTACCCTGAGCTATATAAGTTCATCGTGAAAACAGTCCCATGTAAGACAGCTTTGATTATTCTTCTTTAAACCCTTCTAAGTGATTAATACTTCAATTCTATTCTGTGATATACTTCTAAGTATTTATACATATTCTTATACTATAACAGTAAGTATTCTCTAATTCAAAAGAGGGTTAGGATTATTACCTCGGTAAGCCCAATAATATCCTAGAAAAAGTCGCTACCGAGCAAGGTTTTGCTCTAAGTTGTATGCTCCAAGAACCTTAGAAGTTCTTCACAACTTCTACTAAGTACTAAGGTATTTGGGCTAGGTATTTTGGGCATTATAACGACATAAGAAGGTAACTTTTCTACCAAGGAGGGGGTAGATTTTGGCTAGGCTAGGGGTATTCGCCGAGGCCTTCACAGGAGGGAGGAGTGTTGGACTGAAAAGAGCTACAAAGGAGAGGAGAGGATTTTTAGACTTGGAAAGCTTTGTGGATCAAGAACTCTTCATCTTAAGGGGGGTATTTATAGGTCAAGAAGTGGCCAACCAATGGCCAAGATTTAGACAAGTGCAAGGCAAGTGTAGGGTGAGGATTAACTATACACAAATATCCTACCAACTCCTTGACTTTGAGAAAGGCACCAAAACGTGCTAATCCCATTCCAATTGGCCCCATGGACGATCTAAGTCCACCAATCGGAGGGTGCCAAGTGTCGCCTCCCTTTGGTCCAAAATGTTTCGCCTCTGGAAAAATCCGCAAAAATAAGAAATGGCATAGCCGAATTTACTCTTTAAAGTCGTGGAAACGCTTCTGGAAAACGATTCTTTTAGTGAGTTGTACAAAATAAAACGTCTAAGGCTTATCTTTAAGGCAAGATTTTCAGACGTATTCCCTTACGACATACTGGAAATACGGGTATAACAATAAGACAAGAAGGCAACTTTTCTACCACGGGAGGGTAGGTTTCGGCTAGGCTAGTGGGTAGCCTCGCCAAGCTTCTCGGCGGAGGGGGTGTGTTGGACTAATTGCTTACAAAGGGAGAGGAAGGATTTTTAGACTTGAAAGCTTTTGTGGATGAAGAACTCTTCATCTCAAGAGGGTATTTATAGGTCAAGACATGGCCAACCAATGGCCAAGATTTAGCCAAGTGCTAGGCAAGTGTAAGGTCAAGATTAGGGCAAGTGTACCTAGCCAACTTGCACACAAAATATCTAACCAACTTTATGACAAGGATGGTCATCCATTCGCCCTATTGCCGTGACAAGTCCACCAATGAGAGGGTGGCAAATGTCGCCTCTCGTTGGTCCAAAGTGTTACGCCTCTCTAAAAATCCGCAAAAATTAGAAATGACATAGCGAATTTATCCTACGAAGTCGTGGAAACGCTTCATTTCGGAAAACTGCTCGCTGTGAGTCAGGCCTAAAAATCGCCCAAGGCCTAACTTTAAGACCAAACTTTTGACGTATTCCTTTACGCACATACTGGAAATACGGGTATAACATTCTCCTTCCTTAGAAACATTCGTCCCGAATGTTCCTCCCAAGACAGATAACGATAAGGTTCTTCAAAACTTAAACAGCTTGCAAAAGCCACACACGCCATAAACAACACTTAGGCATAAACGATAATGAAGATTTACAAGTAGGAAAGTGAATTACCCGAGGCGGGAACAGTGAGGATACTTCGCCTCATGTCCTCCTCGGCTTCCCACGCCATCTCCTCCTCGAGCTCGTTCCGCCACAAGACTTTGACGGCCACGCCCTTCGTCCGCAGACGCCTAACCCGACGATCGATTATCGCGCATGGAATCTCCTCATACGATAACCCATCGGCCACCGACATCGCCAATCGGATGTACCCTAGATGGATCCCCGATACATCTCCTCAAAGATAGAAACGTGAAACACCGGATGCACCGCCTCCGACGGACGGCAGATCCAACTCATAGGCAACCTTGCCTACCTCGCGACAATCAAACGGCCCAATGTACTGGGCCGAAGTTTCCTTCTTCCCGAATCTCATCACACCTTCATGGTGACACCTTCAGAAAACCCAATCATCAATCGCAAACCGGATGTCGACGGCGATGATCCGTGATACGATTGCCGACTCGAGTCACAATAGCCGCCTCGGATAAGCTTCACCTTATCCATCGTCACGCACCAAATCGTCCCACTAGCCGCACTCGCCCACTCGAACCAACCTATAGGCGACCGCACTTCCTCCCATACAAGGCCTCATAAGGCGCCATCCGAATACCGGAGTGGTAGCTATTATACGCGAACTCAACTAGAGGCAAATGATCCTCCCAACTACCATCAAGTCAATAACACAGCTCGCAGATATCCTCGAGAGTCCGATAGTGCGCTCGCTGTCCGTCTGCTCTCAGGATGAAATGCAAGATTTGTGCTCACTCGCCCCTAAACCCTCTGGAAGGACCTCCAGTTGCCGTAAAACCGCTCTCTGCTCGATATGATCGTAGGGACTCCATGCACCGACGATCTCCGATGTAAAGTTCGCATAATCCTCACCAAAAAGTCGCTCCCGACGGAAGAAAGTGGGCTGATTTCGTCACCGCCGACGATAACCCATATAGAATCATGTCTCATCCGAGTGCGAGGTAATCCCGTGATGAAGTCCATGTTGATTACCTCCCACTTCCGTGTCGATCTCTATCGTCAGAATAAACCACCGTGTCTCCGGTGCTCTACCTTCACCGCCGACAACACGGGCCGAGCTACGAACTCGCAACGCCCTCTTCAAGCCATCCCACCAATACACGTATCTAAGGTCGTGGTACATCTTGGTCGACCGGATGGATAGAGTAACGCTGCTGCAGGCTTCCCCAAGAACTCGCAAGTTCTCAAACATCCGAACACACAACCGCCAAACCTTAGCACCCCATCGTGCTACTCAAAAGGACCCTTGCCCTCACGAAGAGTCAGATCACGATATCGAATCAAAGCCGATCTCGAATCGCCTCTTCACCTCCTCAACGATGGAAGACTCAAAGAACCTCACGAACTCGACCCATTGCTATCGTAATCAATCAAGCGGACACCAAGGCTCGCTAATCGTGCAAATTACGTAACCATGTCCCTTCTCTCTAGCCGCACATCCGATAGGCTCCCATCGACCTACGACTAAGGGCATTCGCCACAACATCGCCTTGCGGGTGGTACGGATGTCCACATCGTAATCCTTAAGCAACTCTAACCACCGCCTCGGCCGTAATTTCAGCTCCTCCGTCAAGATATACCGAGGCTCTTGTGGTCCGTAAAAATATCCACGTGAACCCCATACAAATAGTGCCTCTGCATCTTCAAAGCGTGAATCACACCGCCAACTCCAAATCATGCGGGTAGTTCCTCCGTGTTTCTTCACCGCCGGACGCATATGCTATAACTCGCCATGCCGCATCAACACACATCCCAACCCGACGCCCGACGCATCACAATACACGACATAACCATCCGACCTCCGGAAGAGTAAGAACGGGGCGGCCGTCGCCTCCTTCAAAGAATCGAAACCCTACCACAAGCATCACCATCAAACTTGGCCGCCTTCCGAGTCACCTAGTCAATGGTGCGTAGATAAGCAAACTTCTCCACGAACCGATAATACCTGCAAGGCCCGTAAAGCGCAAACCTCTGCCGAGTAAGAGGTTCAGGCTAAGTCCCGATCGCTTCGATCTTGGCCAGACAACTCGAATGCCATCACCCACAATATGCCCAAGAAACGCCATCAAGTCAACCAAAACTCACATTTGGAAAACTTGGCGCATAAATCCGCTGGTCTCGAGAATCACAAGATAGCCTCAAATGCCCGCATGCTCCCGCCTGAGCGAATAAACCAAGATATCATCAATGAACACTATCACAAACGTGTCCAAAATGGTTTGAACACTCGGCTCATCAAATCCATGAATACCACGAGCATCGTCAACCCAAAAGACATGACTCGAACTCATAATGCCCGCATCGTCCGAATGCGATCCTGTGGACATCCACCTCTCGACTCGCACTGATAATAGCCCGATCGCAGATCAATCTTGAGAAACATCTCGCACTCGCAACCGGTCGAACAAATCATCAATCCTAGGAAGGGTATCTGTTTAATGGTCACCTTGTTCACCGTCAGAATCAACACACACGCAGCGGCCCCGCCCTTCTTCTTCACGAACACACGCGCTCCCTGTGGAGAAACACTAGGCCTAATGAAGCCCTTCTCTAGCAAATCCTAAGTCGATCCTTCAACTCTCTCAACTCGCAGTGCCATTCAGATGGCGAATGGAAATAGGCCGAGTATCCGCAACACATCTATACAAAACTCGATCTCCTCTCGTGAGGGATACCCGGAGGTCATCCGAAACATGTCCGGGAACTCGACCATCGAATCGACGGAAAATCTGGTACCGCCTTCAGATCAAACACCCGAACGAGATGGTAGATATACCCTTCTCGCACCATCTTCCTAGCCTCGAGGTAGGAAATAAACCTACCCCTGGCGATACCGTGCTCCTCCCACTCAACAACCGGCCTCTCAGAAATCGAACTGCATTATTCTCTCTCATAGCCTACATTGGCGTAGCAGAAGCTAGCCAATCCATCCCCATGATCACATCAAGTCAATCATCTCCAACTCTATCAAGTCGGCGTGGTCCGACGATCGTAAATGATCACAGACAAGCTCTATATACCCGCCGAGCTACCACCGAATCACCCATCGCGTAGCTACCTCGAAAGCGGTCATGGACTCGTGCTCTATCCCTATCCTACTAGCAACAAGGGAGATATATAGGACAGAGTAGAACCCGGATCTATCAAAGCATACATATCAAACCCGAACCGATAAGGTACCCGTGGACGACATCGGTGAGGCCTCCCGATCCCGCTTCTACCGACAAAGCATAAATGCGTTCAGGACCGCTAGAATCGACCCGAGCCACGGCCTCGCCGCGACCGCTGACCCACGAGCACCGCCCCGGCGAGTAATCAGTAGGAGATGATGAAGCGGCAATGTAACTCGGGCCGAGCCCTACCACCGGGCCACGCCGGCCTGACAAGCCCGCAAAGTGACCTCGCCTACAATCAGAATAAGATCCAAAAGTAGTACCACACTTCCCGTAATGGGATCTACCGACGCCACACCGGGTGGTCCCGATCGCCGCACTTCTCGCTACTCGACGCTCAAGCCCCGGCCCCGGCCCGCCAAAATCCGTGGGCCAGGCCGAGGACGGTGCAGAGTGCTCAGGCCGGCCGTGGTGCGACCTAGATCGCTGCCTGAGGCCGCCACCACGATAACCACCAAGACCCTCCCGCCCCGCCTTCTTCGCCGCCGTCGCCCACTCGCCGACCTGCGCGCCTCGCATCCAAGGGCGTGAGCTCGCATGCGGTAATGTCCATACCTACCGAGAGAAACCCCGCATACGACTCGCCATATAGTCGTTTCAGCCCGCGACATAGCGGTGCACCCTATCCTCCATATCTCGCTACTAACGCTGGACATATCGAGCCAATGAATCAAACTCGACATTGTACTCCGACAAGGCGCCCTCTCCGCCTCGAGTAAAAATCTATCACCCGCGCCTCCTCATCCGCGAGGCAAGAAGTGAGTGAGGAAAGCCTCGAGAACTCATCCTGCAACTGGGACGCTGCGGTTTCCCGATAACTCCCATGAATCAAACCAATCGATCGCGTATCACGCAGCTTATGTGAACCAAAGATCACGACTCGGTCTCCGACGCCCGATCACTCTCAAAATCCTCAAGCCGACGGATGAACTCGCGGATCATCCTCCCGCCGATCCATAAAACTCCGCGGCTACTCAAGAAGTCTCGTAGCCTCAAACTCTCTCGCCGGTGAACAACGGTGCGACCGCAGACCGAGCTGAATCGAACGCCAGATCCAGCCTCTCTCAGATCGGGCCACAACTTTAGCCAAAGCCGGGCTATCTCTCAGTACTTCCTAACTCCTCCGCCTGCATCGCGGGATGCGAGTGCTGGTACTGTGGTCTCGCTGGGCCGGGCGGCGCATAGAACTCGCCGCCTCGTATAGACCGGGCACGAGCCTCGTGACTGGGTGTCTCGCTAGCGCCTCCTCGCTTTGCCCTTCGGGCCCGGTTGCCTTACGTGAGGCATAATCATACAGAAAGGAATACGTTAGAGGGGTCCAACCTATAACACGCCTCTAAAGCACGATCTCGGAATGAGAAGAACGAAACCAATCCTAAATATCCTATAGCCTCCTCGATTATTGGTGTGGTGCACAACACACCGATAATCAAGACTCTACTAGATACGGTCAGACACTTTCCGAGGATTAATCGCCTCGATACCACTTTTGTCACGACTGTTAGGCCCGTGGATCGTGCCTTACCGGCACCCAAGTAGTCATACATCGAGTAATCGGAAACATAAAGCAAGACATGAAACAGCTTTATAAAACAAGACATGATTATGTGAGAAAACATCGCTTTTCAAGATATATATATAATCATGTTTTAGCACATCCGATAATCGCATAACATGATCTGCACCTCTAAGGAAATATACAACTATGGCGACGGGGCCCGCCTTACCCCGATCAGCATAAAAAACTATCTACAACGGGAGATCATACCAAAAGTAGAGCCTCGGAAGAGATGGAGCTCGACACCAACGTAGAGATCCTAAGGATGCGGATCTAGCACTGCTTGCCCTTACTCGCGCATGAACGCAGCTTCAAGGGAGGTCGATAACAGTACTAAGTATGCGAAATCAGAAAGTACTTAAATGAAAACATAACATTTTTAAAACCGGTTTACAAATATGTGTGAAACAACCAAGGCAACCGCATAGTGCCACATCACAAACAAGAGCAACAATAGGTAATCGTAATACGCCTTGTCTAGGCCGCGAATGATCGAAACAGGCCACTCGCCACATCCTCATTCTGCAAGCCTAACTCGACTCGAGTCCGCATAGGCCACTCGCATGGGCCCGCATGAGGTATAACCCCGCATCGAGGGTAGCTACTCCTGCAAGATCGCCCCGACTCATTGTCCGCACGGGCCACATAGGCCGCATGAGGCATAACCCCGCATACTAACCTCGAACTCTCGTAGCCCGCATAGGCCCCCGACCCGCATGAGGTATTCTCGAATCATGGTCCTGCATCGCTGAGTCTACCCCGCACGGAGGCGCCTTAACCTCCCAGATCATCTCAAGAGGTGAGTGATAGTACACTAACATAACGACTTATCTTTAAACAACATAAGTACAACAAGGATACTCACTTATACAAACGTTATGGTACTAACACACATAGCAACATGTCATGTCTACTTATCAAACCATCTTATTATTCTTTTCACAATTTCATATAAGTCTGTTAGAAATACATAGGCAACTTGTTTCTTTTATCAATCTTAAGTGGTTATACTTAACTTCCCATAAAGCTAGTATAACTCTTAAGCTTCGCTTAAGAAACCAATTAGTTCTCTTCTCAGAAAAATGATTCGAGTCCTTTTGAAATGTTTTCAGCTTCTTATTATTCAAAGCTTAGCCAGGGCATCAGACGTATTATTCGCTTAAGCCGTGAGGCATTGCCGTAAGTATTATTCGTTAACACATGTACGCTCACCGTACTATATACATATTGTAAAATATCATGCTTTAGGAAGAATCACATACCTTCTCGCTGAAATCCACCGCCAAGTCGAGTATGTCATACGCAGAGAATCACCTATAATAGTCACAGATATCTATCAAAGTCTAGACTATTCTCAGAGGTCATTCTAAACAGAGGGTCCTCAATTCTACGGAAAGTCGGGCAGCACAACCCTACCGGTGAGCTATATAAGTCTCATCGTGAAAACAAATCCCATGTAAATACAAACAGATATCCTTCTTTAAACCCTTCATCGTGATATTCTTCTAAGTATTTATACTTATTCTTATTCTACAACAGTAAGTATTCTCTCATTCAAAAGAGGGTTAGGATTAGTTACCTCGGTAAGCCCAATAATATCCTAGAAAAAGTCGCGCCTGAGAAAGGTGTTGCTCCTAACTTGTATGCTCCATGAAACCTTAGAAGTTCTTCACAACTTCTACTAAGTACTAAGGTATTTGGGCTAGGTATTTTGGGCATTATAACAATACCAGACGGAGACTTTTCTACCACGGGAGGGGGTAGGTTTCTGCTAGGCTAGTGGGGTAGCCTCGCCAAGCTTCTCGGGGAGGGGGTGTGTTGGACTAATTGCTTACAAAGGGAGAGGGAAGGATTTTTAGACTTGAAAGCTTTTGTGGATGAAGAACTCTTCATCTCAAGAGGGTATTTATAGGTCAAGACATGGCCAACCAATGGCCAAGATTTAGCCAAGTGCTAGGCAAGTGTAAGGTCAAGATTAGGGCAAGTGTACCTAGCCAACTTGCACACAAAATATCTAACCAACTTTATGACAAGGATGGTCATCCATTCGGCCCTATTGCCGTGACAAGTCCACCAATGAGGTGGCAAATGTCGCCTCTCGCTGGTCCAAAGTGTTACGCCTCTGAAAAATCCGCAAAAATTAGAAATGACATAGCCGGAATTTATCCTAAAAGCCGTGGGAAACGCTTTCGCGGAAAAATCGTTCGCTGTGAGTTGTGCCTAAAAATCGTCCAAGGCCTAACTTTAAGACCAAACTTTTTGTACGTATTCCTTTACGTACATACTCTGGAAATACGGGGTATAACATTAGGGTTCCAATAGCCAATATACTTATCAAACTTCATAATATAAACATCTCATGCTTGCTAATATCCATAGCTACAACAATAAGTAATCTTAATTACTAAAACGACAAGAATTATACCTTTACAAGCCCTTAATCTTTCCAAGATTCAAAGTCGCTCCTTAGAAATTCTTAGCTCCTTTACTTATGTTCCAATCCGCTCCAAGCACTCCTTAGAAGCATATGAAGAACCCATCTTCAAGTTCCAACTTCAAAGTTGAAGAACCCCTTGGGTTTTCGCTTTGCGACTAACGTGAAAACGGCGTTTTTCCGAAATCTTTCTATTGAGATATCCTTACAATACCCCTAGGGACCTTGGGTTAAAGTCTTGTGGCTAAAGAACCACAAACTAAATTTTTTTTGTGGGAATGCTCATGAACCCGAGAGCAACAAATGAAGAACAAGGTGTTCTCTAATTTTTCTAAGTGTAAAAATGCCAAGTCTTGCTACTTAGGATGATATATAACACATTGGAGGGTTTAGATTACAACACATGTTAAAATTGGATGGAAGGGATCAAGCCAAGTGGCTCTTGACTTAGTCAACAATGTCAAGCTCTAGCTTAGCAAGACTTTCTCATCTTTACAATTGTCAAATGACCCTTTTGCCCTTGCATTAATTCGACCAAGCCATGTGGGAGGGGTGCCACATGTCGCCCTCCCATTCGTCCATAAAATTCCGTAACCCTCGTGGGCCCCACAAAACGTAAAATTCCTCGGGTGGGCCCCACATGACCAAATTCGTACAAATAAATTTCCATAATGATAATACATTCCATAATCCTCAATTAATGCATTTTGAGAATCCAATTCTCTTCAACGAACATTTTTCCGTCGGAAAAACAATTCTTCCTTTCGTACCCTTTTCAAGTCTTGTGTTCCTTACATACCTTCTCTTAAACATGTCCTTAAACTACGGGGTGTAACATTCTTCCCCCCTTAGAAACATTCGTCCTCGAATGTTCTTTCGGAGTCCTATCTAATTAGATAGCGACATAGTCTCCTTTTACTGCACCCTTCATACTACATATGCCACCCATGGTGTCACGACCGCTTTAATTCGTGGATCGTGCCTTACCCGGCACCCAAGTAGTCATACATCGTAGAAATCGGAATATAAAACATACAGATATGAAATAAGAGATAAGATAATAAAGCAGCAACCAAAATGGTTGCCTTCGCATATATAATAAATCTTGAACAGCTACATCCTTTTACAAACCCCGCCTACAACAGCATTACATGCACTTAAGAATGTAATAACACCTATGACGGACAGTGGCCCCGCCATACCCCGGATGTACAAGAACCTACAACTCGTGGAACATACCAAAAGATAAGCCTCCGAGAAACGGAGCTTCCTAAAACGCCGAATCGTGATCCTATGAGCGAGGATCAACAACCGTGTACCTCTACCGCGGATGAACGCACTTCAAGGAGGTCACATAATGTACCAAGTATGTGAAATCGAAAATATCGAAAATGAAATCATAATAGTCTATATAAAGCGAAGACACATATGATATCAAAACTACGCTCATAAAAGTTAGCCATGTCAAGTCGTGACTCACGCTCAAAGTCATCCTCATGCCCGTGGAACTCCTTCCTCACTGCCGGCAGTCTAGGTATAAGTTATGTGATACGTGTAACATGTCTCGGCCCATCTCATGGACTCTAAGTGTAATCGTGTGGAATACATGTCTCGGCCAATCTCATGGGACTCGATAGGAATCGTATGGAATACATGTCTACCCATCTCATGGGACTCGATAGAAATCGCACATGTCTCGGCCCATCTCACGGGACTCGATAGAAATCGCACATGTCTCGGCCCATCTCATGGGACTTGATAGAAATCGCACATGTATCGCCCATCTCACGGGACTCGATAGAAATCGCACATGTCTCGCCCATCTCACGGGACTCGATAGAAATCACACGTGTCTCGGCCCATCTCATGGGACTCGATAGAAATCGCACATGTCTCGCCCATCTCATGGGACTCGATAGGAATCGGATGGAATACATTCGGTTCATCCCATGAACGCGGTGTCGCAAGTACATTCCCGGTCCCATCTCATGGACTCAGATCGAATCAGTGAAATACATTTCCTGTTCATCCATGAACGCAGCGGTGTCGTGGCCCTAACAACTAAACGCTCTTTTAAGATAGATTAAGATAATACCATGTTTTCCTTTTAAAACAACTAAGGCAATATTATGCCCTCCTTTTTAAACCAACACACTTGCCTTCTTAAAGTCAAGTAACAACATTCTTTTCCAAAAGTTCAAGTTTGCCTAATTTCAAATATTCACGTTTCTTATTTTCGAAAGGTTTCATAGTTCATAGTCTTAATCATTTAATAACATAATTCTCTTTTTAAAAATAGTTGAGTAATATATGCCTTATGTGTGAGTAGGTTATTCTTGTTCATAACAATCTTATTTAAAGCAGCCATGATCTAGGAAATGTAATATCATTTTGTCTCATCTTAGCTTCTATGCAGATGGAGGTTTCTACTGGTTTTAATAATACTTTATTTGTCAATACATTTCCCTTTATTAACGCTGCTGTGGTTTGTTCGATACTTATTCTCATTTCCGAAATCAGTAAAACATTATTCCTTTTACAAACCAAGTACTCATTACTCACGAATGAGGTTTCACGTTTTTTAACAAAATTCATATTAAATCAATTAAGTCAAGTCTCTTATCTTTTAAGATCAAGTCTCTTAACTTCTAAAATCAATAACCCATTCTTTTTATCTCTCTTAAGTCGTTATACCTAACTTCCCATAAAGCTAGTATAACTCTTAAGCTTTTAAAACCAAGCATTACTCTTCTTTCAAAAAGGTTTCTTAATTCTTTTGAAATACTTCAAGATTCTTATTATTCAGGCTTAAGTCAAAAGACATTGCCGTAAAACTACGTCGATTAACACACGACGTCACCGTACTATATATATGTATATACTTTTAAAATATCATGCTCAAGAGTATAGGAAGAATCACATACCTCGCGACGATTATCGACTATAAGCAAATAGCTCCAAAGCATCAGAATCCGGCTAGCCCTTTCCACCCTTCGAGTAGAATACGCTACTTGCAGTACTTCAACCTATAACGGTCATATAAGTCTATCAACGTCTAGACTATTCTGTAAAACATTTCTAGATACATATTCCTTTATTCTATGGAAAATTGGGCAGCACTTCCCTACCCGCCAAACTACACAAGTTCATCAGAATACGATATGTAAGTACAGTTCAGTCTTCTTCTTTAATATTCTTCTGATGTGATCTATTCAATTCTCTTCTTTTATACAATCCTTATATACGTCTTATACTCATTTTTATACTACTACAATATGTAATTTCCAATTACAATAGAAGGACAATAGTATTTACCTCGATAAGCCCAAAATTATCCAAGTTAAATGTCGATCCTGAGCAACGTTTAGCTCCTACTCTGGGCGCTCCAACCCGCTCCAAACAAACCTTAGTTCTAAACTTCTTCTTAATACTTCAACCCGCTATGAAGATTTCCTTAGGGTTTCGTTTTTGTGACTTAAGGGAATATAGTAGTATTTCCGGGCTCTACGTATAGAGGTAACTTTGGAAAGTACTACAAGGTATTTGGGCTAAAGTATTTGGGAATAGTAACAATACTTGGAGAATACTTTTCTACCAGGGGGTATTTATACGAGACAACACTCAAGAGGGGTACTCGCCAAGGCCTCACAGGAGGGGAAGGTAGGACGAGAGCTTAAGAGGGAGGGAGAGGGATTTTGCCTTGGATTTTTACAAGTGGGGATGAAGAAATGGTCTGGCATTAGAGGGGTATTTATAGGACATTCAAGGGCCAAGATCAAGACAAGTGGTGGGCAAGTGTAGGGTGAGGATTTGGGCAAGTGTACCTTATCCATCTACCACCAAAATATCCTACCTAACCCTTGACCAAAAACAAGGCCAAAACGCCCAAGTTTCGTCCACTTTGAGGGTGACACATGTCACCCTCCGTTGGTCCAAAATATTTCATCTCGGAAAAATCCGCAAAAATTATAAATGACATAGCCGTAATTTTCCTTCGCAGTTTTGGAAAACGCTTCTGAAAGCGATTCTTTCGCTAGTAGTGCACAAAATTTCGTCTCTAATGCCTACTTTAAGGCTTAAACTTTTGACGACGTCCTCACGCATATACTCGGAAATACGGTATAACATTCTCCCTCCTTAGAAACATTCGTCCCAAATGTTCCTTCTCAAGACGGATAACGATAAAGTTTCTCTAACAAGTTGCCAATGCCACACTGCCACAAAATAACCCACGCAAAATACTTAACCCAAGTCCACGAGAAATCATTCCTACCTCACAAAAGCTTCCACCACGGTCTAAAGGATACTCCTTCGTGATCTTCACTTCACAACAAATGATCTCTTTTATTACGATAACCCACGCCCTCTTCTTTCCTCACTCGTCAGACTCTTCTAACACTTGAACTCTTTCTAGTATACGTGCACCATACTTGATCATCAAAAATTTACGAGTCACTACCTCCAAACTTGGTCATCTTACTAGCCTCAAATTCCTTTAAGGCCATTCCCGGCCTTCACGATCCGATTCTGGTCGAACATATCCACGAACTCATACGATGGTTACCTAAATCTGGTCCTAGCACCCTCGTGACCCTACCACCTGGTGGGACCACCTCGAACTGACCCCACCACATTACAGGCCGCGGGTTGACCCGCGATTGGTCCTTAACCTGACCCGCTATCGCGCTAAACACTTGTTCCCCCGATCCGGAACAATCTCACTAATCAAGTCATGAAAACCTAGTGGTCTTCTTAGCTCAACTACCCTCTTTCATTTCATATCACTCAGGGACTTATCACACAAATATATCCCACGTATACAATGCACCCCGACAAAGGTCAACACAAACATAAATCTTTTACTCAAGATGGCCTCGCATCTAAGGTCTCTACGTGTAATATTCTAAGGTTCACAATTTCCCTGTCCCCAAACTTACCCTTCTAACTAACCATGTTTTCTAATCACAATTTTAACATAATGCTATCTGAACATAATACTTAGCACTTCATCATATCATTACGCATACTAGTCTCTGAGGGTAAGAATATACCGTACTATCCGCTCCACTCTAATCATAGCACGGCTCACAGGCGCAGCCGTATAGAAGGCGATGATCTCGCCATCGACCCTAGGCGTGGTCATTCTACTGTATCCCTTCTTTAGGAGTCCCTCGTCACATGGCTCCCGACGCCGCAGTGAAACAAGCACCGATGAAGACGACACTCCCGGGATGACGTGCCGTACGATCGTGCACCGAGGAAAGCATGAACCCGATCGGCCGGAACCCATGTATACCGTGAGCGAAGCCCGAGCTCGACCCGCCCCGAATACCCGAACGCCACAAGATCGCGAGGACCACTGCATCTTGGCGGAGGTACATAACTAGCTCGCTGGCGGTCCGCCTCGAAAGTTACGGACCTGCTGTCCCGCCTCTTCTCGCCGATCTCGGCCATTCCATCGACCTCTCCGATCCTCACATCCAAGTGCATAGCTGTATGCGGGCAATGTCCATGCCGTGAAGAGCTATCACACGACCCGGCCCGTGGATCGTGCCTTACCGGCACCCAAGTAGTCATACATCGAGTAATCGGAAATATAAAGCAAGACATGAAAGCTTTATAAAATAAGACACGCTTTATGTGAGAAACACGCCTTTCAAGATATATATATATAATCATGGTTTAGCTACATCCGATAATCGCATAAATACGACTACGCACTTAAGGAAATATACAACTATGGCGGGACAGGGCCCCGCCATACCGATCAGACAAAACTATCTACAACAGGAGATCATACCAAAAGTAGAGCCTCGGAAGAGATGGAGCTCCCGACACCAACGTAGAGATCCTAAGGATGCGGATCTAGCACTGCCCTTACCGCGGCATGAACGCAGCCTCGAAGGAGGTCGACAATGTACTAAGTATGTGAAATCAGAAGTACTTAAATGAAATCATAACCCTTTTTAAAACCGGTTTACAAGTATGTATGAAGAAATCAGAAAGCGCGCATAGTGCCACATCACAAACAAGAGCAACAATAGGTAAGCGTAATAGGTCTTTTCTAGGCTGCGAATGATTCAAGCAGGGCCACTCGCCCGTATTATCATTCGCAAGCCTAATCCGGACTCCGAGTCCGCATAGGCCACTCGCATGGGCCCGTGAGGTATAACCGTGTCGAGGGTAGCTACTCCTCGGCGTAAATCCTGGACTCATTGTCCGCGTGGCCACATAGACCGCATGAGGCATAACCCCGCATACTAACACGGAACTCGTAGCTCGCATAGGCCCTCGGACCGCGTAGGGTATTCTCGAATCATGGTCCTGCACGCGCGAGTCTACCCGCGACGGAGGCGACTTAACCCGTATCATCTCAAGAGGTGGTGATAGTATACTAACATAACAACATCTTTAAACAACATAAGCACAACAAGGATACTCACCTATACAAACGTTACAAGATACTAACACACATAGCATCATATCATGTCTACTTATCAAACCATCTTATTATTCTTTTCACAATATAAGTGCATTATAAACACATAGGCAAACTTTTTCTTTTATCAATCATAAGTGGTTATACTTACTTCCCATAAAGCTAGTATAACTCTTAAGCACATTTTAAAAACCAATTAGTTCTCTTACATTAATATGATTGATAGTCTTTTGAAATGTTTTGATTCTTTATTATTAGGGCTTAAGCGTGAGGCATTCGTAAGTATTATTCAGGCTTAAGCGTGAGGCATTCTGTAAGTATTATTCGAGCTTAAGTCAAAGACATTGCCATAGTTATTATCAGATTAACACGTATGCGTCTACCGTACTATATATATTGTAAAATATCATGCTTTAGGAAGAATCACATACCTACCGTGAAAACCACCGCCAAGTTGAATATGTCGCGCAGAGTCACTATAATAGTCGCAGATATCTATCAAAGACTACTCAAGGTCATTCTAAACAGAGGGTTCATAATTCTACGGTAAGTCGGGCAGCACTTCCTACCGGTGAGCTATATAAGTCTCATTGTGAAAGCAGTCTATGTAAGTCTGATTTGATTATTCTTCTTTAAACCCTTCTACTGTAGTATGATTCAATTCTATACGTGATATTCTTCTAAGTGATTAATACTTATTCTTATACTTCTACAAAGATGCATTCTCTAATACAAAGAGGGTTAGGATTATTACCTCGGTAAGCCCAATAATATCCTAGAAAAGTCGCGCTTTGAGCAAGGTTTTGCTCTAAGTTGTATGCTCAGAACCTTAGAAGTTCTTCACAACTTCTACTAAGTACTAAGGTATTTGGGCTAGGGTATTTTGGGCATTATAACGATACTGAAGGTAACTTTTCTACCAAGGGAGGGTAGATTTTGGCTAGGCTAGGGAGTATTCGGCCAAGGGCCACTTAGGCTAGAGGGAAGAGGGCTTGGACGAAATGGCTAACAAGGGAGAAGGGAGGATTTTCAAGACTTGGAAAGTAATTTGTAGATGAAGAACTCTTCATCTTAAGGGGGGTATTTATAGGTCAAGAAGTGGCCAACCAATGGCCAAGATTAAGACAAGTGCAAGGCAAGTGTAGGGTGAGGATTAACTATACACAAATATCCTACCAACTCCTTGACTTGTGCACAAGGCACAAAAACGTGCTCTTATTGTTCAAATCGTCCAAATGGGCGATTTCAAGTCCATCAATTGGAGGTGACAAGTGTCGCCCTCCGTTGGTCCAAAATGTTTCGTCTCTCGGAAAAATCCGCAAAAATTAGAAATGGCATAGCGGAATTTACCCTACGAAGTCGTGGAAGCGTTTAGTCGGAAAGCGATTCTTTTAGTGAGTTGTGTACAAAAAAGCGTCCAAGGCTTATCTTTAAGGCTAGACTTTCGTCGTATTCCCTTACGTACATACTGCGGAAATACGGTATAACATTCTCCCTTAGAAACATTCGTCGAATGTTCCTTCCCAAACGATTATCGAAGAAGCTTAAGCGATTGTAAATGCCACACACGGCCGCAGAGCAACACTTGGCGAAGCGATAACGAAAATTTACAAGTAGGAAAGTGAATTTACGGAGGTGTGGAATAGGTGAGGATACTTAGTCTCGTGTTCTCCTCGGCTTCCCACGTCATCTCCTCCCGAGCTCGTTCGCCCACAAGACTTTGTGGAAGCCACGTCCTTGGTCCGCAGCGCCTAACTCCGACGATCGACTATCGCTATGGAATCTCTCATACGATAACCTCGATCACTGGACATCGTCAATCGGGTGTACCTAGATGGATCCCCGATACATCTCGCCGGCATAGATACGTGAAAAACCGGATGCTTGCCTCCGGATCGGACGGCAGATCCAACTCATAGGCAACCTTGCCTATCCTGCGGACAATCGAAGCGCCCAATGTACCTTGGTGAGTTTCCCTTCTTCCCGAATCTCATCACACCGCCGTGGGTGACACCTTTAGGAAAACCTAATCATGAACCTCGAACTCAAGATCCGACGACGATGATCTGCATCGACTTACGCCGACTACGAGTGTCAATAGCCGCCTCGGATAAGCTTCACCTTATCACTGCTGTACCAAATCTGGTCCTACTAGTGCACTCGCCACATCGAACCAACCTATAGGCGTCTGCACTTCCTCCCATACAAGGCCTCATAAGCGCCATCGAATCTGGAGTGGTAGCTATTATTATATGCGAACTCAACTAGAGGCAAATGATCCTCCCAACTACCATGAAGTCAATAACGGGCTCATGACATATCCTCAAGAGTCCGGATAGTGCGCTCTGCTGTCGTCTGCATGTGGATGAAATGCGATTACTCGGGCTCACTGCGTCCTAAACCCTCTGGAAGGATCTCGAAGTTAGCCGTAAAGCGGGCTCCCGTGCGATATGATCGAAGTAGGGACTCCATGCGATCGACGATCTCTCGGATGTAAAGTCGGCATAATCCTCGGTAGAAAAAGTCGCCCCGACGGGAAGAAAGTGGGCTGATTTATCGACTGTCGGCGATAACCCATATAGAATCATGTCTCCTCCGAGTGCGAGGTAATCTGTGATGAAATCCATATTGATTACCTCCCACTTCCGTCGGGATCTCAATCGCGCAACAAACCACGGGCCTCCGGTGCTCTACCGCTCTGCGACAACACGGGCACTGAGCTACGAACTCTGCAACGTCCCTCTTCAAGCCATCCCACCAATACACAGATCTAAGGTCGTGGTACATCTTGGTCGACCCCGGATGGATAGTGTTATACCCCGTAGTTCCAGGGTATATAGGTGAGGATGTACGTGCGAGATTACGACATAAATTTTGGAAAGAAAGAAAGATGTGATTTTTCGACGGAAAAGTTTCCGGTTTTGTGAAGAAAAGGTTCGTTAATGGAATTGGATTCCCGGTTTGGTATTCGGACTTCTTAGAATATTTGAGAATTATGGAATTTTATTTAGGAAATGGTCACGTGGGGCCACGGGTGAAATTTACGGTTTTGTGGGCCCGCTTAGTTTTTGAGATTTTGGCCATTATGGATATTTTGGAGATGAAATATTTTGGGCCAGTAGGAGGCGACACGTGTCACCCCTAGGTGGCCCTTGGCGAAATTAGCTAGACAGTGGCAAGACAGTGGCAAGTCTTGCTAGATATTTTGTGTGTACAAGTGGCTTGTGGGTCCCACCCACTCTTGTCCCCAATCTCAACCACACACTTTCCTTCATCCTATACCTTGGTTGTCCTATATATGCACACTTTGTTGATGAAATCTTCCACACTTAGACATTTGAAGACTTGAAAAACCCTCCTTCTCCCTTGACCTAGAGCTCTCGGTTTTGCCCCATTTCTTGAGCAAAATTTGTCCAACAATTCTTAAACTCTCAAGTGTTCTTCCCTAAGGTGTTAGGAAGATTGTGTACCAAGAGTTGGAAAAGATTTCACACCACAGCCTTGAAGGGATGCCTTGGCGAAAGTTGTCATCTTGAAACCCTAAGTGTTCTTCACTTTTTGGAGTTGAATCTTGAAGAGAAGTTGGTTAGGAGCTTCATGGGTTGCTTGTAGCGGATTGGGCGTAAAGATTTGGAGCTAAGACTTGCTTGAGCGACTTTAAGAACTTGGATATTTTGGGCTATTTGAGGTAGTGGAACTTAAACCTCTTTGTGAACTGGTTGTTATACATATATTATAAGTATATTATGGATTATATAATATATGGAGTAAGTTTGGAAGAGTTGGATCTTGTTAACTTGTTAAAAGAAAGGATTGGCCGTTTGCCATTAAAATGGTAAGCGTATCTTACTTGCTAAGAAGCTAATAACAAAGTAACTATAACTTATATTAAGAATGGAAATATAAGTTGGGTGACTAATGAGTAAATTGGATAAGTAAAATGGACAAAGTTGGCCAAGGACCCCAACTTAAGAATCAGTATTTACTTTGGACCGTATTTACTTTGGTGTATTTACATTGGATTTGTATTTACATTTCATTAAGGGAAGATTTTTCAATCGCGTTAGTTTGGGCGTGTGATCCTTTTTAATTATTGTATTGTTATGGCGTGATAGTAAACGCGTTCACGGTTGGCGCGTAATCCCTTCTTTTACTTATTGTTGTTATGGGCGTGATAGTAAACGCGTTACCGTTTGGGCGTGTAATCCCCTTCTTTATGTTGTTTAATTATTACGCCTTATATATATATATGGTATATATATTACGGTTATTCGGGCCTTGGTAAAAGATGGAAAAGTGAGTATAAGCGGAAGTCTTTGAATTTTCCGTAGATTTTGAGGGCTTTTATTGGTATAAGTCTTCAATGATAAGAAAGGTTTGATAGGAGTACTATGACCATTTTAGGAGTGGAGTACTACGTGTGGCGTGATCTACTTGGCAGGAGTAGCCGCGGGTTGAAGTACTTGGAGCGTTTTGCTTATTGTCGATAAATCGTCGCGAGGTATGTGAACCTCTTCCTATCTTTTCTAGCATGATTGTTGTGAACTATGTAGTACGGTAGGCGTCATGTGCTAAGTGATTTGGTTGGTTTAAAACATAGGGTGTTATAATAGCTTTATGGGAAGTTAGTTATAACGACCTTATGTAGTGAAAATGGTTTCTTGATGTTAGAAGTTAAGAGACTTGATCTTATAAGATAAGAGACTTAACTTATTTGTTTTAATGTGGATGTTTGTGTGAAACCTCATTCGTGAGTAATGAGTACTTGGTTTTAAAGGGATAATGTTTCTTGATTTGGGAATCGTAATGTGTATCGACAGGACCATTGCGGCGTTAATAAAGGAAAATGTATTGAATAATGATGTGTTGTATTAAAACCAGTAGAAACCTCCATCTGCATAGAAGCTAAGATGAGACAAAATGATATTACATTTTCTAGATCATGGTCTTTGTAATAAGATCGTTATAAACAAAGAATAAACTACTCATATATGACATATGTTACTCAATTGTTTTAAAGAGATAAAGACTATGAGTTATGAAACCTATCTAAAATAAGGGACTTGAGCCTATGAAATTGAGAAGTTTTAGTCATTGAACCTAGGCAATCTGGAACTTAGGAAAAGAATGTTGATACTTGATTTTGAAAAGGAATGTGGGGTGGTCAATCTAATACTACGGGTATAGTGAGACTTTTATAAAAGTAATGGATCTCTTTTAAAGAACTTAACGATGTAGTACTTTGGGGTTAAAAACCGAACTTTGGCATAAAATGAAAGTACTTTGAGTTGTGTGAAACGGGCCTATGCTTGTTGTTGTGAAACTGGCCTATGCTTGTTGTTGTGAAACTTGCCTATGCTTGTGATGATAGCCTTTGTTGTGCAAATGTGGTATTTACGTATTCTGGCGTCTCGATAGAGGCGGTCGACTTATTGAGAACTTACTTGGGCGTCTTTGGCGGTGATGGAGAATTCCACGGGTATGTTTCCATTTTGATTCTTGTCTTGTCGTTGATGTCACATGGACATGTCTACCGTCTGCGAGTCGGGGCATGCGGCGTGCGGTCGGGTTGATTACCGATATATTGTTATTGTGGTTACATGGACATGTCTACGAGGTAGAATTCGGGGCATGTGGCCATGCGGCGGGGTTGATCACCGATGTATTATTGTTGATGTCACATGGGCGTGTCTACGAGGTAGAATTCGGGCATGTGGCCATGGGGCATTGGTATTATTGTTGCATCATGGACATGTTTACCGTCTGCAGAATTAGGGGCATGCGGCCATGATGCGAACATGATTGATGTTGTGGGCGTGAGACCCATAGTTATATTTGAGTGATGACTTGAGGCGTGAGTCACATCGACATGATCGCTTTTATGTTGTGATCGTAGTTTGGTTATCATACATGTCTCTGCTTTATATAGACTAGTATGATTTCATTCTGATATTTTTGATTTCCCATACTTGGTACTGTTATCGACCTCGCCCGGAGGCTGCGTTCATCGCCGCGAGTAAGTACATCGATCGTGGATCCTCGCTTTTAGGATCTCGGTTGACGTTTTGGGAAGCTCCGTTTCTCGGAGGCTTATCTTTTGGTATGTGTTCCTGAGTTGTAGGTTCTTGTACATTCGGGGTATGGCGAGACCACTGTCCCATCATAGTTGTTGTAAATCTTAGAAGTGCAGTAAATCTTTGTTGTGGGCGGGGTTTGTAAAGGGATTAAACATTCGTTTTGAAAGAGTTGTATTTATTATGTTATTGGAAGGTAACCGTTGGGTTGGCCTTGTTTATGTTCATATATCTATTTCTTGTTTAAGTTTTATTTTCATTTGGTTTTCTCGATGATTGTATCACTAGGGTGCGGGATAAGGCACGATGCAGGCCGGGCAGTCGTTACAAAAGTGGTATCGAGCGATTAATCCTCGGAAAGTGTCTGAACCGTGTCTAGTAGAGTCTTGATTATCGATGTGTTGTGCACCACATCTATAATCAGGAGGCTGAGGACATTTAGGATTGGTTTCCATTCTTCTCATTCTGAGATCGTGCCTTAGAGCTGTGTTGTAAGTTGGACCCCTCTGACGTATCTCGTTTTTACCGATTATGCCTCGCGCTGAAAACGAGCCACGAAGGGCAAGACAGCCGAGGAACCGCTAGTGAGATCTGAGAGGAGTGCGAGGAGCGAGCCGAGCGATGCACGAGGTTGTGCTTGGCCGGGTTTTGTGGCGCCGCCGGCCCAGCGAGGTTAGAGCGCGGCAATGGCTGCGAGACCGCGATACACGAGCCTCAGTCCACGATGCAGGGCGAGAGGAGATGGGTTATAAGGAGATGGCCCGATTCTTGGCGGTCGTGGCAGATATGAGATAAATTGGATGCAGTGATTCCGATTCGATGCAGAGTGGTTCACCCCGGCGAGATAGTTTGAGGCTACGGGACTTTACGAGTTGTAGCAGCGAGTTTTATGGGTCGAGGCACGAGGATGATCGCGAGGAGTTCATCCGGCGATTCTGACGGATCACGCGGGTGATCAAGGCTTGAGACCGAGTCTGTGACCTTTAGTTCGCATCGGCTGCGTGATACCATGATCGATTGGTTTGATTCATAGGAGCTTTCGGGAGAGCATGCACTCCAGCGGTATGGGATGAGTTTTGGGGCGTTCCTCACGCACTTCTTGCCTCGCGGATGAGGAGGGCGCGGCGATTTTTGATGCTTAGACAGGCGGGCGTGCGGTTCGGGAGTACAATGTGAGTTCGACTCATTGGCGTGCGTCGGCGTTGGTAGCTAGTATGGAGGATCGAGTGCACCGATATGTTCTGAGGGCTCGATGATTACATGTCGAGGCATGTTCGGGAGTAGCTCTTCACCGGCATGGACATTGCGCATGCGAGCTCATGCTGTTTGGGATGTGAGGACGGAGAGGTCGGCGGAATGACGAATCGGCGAGAAGAGGCGAGAACAACAGGTCGCTGGTGACTTTCGAGGCGGACCGCCTCAAGACATACTAGTTTTGTACCTCCGCCCGGTGCAGTGGTCCTCCACCATCTTGAGCATCCAGAGTATTCGGGGCAGTCGTGGCTCGAGGTTGAGTTTCGAGGAAGTAAGGGTGTTGGCGGATCACGGTCACCTACCTCGGTGTGGTCGATGTGGTAGACCGCATTTGGAGTGTCGTGGTGCGAGGAGCTTGTTATTTTGCGGCCAGCGGGCCATTTGCGGCTGTCAGGCCAAAGGTAGCACGGATGTTACGACTCGACCTACCGGATCGATGGCTGGTTCATCGCGCCTACGATTATGCGCCTGCAGTGGGCCTATGATTAGAGTGGGCGGTAGCTTGTATATCCTTAACCTCACAGAGAGTTTGGTTTGCGCGATATGATGATCTTATTATTGTGTGCTATGCGGATAAGCGTTGTGTTGTTTGAAAGTTAGAAACATGGTTAGTTGGAAGGATAAGTGTGGGGGCATGGAAAGTGTGAACCTTAGAGTTTTATACGTGGAGACCTTAGAGGCGAGGCCGTCTTGAGTGGGTGATTTTACGGTTGGTCTTCTTGGATGTACTTGGTATACGGGGAAATATTGTGGGATAATTACATGGGTAGTGTGAGATGGAAGTGGTAGCTTTCATGGCGTGAATTAGTAAGATTGTTCGGATCGGGAACAAGAGTTGGCGCGTTTAGGGAGTCGGGTTGAGGGCCATTTGCGGGTCAACCCGCAGCCCATATTGAGGTGGGGTCGGTTCGAGGTGGTCCCGGTGGTAGGTCACGAGGGTGCTAGGCCCAAGTTTAGGTAACCATCGTGCGAGTTCGTGGATCGTTCAACGAATCGGATCGTGAAGGCGGGAATGGCCTTAGAGTAAATTGAAGCTAGTGGGAGGCTGTTGTAAGATTAGAAATGATTCCTCGTTGGCTTGGATTTGAGTTTTGCGCCGCATGTTATATTCGGCCATTGGTGGCGTGATCGGTTTGTAAGTATAGTAGTGAAGACTATCTGACACAAATGCGTTTGGAGACTTAGAATGAACATTCGGACGAATGTTTCTAAGGAAGAATGTTATACCCGTAGTTCGGGGTATATAGGTGAGGATATGCGTGCGAGATTACGACATAAATTTTGGAAAGAAAGAAAGATGTGATTTTTCACGGAAAAGTTTCGGTTTTGTGAAGAAAAAGGTTCGTTAATGGAATGGATTCCCAGTTTGGTATTCGGACTTCTTAGAATATTTGAGAATTATGGAATTTTATTTAGGAAATGGTCACGTGGGGCCACGGGTGAAATTCTGGTTTTGTGGGGCCAGCTTAGTTTTGAGATTTTGGCCATTATGGATATTTTGGAGATGAAATATTTTGGGCCAGTAGGAGGCGACACGTGTCACCTCTAGGTGGCCCTTGGCGAAATTAGCTAGACAGTGGCAAGACAGTGGCCAAGTCTTGCTAGATATTTTGTGTGGACAAGTGGCTTGTGGGTCCCACCCACACTTGTCCCCAATCTCAACCACACACTTGCCTTCATCCTATCCTTGGTTGTCCTATATATGCACCCTTAGTTGATGAAATCTTCCACACTTAGACATTTGAAGACTTGAAAAACCCTCCCTTCTCCCTTGACCTAGAGCTCTCGGTTTTGCCCCAATTTCTTGAGCAAAAATTGTCCAACAATTCTTAAACTCTCAAGTGTTCTTCCCTAAGGTGTTAGGAAGATTGTGTACCAAGAGTTGGAAAAGATTTCACACCCTAGCCTTGAAGGGATGCCTTGGCGAAAGTTGTCATCTTGAAACCTAAGTGTTCTTCACTTTTTGGAGTTGAATCTTGAAGAGAAGTTGGTTAGGAGCTTATGGGTTGCTTGTAGCGATTGGGCGTAAAGATTTGGAGCTAAGACTTGCTTGGAGCGACTTTAAGAACTTGGATATTTTGGGCTATTTGAGGTAGTGGAACTTAAACCTCTTTGTGAATTGGTTGTTATACATATATTATAAGTATATTATGGATTATATAATATATGGAGTAAGTTTGGAAGAGTTGGATCTTGTTAACTTGTTAAAAGAAAGGATTGGCCGTTTGCCATTAAAATGGTAAAACGTATCTTACTTGCTAAGAAGCTAATAACAAAGTAACTATAACTTATATTAAGAATGGAAATATAAGTTGGGTGACTAATGAGTAAATTGGATAAGTAAAATGGACAAAGTTGGCCAAGGACCCCAACTTAAGCGTATTTACTTTGGACCGTATTTACTTTGGTGTATTTACATTGATTTGTATTTACATTTACGTTAAGGAAGATTTTCAATCGCGTTCGTTTGGGCGTGTGATCCCTTTTTAATTATTGTATTGTTATGAAGGCGTGATAGTAAACGCGTTACGGTTGGCGCGTAATCCCCTTCTTTTACTTATTGTTGTTATGGGCGTGATAGTAAACGCGTTACCGTTTGGGCGTGTAATCCCTTCTTTATGTTGTTTAATTATTACGCCTTATATATATATATGGTATATATATTACGGTTATTCGGGCCTTGGTAAAAGATGGAAAAGTGAGTATAAACGGGGGAAGTGCTGCCAAAATTTCCGTAGATTTTGAGGGCTTTTTATTGGTATAAGTCTTCAATGATAAGAAAGGTTTGATAGGAGTACTATGACCATTTTAGGAGTGGAGTACTCGTGTGGCGTGATCTACTTGGCTTAAGGAGTAGCCGACGGGTTGAAGTACTTGAGCGTTTTGCTTATTGTCGATAAATCGTCGCGAGGTATGTGAACCTCTTCCTATCTTTTCTAGCATGATTGTTGTGAACTATGTAAATGCGGTGAGCGTCATGTGCTAAGTGATTTGGTTGGTTTAAAACATAGGGTGTTATAATAGCTTTATGGGAAGTTAGTTATAACGACCTTATGTGAAGTGAAAATGGTTTCTTGATGTTAGAAGTTAAGAGACTTGATCTTATAAGATAAGAGACTTAACTTATTTGTTTTAATGTGGATGTTTGTGTGAAACCTCATTCGTGAGTAATGAGTACTTGGTTTTAAAGGGATAATGTTTCCGATTTCGGGAATCGAATGTGTATCGACAGCACCATTGCGGCGTTAATAAAGGAAAATGTATTGAATAATGATGTGTTGTATTAAAACCATTAGAAACCTCCATCTGCATAGAAGCTAAGATGAGACAAAATGATATTACATTTTCTAGATCATAGGCTTTGTAATAAGATAGTTATAAACAAAGAATAAACTACTCACATATATGAAATATGTTACTCAATTTATTTAAAAGAGATTAAGACTATTAGTTATGAAACATTTCTAAAATAAGTGAATTTAGCATTTGAAAATTAGAAGTTTGAGTAATTGAAACTAGGCAAGCGAACTTAGGAAAAGAATGTTGTTACTTGATTTTGAAAAGGAATGTGGGTTGGTTATTCTAATACTACGGGTATAGGGTGACTTTTATAAAAGTAATGGATCTCTTTTAAAATAACTTAACGTATGTAGTACTTTTGGGTTAAAAACCCGTACTTTGGCATAAAATTTAAGTACTTTGATTTGTGTGAAACTTGCCTATGCTTGTTGTTGTGAAACTTGCCTATGCTTGTTGTTGTGGAAACTTGCCTATGCTTGTGATGATAGCCTTTGTTGTGCAAATGTGGTATTTACGTATACCGCGTCTCGATAGAGGCGGTCGACTTAATGAGAACTTACTTGGAGCGTCTTGGCGGTGATGGAGAATTCCACGTATGTTTCCATTTTGATTCTTGTCTTGTCGTTGATGTCACATGGACATGTCTACACCGATGCAGAATTCCGGCATGCGGCCTACGCGGTCGGGTTGATTACCGATATATTGTTATTGTGGTTACATGGACATGTCTACACCGAGGTAGAATTAGGGGCATGTGGACGCGGCGGGTTGATCACCCGATGTATTATTGTTGATGTCACATGGGCGTGTCTACACCGAGGTAGAATTCGGGGCACGTGGCCTGGGGCATGGTATTATTGTTGCATCATGGACATGTTTACACCGATGCAGAATTCCGGGGGCATGCGGCCATGATGCGAACATGATTGATGTTGTGGGCGTGAGACCCATAGTTATATTTGAGTGATGAGTTGAGGGCGTGAGTCCCCGATCGACATGTTGCTTTTATGTTGTGAATCGTAGTTTGGTTATCATACATGTCTCCCGCTTTATATAGACTAGTATGATTTCATTCTGATATTTTTGATTTCCCATACTTGGTACTGTTATCGACCTCGCTTGAGTGCGTTCATGCCGCAGTAGAGGTACATCGGTCGTGGATCCTCGCTTTTAGGATCTCGGTTCGTTTTGGGAAGCTCCGTTTCTCGGAGGCTTATCTTTTGGTATGTGTTCCTGAGTTGTAGGTTCTTGTACATTCGGGGTATGGCGGCCCCGTCCCATCATAGTTGTTGTAAATCTTAAGTGCGTAAATCTTGTTGTGGCGGGGTTTGTAAAGGGATTAAACTGTCGTTTTGAAAGAGTTGTATTTATTATGTTATTGGAAGGTAACCGTTGGGTTGGCCTTTTATGTTCATATATCTATTTCTTGTTTAAGTTTTATTTTCCGCTGGTTTTCTCGATGATTGTATCACTAGGGTGCGGGATAAGGCACGATAGAACCCGAGAACGTGTCGTTACAGATAGTGTAACGTATTGTGTGCTTCCCAAGAACTCACGCGAAGTCACGAAACATCCGAACACACGATGCCTCAAACCTTAGCACCCCATCGGTGCTACAAAGGACCGCGCCTCACGAAGAGTCAGTATCGCGATATCGAATCAAAGCCGATCCTCGAATTTGCCTCTTCACCTCGCCGACGATGGAAGACCGGCAACCTCACGAACTCTAACCCCATCGCTATCGAGAATCAATCAAGCGGACACCAAGGCTCGCTAAGCGATGCAAATCACGAACCATGTCCTCTCTCTCTAGTTGCACGTCGATAGGCTCCCATCGACTACGACTAAGGCATACGCCACAACATTGGCCTTCCGGTGGTACGGATATCAACATCGTAATCCTTAAGCAACTCTAACCACCGCGTCTCGCCGTAAGTTCACTCCTCTCGTGAAGATATCTTTGGAGGCTCTTGTGGTGCGTATAAATATCCACGTGAACCCCATACAAATAGTGCCTCAGGATCTTCAAAGCGTGAATCACGGCCGCCAACTCCAAATCATGGGTGGGTAGTTCCTCTCGTGTTTCTTCACCGTCGGGATGCATATGTTATAACCCCGCCATGCTGCATCAACACACATCCCAACCCGATGCTCGACGCATCACAATACACGACATAACCATCTGACCTGCGGAAGAGTAAGAACGGGCGCCGTCAATCTCTCTTTCGGAATCGGAAACCCCGCCACAAGCATCAGTCCATCGAACTTGCCGCTATACGAGTCGGCCTAGTCAATGGTGCAGAGATAAGCAAACTTCTCCACGAACCGCCGATAATAACTCGCAAGGCCCGTAAAATCGCGAACCTCGCCGAGTAGTAGGTGCAGGCCAAGTCTCGATCGCCTCGATCTTGGCGTATCCACTGAATGCCATCACCCGATAATATGCCCAAGAAACGCCATCAAGTCAACCAAAACTCACATTTGGAAAACTTGGCGTACAAGCTGGTCTGGAGAGCTGTCACAAGATCGCCTCAAATGCTCCGCATGCTCCTGCCCGAGCGAATAAACCAAGATATCATCAATGAACACTATCACAAGCGTGTCCAAAAATGGTTTGAACACTCGGTTCATCAAATCCATGAATACCGCGAGCATTGGTCAACCCAAAAGACATGACCTGAACTCATAATGCCCGCATCGTCGGAATGCACCCTAGGGACATCCACCTCTCTGACACGAACCTGATGATAGCCCGAACGCAGATCAATCTTGGAGAAACATCTCGCGCCCTGCAACTGGTCGAACAAATCATCAATCCTGGGAAGGGGGTATCTGTTCTTAATGGTCACCTTGTTCAGCTGCCTGTAATCAACACACATGCGCAGCGTCCCGTCCTTCTTCTTCACGAACAATACCGGCGCCCCCCAGGGGGAAACACTGGGCCTAATGAAGCCCTTCTCCAGCAAATCCCTCAGCTGGTCCTTCAGCTCTCTCAACTCGGCAGGTGCCATTCTGTATGGCGGAATGGAAATAGGCCGAGTATCTGGCAATATGTCAATACAAAACTCAATCTCCCTCTCAGGAGGGATACCCGGGAGGTCATCTGGGAACACGTCTGGGAACTCGCTGACTACGGAACCGATCAAAATCTGGTACCGCAGCCTCACTATCAAACACTCGCACTAGATGGTAGATATACCCCTTCTGCACAATCTTCCGAGCCTAGAGGTAGGAAATAAACCTACCTCTGCGATACCGTGCTCCTCCCACTCAACAACCGGCCTCAGAAATCGAACTGCATTACTCTCTCTCAGTCTACATTGGCATAGCAAGAAGCTAGCCAATCCATCCCCATAATCACGTCGAAGTCAATCATCTCCAACTCTATCAAGTCGGCAGTGGTCCGACGATCAGAATGGTCACAGGACAAGCCCTATATACCCGCCGAGCTACCACGAATCACCCACGCGTAGCTACCTCGAAAGGTCTATGGACTCGGCTCTATCCCTATCCTACTAGCAACAAGGGAGATATATAGACAGAGTAGAACCGGATCTATCAAGGCATAAACATCAAACCCGAACCGATAAGGTACGCGGCGACATCGGTGAGGCCTCACGATCTGTCCGGTGGACAAAGCATAGATGCGGTTACGAGGACCGCTAGAATCGGGACGAGCCACGACCTGCCGCGACTGCTGACCCATGAACCACGCCCGGTGAGTAATCGTAGGAGATGATGAAGCGGCAACAAAACTGGGTGAGCCCTACCACCAGCCACGCCGGTCGGACAATCCTCGCAGTGACCTGCCGCTACAATCGTAACAAGCTCCAAAAGTAGTACCACACTTCGTAATGGGATCCACCGCATCGCCACACCGGGGTGGTCCGATCGCCAAGCCTCGCTACTCGACGCCCGAAGCCATGGCCCCGATGCGCCTCGAAAACTCTGGGTGTCCGAGGGCGCAGAGTGCTCGAGCCGTGGTGCGAATCAGATCTAGGCTGCGAGGCCGCCACCACGATAACCACGGAAGACCCTCCCGCCTGGCCTTCTTCTGCTGTCGCCCACTCGTCGACCTCTGCGCTCGCATCCGCGGCGTGAGCTCGCACGCGGTAATGTCCATACGGTGGAGAGAAACCCCGCACATGACTCGGCCATATAGTCGTCTAGCCGGTGACATAGCGGTGCACCCTATCCTCCATATCTGCTACCAATGCCTTGGGACATATCGAGCCAATGAATCAAACTCGACATTGTACTCACGGCGGCGTCCTCTACGCCTCGCGGTAAAAATCTATCGGCCGCGCCTCCTCATCTGTGAGGCAAGAAGTGAGTGAGAAAGCCTCGAGAACTCATCCCAGTAGCTGGGACGCGTGCTCTCCCGGATAACTCCCATGAATCAAACCAATCATCGCGGTATCACGCGACCTATGTGAACCAAAGATCACGGACTCGGTCTCCGACGCTCGATCACTCTCAAAATCCTCTGGCCGACGGATGAACTCCTGCGGATCATCCTCGGCCTCGACCCATAAAACTCCGGCGGCTCTGACTCAAGAAGTCTCGTAGCCTCAAACTCTCGCCTCGGGTGAACAACGGCACGATCGAGCTGAGTCGAACCGCCGCGATCCAGCCTCTCGCCGTGTCGGGCCACAACTTTAGCCAAAGTGGGCCATCTCCTTGTACCCTAACTCTCCGCCAGGTGTGGGGCGAGGTGGGTACTGTGGTCTCTTTGGGGCTGGCGGCGTCATAGAACTCGCTGCCTCGTATAGGCGGGCACGAGCCCTCGTGACTGGGTGTCTCGCTAGCGCCTCCCTCGGCTTGCACTTACGGGCCGGGTTGCCTTACGTGAGGCATAAGCGCACAGAAAGGAATACGTTAGAGGTCGAACCTATAACACGACTCTAAAGCACGATCTCGGAATGAGAAGAATGAAAACCAATCCTAAATATCCTATAGCCTCACGATTATTGGTGTGGTGCACAACACACCGATAATCAGACTTACTAGATACGATCAGTAGACACTTTCCGAGGATTAATCGCTCGATACCACTTTTGTCACGACGTTCGGGGCGTGGATCGTGCCTTACCGGCACCCAAGTAGTCATACATCGAGTAATCGGCGGAAATATAAAGCAAGACATGAAACGATTTATAAAATAAGATACGATTTATGTGAGAAAACATCGCTTTTCTAAGATATATATATATAATCATGGTTTAGCGATTACATCCGACAATCGCACAACATGACTACTGCACTCTAAGGAAATATACAACTATGGCGGACAGGGCCCCGCCATACTCGATGTACAAAACTATCTACAACAGGAGATCATACCAAAAGTAGAGCCTCGGAAGAGATGGAGCTCGACACCAACGTAGAGATCCTAAGGATGCGGATCTAGCACTGCGCCTCTTACTGCGGCATGAGCGCACCCGAAGGAGGTCGATCAACAGTACTAAGTATGTGAAATCAGAAAGTACTTAAATGAAATCATAACTTTTTAAAACGGTTTACAAGTATGTATGAAGAAATCAAGGAAACCGCACATAGTGCCACATCACAAACAAGAGCAACAATAGGTAAGCGTAATAGGTCTTTTCTAGGTGCGAATGATTCGAGCGGGCCACTCGCGTATTATCATTCGCAAGCCTAATCCTGGACTCGAGTCCGCAGGCCACTCACGGGCCCGCGTGAGGTATAACCCCGCATCGAGGGTAGCTACTCCCGGCATCGTCCCGACTCATTGTCGCATGGCCACATAGACCGCGTGAGGCATAACCCGCATACTAACACGGAACTCTCGTAGCTCGCGATAGGCCCCTGGACCCGCATGAGGTATTCTCGAATCATGGTCCTGCATCACCGAGTCTACCCGCGTCGGAGGCGGCTTAACCCCGATCATCTCGAGGTGGTGATAGTATACTAACATAACAACTTATCTTTAAACAACATAAGCACAACAAGGATACTCACCTATACAAGCGTTACAATATACTAACACACATAGCATCATATCATGTCTACTTATCAAACCATCTTATTATTCTTTTCACAATATAAGTCCGTTATAAACACATAGGCAAACTTGTTTCTTTTATCAATCTTAAGTGGTTATACTTACTTCCCATAAAGCTAGTATAACTCTTAAGCTTCGCTTTAAAACCAATTAGTTCTCTTACATTAATATGATTCAGAGTCTTTTGAAATGTTTTGGTTCTTTATTATTCAAAGCTTAAGCGTGAGGCATCGCAGTAAGTATTATTCAGCTTAAGTGAGGCGTTACCGTAAGTATTATTCAGCTTAAGTCAAAGACATTGCCATAGTTATTATCCGATTAACACATGTACGTCACCGTACTATATATATTGTAAAATATCATGCTTTAGGAAGAATCACATACCTTCAAATGAAAACCACCGCCAAGTCAATATGTCGCGCAGAGTCACCTATAATAGTCGCAGATATCTATCAAAGACTACTCAAGGTCATTCTAAGCAGAGGGTTCATAATTCTACGGTAAGTCGGGCAGCACTTCCCTACGGTGAGCTATATAAGTTCATCAGAAAACAGTCTATGTAAGTCTGATTTGATTATTCTTCTTTAAACCCTTCTCTGCGGTAATTCAATTCTATACGTGATATTCTTCTAAGTGATTAATACTTATTCTTATACTTCTACGATGCATTCTCTAATACAAAGAGGGTTAGGAGTATTACCTCCGAAAGCCCAATAATATCCTAGAAAAGTCGCGCTGAGCAAGGTTTTGCTCTAAGTTGTATGCTCAGAACCTTAGAAGTTCTTCACAAGTTCTACTACGTACTAAGGTATGTGGGCGAGGGTATTTTGGGCATTATCGATACAAGATGGTTAGTTTTATACCCAGGGCGGTGGGGTAGATTTTTGGGTAGGGTCGGGGGGAGTAGTCGGCCAAGGGCCACTTAGGCTAGAGGGGGGAGAGGGCTTGGACGAAATGGCTAACAAGGGAGAAGGGAGGATTTTCAAGACTTGGAAAGTAATGTGTGGATGAAGAACTCTTCATCTTAAGGGGGGTATTTATAGGTCAAGAAGTGGCCAACCAATGGCCAAGATTAAGACAAGTGCAAGGCAAGTGTAGGGTGAGGATTAACTATACACAAATATCCTACCAACTCCTTGACTTGTGCACGAGCACAAAAACGTGCTCTATTGTTCAAATCGTCCAAATGGGCGATTTCAAGTCCATCAATTGGAGGGTGACAAGTGTAAGCCCTCCGTTGATCAAAATGTTTCGTCTCTCGGAAAAATCATAAAAATTAGAAATGGCATAGCCGAAATTTACCTACGAAGGCGTGGAAGCGTTTAGTCGGAAAGCGATTCTTTTAGTGAGTTGTGTACAAAAACGCGTCCAAGGCTTATCTTTAAGTCTAGACTTTGTCACGTATTCCTCTACGTCATACTGCGGAAATACGGTATAACGATTTACACGAACAAGCCTCGCCAAGTAGTCATCAAGCGGTGGCGTGGCGGTGCACTCGTCCTCGTGTCGGCTACCATGCGGGGGCGTCTGAGAGCTAATGAGTCAAACTCCACATTGTACTCCCGAACCGTCGCGATGCGCCTCAGCGTCAAAAATCTGCCGGCCGAGCCGCTCAAATGCGTGGAGGCAAGAAATGTGCAAGAAATGCCTCGAGAACTCGTCCCAAGCGGTGGAAGTGCATACTCCGGGACGGCTCACGAATCAAACGATCATTGCGGTATCACGCGGCCGTCACGAACCTAAGACCACCGACTCGGTCTCGAAGCCTTGATCACTCTCGTGATCGTGTAGCGTCGAATGAACTCCTGCGGATCATCCTCAGGCCTCGACGCGTAGAACTCTGGCGGGCTACAACTCAGAAAATCCGTAGCCTCAAACTATCCGATCTTGGGTGAACCATGGGTATTCTGGGCCCAGGCTGCTGCATCGGCCTATCCTCGTGCCTTGCCACTATCTCGGCCATAAGCTGCGCCATCTCTTTGTAACCCGTCTCCTGCTCGGTGTGGGGCTGGAGGCTCAGTCTTGTGGTCTCGGCTGACGGCTGCTGCGGCCTAAACTCTCTTTGGTGGCGGCGTAGCAAAACTTCGCCGTCTGAAGCACTATCTCGGGTAATGTCCGGACTGCGCCTCGTACTCTCTGTATCCAGCTAGCGACTCCGCCGCCTAGCCCATCTGGGCACAGTTGCGCTAGCGGCGGGCATAGCGGTAAAAACGAAATCGTCGAGAGGTCCAACTTATAACATGACTCTAAGGCACGATCTCGGAATGAGAAGAATGGAAACCAATCCTAAAATGTCCTGCTGACCTCACGATTATAGATGTGGTGCGCGACACGCGATAATCAAGACTCTACTAGACACGGTCTGTAGGCATTTAGAGGATTAGCGCTCACGATACCACTTTTGTCATGACGTTCGGGGCGTGGTCGTGCCTTACCCGCACCCAGTAGTCATACATCGGAGAAATCGTGGAATATAAAACATCTGAGATATGAAATAAGAGATAAGATAATAAAGCAGGCAACCAAAATGGTTGCCTTTGCATATATAATAAATCTTGGCGATTACATCCCTTTTACAAACCACACTTGCAAGATTACTGCACCTCTAAGAATGTAACAACACCTATGACGGGACAGGGCCCCGCCATACCCCTGGATGTACAAGAACCTACAACTCAGGGAACATACCAAAAGATAAGCCTCCGGAGAAATGGAGCTTCCCCAATGAGCGTGATCACATGGCGAGGATCAACAGCGGGTGTACCTCACTGCGGCGTGAGCGCGGCCCCGAAGGAGGTATACTTAGGAGAAGTCATTAAGTTCATTACCATATACCTTACTTATCTTTCATAACATAATCCGACCCTTTATGGAGGGACGCATATACTATCCCCCAATGCGGGGCGATCAAGTCACACAAATATCAAAGCGTGCGTGAAATCCCCATCGCTGACAACCATAAGTGTAAAATATAACCATGTGGCGCGTGGCATCCGTCCTCACTTGTCGGCGTACACATACACAATATATATATCTCCGCCGTGGAATCCCATCATCTGCAAACCAGAATTTGTAACATATAACCATGTGACGCGTGGCATCCTTCCTCATTGTCGGCATACATATACAACACATATATATATATATATATATATATATAACGTGGCCGCATGCCTCGGACTCCCTCGTCGTATAAGCATGGCCATAACGTGCCCTCGGCGTCCTCATCGTGAGCGCAGTCTTCGTGGGAGCTAGCCCATGGAGTAATAATATAACATGCCCGGAATCCTCATCGTGGTACATGTCTTCATGGGAGCTAGCCCGTAGAGTAATAGTCGTACATAGCATGGTCGCATGCCCCGGAATCCCTCATCGTATAAGCATGGACATGGGTAATAAAACAAATCCGGGAATCTAACCCGCCTCCTGGTCACATGCCCCGAAATCACACATCGTATAAGCATGTCCAAGGATCAATCATAATGGAAGCATACCCGTGGAATTCCACATCACTGTCGGTACGTCCAAGTAGACTTACAACAAGACAGCCGGCCCTCCAACTGAGAGTCACGACAACGTAAACATATAATACTTGCACTCAAAGCTATCACAAGAAAACATAGGCAAGTTCATTAAACCTTTAGACTTCCATTTTTATAAACTCATGGCACTTTCGTTTCACACATAAAAATCCGGGAATTTAACCCAAAGTACTACGTGCTTACATACTTTTCAAAAGACTCTTTTCATATAAAACCCCAAGATACTAACACAGTAGTATCAAGGCTTGTTTACATTTTACCTAAGTCACTACACTTTTAGAAATACATTTTTAAACCTAAATCAAGTGACTTCTTTCCTTAAAACTTAAGCAATTGATGCTTTTAAATCCATTTGCCTTTCTTTATTTCAAAACATTTATCATTACTTAGAGTAAACCACTCTTTTAACTTTCCATAAAGCTATTATAACCCACTTCCCATAAAGTCGTTATACTAACTTTATACTTTAGGCAAATACATTATTTTTATAACCAAGAGACTTATACTTTCGAAAACCAAGTATCGTATACTTTCAAGTCTCTTATCTTTTAGAATCAAGTTTCGTAGTTCATAGTCTTAACACTTCATAACGTAAACTCTTTAATTTAAGCAACATATGCCTTATATGTGTGAATAGGTTATACTTGTTTATACTGATCTCATTAAAGCAGCCATGATCTAGAAAATGTAATACAATTTTGTCTTATCTTAGCTTCTATGCAGATGGAGAATTCTACTTGTTTTAATATAATTTATCGTCATTACATTTTCCTTTATTAACGCAGCAATGGCTTGTTCGATACTTATTCTCATTCGTGCCGTAAATTAGCCAAGTCAACTTGGCTCCAAATACCTCCTAACGACTCTTACCAACATCCCCCATAAGACTTGGTAAGAACTTAGGATAACTTAGACATAACCCTTACGTAGAGTGAATCAACATACATACTTCTTAACTTCTAAGAGTAGAAGGAAATCATGAAATAATACCACGTGTATATTCCATACATAGAATCATGTCTAAAGAAGGAAGAGGTTCACATACCTCGCGACGATTATCGACAAATAGCAAAATGCTCCGAAGTACTTCAACCTTGATAGCTATTCCATTCTTCAAGTAGAATCCGCTATACTTAGTACTTCAACCTAAAATGGCCATAATACGTCCATTAACCTCTATCTTCGAACGTAGAATATTCTAAGTGCAAAGTCACTAAATTCTACGGAAAATCGGACAGCACTTCCTTTGTTTCTACATACTTTGCCACCTTTTTCAAGGCCGAATACAATAACCAAACACGCCACATTTAAGGCTCAAAACAACAACCAATCAAAGGGGATTACACGCCTTACAATACGTGTAAAATTCCGCCCCACAATGATGTCAAACTAGTCCACAATACAATGTCATTTTCGGCCAAAAGGTGTAACAACTTAACAACCTTTCCAATTCCTTTTTAATCCAAGTTCTTTAGGTCTAACATGTTATATAGTCATAAACAACTTAGCAATTATAACCACCTTAATCAACTCTTTAGATAACATGCGACGACTAAACTAGTAACTAAATTGAATTACAATCTTAAAGGCTAAATCATGCAACTTTTCGGATTCCATCCAAATATTCCATAACACATATCATTCTTCATAATATAATCCACATGATCATTTCTAACTACTACCACATGAAATCTTGAATTTAAATAGCAAGACGGAGATTATTACCTCCTTAAGCTCAAAATGATCCAAAACCCTAAGTCGATCCTTAGCAACTCCGACTCCTTTTCTTGACGTTCCAATCCGCTATTTGCAACCCTTAGAAGCTTGTGAAAAACTCCTCTTCTATTTCCAACTTTAAAGTTGAAGAACACCTTGGGTTTTCGCCTTGCGACTAACGTAAATGTCAAGACCCGAACCCGGGCCCGTGACTGGTGCCTTACCCCGGGCACCCTAGTGATACAACATCAGAGAAAATCAGCGGAAATAAAAACATGAACATGAATTAAGAGACAAGATAAATAAACAGGCCAACCAAAACAGCTTGCCTTCATCATATATATACATAAATACCGACAGTTATCCTTTTTACAAACCACGCCCACAGTGATTACTCTGCACTTAAGATTTTACAATGGTATGACGGACGGGGCCGCCATACCACGAATGTATAAGAATCTCTGAGACAGGGTAACATACCAAAAGATAAGCCTCAGAAGAAATGGGGCTTCGACACGCAATCTGTGATCCATGGCGAGGATCCACCGATGTACTTCCACTGCGGCATGACGCGGCCCGAAGAGGTCGATCTAACGGTACCAAGTATGTGAAGCGTAAATGAAATCATAATAGTCTATATAAAGCGGGAGACATGTATGATAACGGATGAAATACGTGACCAGCCCGTCGTGGGACTCGGTGTAAAATCGGATGAGATACGTGACCTGCCCGTCGTGGGACTCGGTGTAAAATCGGATGAAATCGTGACCACGCCCATCGTGGGACTCGGTGTAATATCGGATGAAATCGTGACCACTGCCCATCGTGGGACTCGGTGTATAATCAGATGGAATAAGTGTCCCTGCCCATCTAGTGGGACTCGGTGTATAATCAAATGAAATACTTGACCATGCCCATCTCGTGGGACTCGGTGTATAATCGTTCATAACAATTCAACCGCCCTCCATGAGGCGGCATGCGGAAATACAACAAAGGCTATCACAACAAGCATAGGCAAGTTTCACAACAAGCATAGGCAAGCTTCACAACAACACGCGTAGGCAAGCCACGACAACAAGCATAGGCAAGTTATACACAACTCAAAGTACTTTCATTTTATGCCAAAGTCGGGTTTTAACCTAAAGTACTACGTCACGTTAAATTCTTTTAAAAGAGATCCATTACTTTTATCAAAGTCACCCGATACGTAGTATTAGAATGACCAACCCGTTCCTTTTCAAAATCAAGTAACAACATTTTTTTCCTAAGTTCCAGTTTGCCTAGTTTCAATTACTCAAGCTTCTCATTTTCAAATGGTTTCATAGTTCATAAACTTAATCACTTGATTCCTTTTTAGAACAATTGAGTAATATATGTCTCACGTGAGAGTAGGTTATTCTTGTTTACAACATTCTTATTACGTGACCATGATCTAGAAAATGTAATATCATTTTGTCTTATCTTAGTTTCTATGCGGATGGAGGTTTCTCGGTTTTAATAATACAATTCATTAGTCGAGACATTTTCCTTTTATAATGCTGCAGTGGTTTGTCGATACACATTCTGATTTCCGAAATCAGTATAACATTCTTAAGCCGTTATACCTAACTTCCCATAAAGCTAGTATAACTCTTAAGTTTTCAAAACACAATACTACACTTCTTTCAAAATGATTCATAAATCTTTTGAAATACTTCAAGTTTTATTATAACGCCCCAAGCCAGTTATAAATCAAATCAGTTACCTTTTAAAAACCACAACCCATTTTCTTACCTACATAAAGTTGTTATAACCAACTTCCCATAAAGCCGTTATAACACTTTATGTTTTACAACAATCAAATACAATTAACACATGTACGTCTACCGTACTACATAGTTCACACATATCATGCTAGAAGAGATAGGAAGAGGTTCACATACCTCGCGACGATTATCGACAATAAGCAAAAAGCTCCAAGTACTACAACCTTGCTAGCCCTTTCCACTCCTCGAGTAGAATACGCTACTCTTAGTACTTTCACCTATAAAGGCCACAAACGTCTATTAAATCTTAAACACAAGTTTCCATCTTTCTGAAAATTGGCGGCCTCCCCGCCACAGCGTAAATCTCCTCCTCTATCGAGGCCGGCTACCAAGCCAACCAGGGGGGGTTTACACGTCTAACCGGACGTGTACAATTCTACTACACAGTAATACTACACAAGTCTACTGTAACACAGTCCTATGTAATTACTGTTCAGTTCAGTTCTACATTCTTCAGGCTTAAGTCAAAAGACATTGCCACAATACTAAGTTCAGTTCTATATATAGTATACTTCAACTATATATTCTAACATGTAATTTCCAATTACAATAGAAGGACAGTAGTGTTTACCTCGATAAGCCCAAAATTATCCAAGTATAAAGTCGATCCTGAGCAACGCTTAGCTCTACTCAGCGCTCCAAACAACCCTTAGAAGTTCTAACCAACTTCTACTTACAACTTCAACAACGGTGAAGATTTCCTTAGGGTTTCGTTTAGTGGCTAAAGGAGGTATAATAGTATTTTACGGGCTTTTTTTATAAGTGTAACCTTGGGAATACTACAAGGTATTTGGGCCAAGGTATTTGGACATAACAACAATACTAGGAGAGTATTTCTATACCACAACAAGGGGTATTATACGAAAACAACTAGGCTAGGGGGGGTAGACCTCTCGGCCAAGGCTTCTCGAGGGGTAGTGTGGCGGAAAGTAAGCAAGAGGGAGGGGAAAGATTTTTCAAGACTTAGGAAATTTTGGATGAAGAAGTTCATCAACATGAAGGGGTATTTATAGGTCAAGCAAAACCAACGATGGCGAATCCATCAAGTGTTAGGCAAGTGTAAGTCTAAGATTAAGCCAAGTAAACCTTTTCTATCTACCACAAAAATATCCTACATAACCCTTGACTAAAAGCCAATGCCAAATCGTCCAAGAGGGCGCCTCGAGTGCTCGATTAGAGGGTGACAAGTGTCGCCTCGTTGGTCCAAAATGTTTATCTCTCGGAAAAATCCGCAAAAATTATAAATGACATAGCCGGAATTTTCCTACGTAATGGAAAGCGTTTAGTGGAAACGACTCTTTTCGCACTTGTGTACAAATTTGAAACTAGCCAACTTTAAGGCTCAAATTATAATACGTCTGGCACGTACATACTGCGGAAATACGGGGTATAACATTCTCCTCTTAGAAACATTCGTCGAATGTTCCTTCTCAAGCAGATAACGATAAAGTTCTTCTAATAAGTTGCCAATGCCACAACCGCCACGAAACACCAGCGCAAATACTTACATCAAGTCCACGAGGAAACACCTCTAACATCACAAACTTTTTCACTTTGCGCGAGGTTCTGGTGTCACTCGGCGACCCAACAAATGGTGCCGGCTGCACGCGATCCACGAGGTCTAAAATATACATCCTTCGCACCTTCTCCTTCACAAGAAATGATCATATCTATGCTCGCAATACATGCTCGCCTCTGCCTTACTCATTACTCTTCTCGGACACTTGAACTCTTCTTGTATCGTACCACACTTGATTTCCAAAACTTTGGAGTCACTACCTCCAAACTTGGTCATCTTACTAGCCTCGATCTTCCTTAAGGCCATTCCGGCCTTCACGACCGTGCAGTCGAACATACCCACGAACTCATACGATGGTCAACTAAACTTGGGCTAGCACCCTCGTGACCCTACCACTGGCGGGACCACCAGGTGACCCGCGCCGAAGCAGGCGCGGGTTGGCGCAACATGGCCCCACCGACCCACTTAATGCATCAAGCTCTTGTTCCCGATCCGGAACAATCTTACCTATCTGGTCATGAAAGCTACCACTTCCATTTCACACTACCCATGGACTTATCCCACAACACATTTATCAAACCAAGTATTTCAACAAAGACTAGCAGTAAAATCTTTTATTCAAGATGACCTTACATCTAAGGTCTCAACACGAAATATTCTAAGGTTCACACTTTCCATGCCCCGCACATATCCTTTCAACTAACCAAGCTTTCTAACTCATAACCAACGTAACGCTATCGAACGTAGCACAAAATAATAAGGTCATCATTATCATACATACAAATCTCTAGAGGTTAAGGATATACTGAATCTGCGCTCCACTCTAATCATAAGCACGCCTGCAGGCGTATAGAAAGCGATGAACACGCCGCGACCGGTGGTGAGTCATTCTGTTTGCATCCTTCCTACTAGGGCGGTTTCTCACACATGGCCACGGCGGCGCGGGAAAAACAAGCACGATAAAGAGCGACATTCCCGGGATGGCGTACGCCACATCGTGCACACTGAGAAAACACGAACGTGGCTAGAACCGTATATCTGTGAACGAAGCCACGGAGCTCGACCAGCTCCGAATACCTGAGCGTCTGGCGTCGCGGGGACCACTGCATCGGTGGAGGTACATAACTAGGCTAGCTGGCGGTCGCCTCGAAAGTTACCAAAGGACCTGCTGTTACGCCTCTTACTGCGATCTCGGTCGTTAGTCGACCTCTCCGTGCCTCACATCCTAGTGCATGAGCTTGCGTGCGGGCAATGTCCATGCGGTGAAAAAGCTACCGCACAAGCCTCGCCAGTAATCATCTAGCCGGTGGCGTAGCGGTGTACTCATCCTCCATATCGGCTACTCTGGCGAGAACATACCGAGCTAATGAGTCGAACTCACATTGTACTCTAACCGTCCGCCCGATCACGCCTCAACGTCAAAAATCGCCGGCCGAGCCCTCATCTGTGGGGCAAGAAATGTGCAAGAAAAGCCCTTGAGAACTTCGTCCCCAAGCGGTGGAAGTGCATGCTCTTCCGGGACAACTCGCGAATCAAACCGATCAATTGCGATCACGCGGTGATGCGAACCAATACCACCGCCGACTGCCTCGAGACTACGATCACTCTCATGATCCGTAGCTGTCGGATAAACTCTGAGGGTCATCCTCGGCTCTCGATCCATAGAACCGGCGGGCTCTGACTCAAAAAGTCACGTAGCCTCAAATGCGCTCGGGGTGAACTACGGGTGCTCTGGTGGGCTGCTGCGTCAACCTATCCTCATATTTGGCCACGACCGGCGATGGCGAGCCATCTCCTTGTACCCGTCTCATGCTTCCGGTGGGGCCGGAGGCTCAGTCTGTAGTCTCGTGACCAGCTGCTGCGACTCTAAACTCTCTTTGGTCTTTGGCGACGTCGCGAAACTTCGCCGTCGGAAGCTTGTCTCGAGCTTGGCCAGACTGCGCCTCGTACTCCTCTGTATCCAGCTAGCGACTCCTCGCTTTGCCTTGCCGTCTGGGCACAGGTTGCCTTCAGCGGAGGCATAGCGGTAAAGGAAAGGAATCGTCGGAGGGTCCAACTTATCACCGACTCTAGGGCCGCGATCTCGGAATGAGAAGAATGGAAACCAATCCTAAATGTCCTATAGCCTCCGATTATAGATGTGGTGCACAACACCGATAATCAAGACTCTACTAGACACGGTGCGTAGACACTTTCCGACGACTAATCGCTCACGATACCACTTTTGTGAGGCCGAACCGGGCGTGGTCGTGCCTTACCGGGCACCCTAGTGATACAACATCGAGAAAATCGTGGAAATAAAAACATGAACATGAATTAAGAGACAAGATAAATAAACAGCCAACCAGCAGTTGCCTTCATCATATATATACATAAATACGACGATTATCCTTTTACAAACCACCGCCGATTACTCTGAGACACTAAGATTTTTACAAGCTATGGCGGACGGGGCCGCCATACCACGAATGTATAAGAATCTCTGACACGAGTAACATACCAAAAGATAAGCCTCAGAAGAAATGGGGCTTCCGACGCTGAATCGTGATCCTATGGCGAGGATCCTGACCGATGTACTTCCACTGCGGCATGAACGCGGCCCCGAAGGAGTCGAGCATAACAGTACCAAGTATGTGACGTAAATGAAATCATAATAGTCTATATAAAGCGGGAGACATGTATGATAACGGATGAAATACGTGACCTGCCCGTCTCGTGGGACTCGGTGTAAAATCGGATGAGATCGTGACCACCGCCCGTCGTGGGACTCGGTGTAAATCGGATGAAATCGTGACCACTGCCTCGTGGGACTCGGTGTAATATCGGATGAAATCGTGACCTGCCCCTATCTTGGGACTCGGTGTAAAATCAGATGAGATACGTGACCCTGCCCATCTCGTGGGACTCGGTGTATAATCAAATGAAATACGTGACCCTGCCCATCTCGTGGGACTCGGTGTATAATCGTTCATAACAATTCAATCGGCCCTCCATCGAGAGACGCGGGGTACAGAAATACAACAAAGGCTATCACAACAAGCATAGGCAAGTTTCACAACAACAAGCATAGGCAAGTTTCACAACAACACGCGCGTAGGCAAGCTTGACAACAAGCATAGGCAAGTTATACACAACTCAAAGTACTTTCATTTTATGCCAAAGTCGGGTTTTAACCTAAAGTACTACGTCGTTAAATTCTTTTAAAAGAGATCCATTACTTTTATCAAAGTCACACGATACGTAGTATTAGAATGACCCGACCACATTCCTTTTCAAAATCAAGTAACAACATTCTTTTCCTAAGTTCGGTTTGCCTAGTTTCAATTACTCAAGCTTCTCATTTTCAAATGGTTTCATAGTTCATAAACTTAATCACTTGATTCCTTTTAGAACAATTGAGTAATATATGTCTCACGTGAGAGTAGGTTATTCTTGTTTACAACATTCTTATTCTGACCATGATCTAGAAAATGTAATATCATTTTGTCTTATCTTAGTTTCTATGCGGATGGAGGTTTCTCTGGTTTTAATAATACAATTCATTAGTCAGTACATTTTCCTTTTATAATCTGCAGTGGTTTGTCGATACACGTTCGATTTAGAAATCGATATAACATTCTTAAGCGTTATACCTAACTTCCCGTAAAGCTAGTATAACTCTTAAGTTTTCAAAACACAATACTACACTTCTTTCAAAGCGATTCATAAATCTTTTGAAATACTTCAAGTTTTATTATAACGCCCCAAGCGATTATAAATCAAATCGATTACCTTTTAAAAACCACAACCCGTTTCTTACCTACGTAAAGTTGTTATAACCAACTTCCCATAAAGTCGTTATAACACTTTATGTTTTACAACAATCAAATACAATTAACACGTATGCGTCACCGTACTACATAGTTCACACATATCATGCTAGAAGAGATAGGAAGAGGTTCACATACCTCGCGGCGATTATCGACAATAAGCAAAAGCTCAAGTACTACAACGCACTAGCCGCTTTCCACTCGCCGAGTAGAATACGCTACTCTTAGTACTTTCACATATAAAGGCCACAAGCGTCTATTAAATCTTAAACACAAGTTTCCATCTTTCTCTGAGAAAATTGGCGGCCTCACCACGCGATGTATCTAATGTGCGCGTCACAGCCTGGAACTTCCGCGACTCGCGCATAGGCCACTCGATGGCCCGCGTGAGGTATTCCTCGCATCGAGGGTAGCTACTCCGGCGTAAATCTGGACTCGCGATCGCGTAGCGCGTAGACCGCGTGACCACGAGGCGCGCTAACACAGGCTCTCGTAGCTCGCGTAGGTCCCTGGACCCGCGTAAGGTATTCTCGAATCATGGTCCTGGACCGCTGAGATATACCCGCGTCGGAGGCGGCAACCCGGGATCATGTCGAGGTGGGTGGTACAATACCAACATGCTTGGCTGATCGTTAAACAACATAAAGCGCGATCGAGGAAACCGCTTACACAAACGTCACAAGATACTAACACACGTAGCATCTGGCATGTTTACTTATCAAACCAACAAGAAAGTATTACAAGGCTATCACAAACCAACACAATCAAGTTATTCACATCAGGTACTTTCTACAGTAAGTTAAACAAGTTCGGGTTTTTTTATCCCCCAAGTACTTCATACATTAACTCTTTAAAGATCCGTTTCTTTCACAAAAGTCACATAATACAGTAGTATAAAAATAGAGTGACTATCTTTTAAGTAAACCAAAACACTTCTCTTTGTAAAATCAATTAACAACATTCTTTTCCAAACGTTCAAGTTTGCCTAATTTTAAATACTCAAGTTTCTCATTTTCGAAATGTTTCGTAGTTCATAGTATTAATCACTTAATGATATAATTCTCTTTGAAAGCAATTTGAGAAACATATATACGATATGTGAGTAGGTTATTCTTGTTTACAACAATCTTATTAAAGCGATCATGATCTAGGAAATGTAATATCATTTTGTCTCATCTTAACACATGCGGATGGAGGTTTATCTTGATTTTAATAATACATTAATAGTCAATACATTTCCCTTTATTAGCTACGTGGTTTGTTCGATACTTATTCTGATTTCCGAAATCAGTAAAACATTATTCCTTTTGAAAACCAAAATACTCATTACTCACGAATGAGGTTTCACACTTTTTAACAAAACTCATATTAATTTAACCAAGTCAAGTCTCTTATCTTTTTAAGATTAAGTCTCTTAACTTCTTAAAATCAATAAACCATTCTTTTTATTTCTCTTAAGTCGTCATACCTAACTTCCCATAAAGCTAGTATAACTCTTAAGCTTTTAAAACCAAGTATTACTCTTCTTTCAAAAAGGGTTCTTAATTCTTTTGAAATACTTCTAGGTTCTTATTATTGGGCTTAAGTCAAAAGACATTGCGTAAAACTACGTTCGATTAACACACGTCGTCTCACCGTACTATATATATATTCTTTTAAAATATCATGCTCAAGAGTATAGGAAGAATCACATACCTCTGACGATTATCGACTATTAGCAAAGCGCTCCATGACTATACCAGGCTAGCATGTCCACCTTTCAAGTAGGACATGCTACTCGCAGAACTTCAACCTATAATGGTTATACAAGTGTATCAACGTCTAGACTACTCGGTAGAATAAATCTAGATACAAGATTCTACGGAAAATTGGGCAGCACTTCCCTACCCGTCAATCTTCACAAGTCTACTGTAAATACGATCTATGTAAATCAGATTTAATCTTCTTCTTAAAATTCTTACGATGTGATTGATTCAAGTCTTTACGTAATATCCTTCTATTACAGTTCAATTCTCTTCTATGAATCTTATATTCATTTCTATACAACTATAGTATGTAATTTCCAATTACAATAGAAGGATAGGATTATTTACCTCGGTAAGCCCAAAATTATCCAAGTTTAATGTCGATCTGAGCAACGTTTAGCTCCTACTGCAGGCGCTCCATCCGCTCCAAACAACCCTTAGAAGTTCTACGCAACTTCTTAATACTTCAACGGCTATAAAGATTTTCCTTAGGGTTTCGTTTTGAGACAAAAGGACATAAGGTAGTATTTAAGACTCTACGTATAGAGGTATCTTTGGAATACTACAAGGTATAAGGCTAAGGTATTTTGGTATAGTAACAATACTTTGGAGAGTATTTTCTACCAAGAGGGGTGTATTACGAGAACAACTCTCGAGAGGGGTACCCCTAAGCACCACTAGAAGGGGTGTGTCTTGGCCACACCACGAGGAGGGGGTGATATCTCTCGGCGAGGGCCTCACGAAATGGGAGGGCTTTCAAGACTTGGAGATTGGTGGAATGGATGAAGAAGTCTTCAAAGGGGTATTTATAGGAAACCAATGGCCATGATCAAGCCAAGTGGGGGCAAGTGGAGGGCGAGATTTGCCTAAGTGCCCCTAGTCCCTACTCGCAAAACCCTCCCAAACATTGACCCGTGTTTTAGGCACAAATCGGGGAGGAGGCGTGCACTTCTCGGCCAACAACAGTCCACTTTGAGGGTGACAAGTGTCACCCTCCGTTAATCCAAAACATTTCGTCTCTCGGAAAAATCCGCAAAAATCATAAATGACATGGCGGAATTTTCCGCCCATGGCTTTGTAAAGCGTTTAGTCGAAAAGCGATTTTAATCGGGGTTGTGAACAAAATTCGAACCTTGCCTAACTTTAAGGCTTAAACTTTTCTACGTCGTCCTCACGTACATACTGCGGAAATACGGTATAACATTCTCCCCTCTTAGAAACATTCGTCGAATGTTCCTTCTCAGGCAGATAACGATCAAGTTCTCATAGCTCAACCGGTTTGCAAATGCCACACGTAGCCACGAAAACACCAGCAATTACTTACATCCAAGTCCACGAGGAATCACCTCCATTATTACAAAGCTCCACCCGAGGGCTAAGAGATACTCCTTCGCCGCTTGACACAAAAGAAATGATCACAACTATGTTCTTACCACATGCCGCTTTTCCCTTACTCGTACTCGAACTCTTTCTCATAACTTACCACATTTACATTCTTACATTTGAAATCTACGGGTTACTATCTCGACTTGGTCATCATTAACGGGGAATACTCTGGATGGATCTCCGATACTTTCCCGAACATAACAACATGAAAAGACGGACCTTGCCTCCGCGTTGGGCGGCAATGCCAACTATAGGCAACTTTGGCCTATCCTTCGTATGATCTGAAAAGGCCCAAGTAACTCGGCTAAGTTTTCTCTGTTTTCCAAAACTCGTTACACCCTAACCACGTTCTGAAGCGGTATGAACCAACAATCTGAACGCGCCAACATCGAACCAATCGGCCGGGCAACTTACACTACCGCCATAAAAGGCTTAAATCGGCGACATCAGAACCTTTGAAATGGTAGCAAAAAAACACTCCCTCAGCGGGAGGCAACAATCCTCGCGACTACCTGAAATCCAAACAGCGGCGAGGCGAATGCGTGCGAGACTCACTGAGTTCCTAACCTGCTGGTAAAACTTCCGGAAAAGAAATAGCCATAACACAGGCTCCATTTGCTTGTCATAAGGTGAAGGTAGGCACCTCGTGCAGCCTTACAACCTTCCTGAAATAACATCTCGCATAACCCTCTGCCGAGTAAATGGTCTTGACTGAAAGACAAGAGGGACTGACCTCATCGGCCCGACTTGGTCGACGCGTCTACGAACTTCGTCTGTTGGTTAACTAAACTTGGGCCTAACACCCTCGTGACCACTACGCTGGCGGAACCGTCAGCCCGACCCGCGCTGAAGCAGTGCGGGTTGACGCGACATGGCCTCAACCCGACCCATTTTCGCGCAAAACACTTGCTCCCCGATCCGGAACAATCTCACTAATCAAGATACGAAAACCTAGCGGTCTTCTTAGCTCAACTACCCTCTTTCATTCACACTACCCAGGGACTTATCCCACAAACAGCTCAGCGTGTACTATGCACTCGATAAAGGGTTAAACCTAAAATATAGATCTCTCTCTCGAGATGGCCTTGCCTCTAAGGTCTCGCGTATAAAACTCTAAGGCTCACACTTTCCTTATCCCCAATCTTACGGTTAACTAACCATGATTTCTAATCACAAATAACACAATGCTATCAGAATATAACACTTAAGATATACTCATCATTCATACTAATCTCTAGAGGGTTAAGGATATACATGTATCTACCGCTTCACTCCCCTCTGTCGTTCTAATCGATCACCTTACTGTTGGCGCGTAGCTAGGGACGGTGATGGGCTGGTCGCGATCTGAAGGTGAGTCTTTACATCCGCGCCACCTGCAGTGGACAGTTTTCTCGCAAAATGGCCTTGTCATGAAGTAAAACAATTTGTCGAAGAAGTCGACACTCTCCATAATGACACTTACCACAGCGGCCACAGGGTGGGGTGGCCTCCTGCAGCTAACACCCTTCCTCTCCGAACTACTGAATTTGCTTCGAAAGTTACCAAAGGACCCTGCCGATCTGGCCCTCTTCTGCTGATCTTGGTTAATCTGTCGATCTCTACGTTTCTCGGCATGCTGCGCATAAGCCCGTACACAGGTCATGCTCAAGCCTGACTGAAGAGCTACTCTTGCACAACCCTCTCTTAGATAGTCTTCAAGACCCGTGATAAATCGGTACATAATATACTCTCTGGTAGCTACATCCTTAGCTAGTAACAGGGTCGTCTTTTTGCAATCAATACTTTACGCTCTGGTGGGCGAAGGTTCAAATATCATGGCCGTGATAGGAGCTCTGCATTGCGCTAAACTCTGTTGAAATGGCGGCGTCGAGAACTCCCGAATGAAACACCACCCGGTGATGATTGGGCTGTGCCTCGTAACCTGCGTGCTCTACTCGTGACTCGCCTTTTGCCTTGCCCTCTGGGCGGGTTGCCTTCTGCGGAGGAATAGCGGTAAGGAAAAAAATACGTCGAGAGGGTCCAACTTATAACACGACTCTAAGCACGATCTCAAAGTGAGAAGAATGAAAACCAATCCTAAATATCCTATAGCCTCACGATTATTGGTGTGGTGCAACACAGCGATAATCAAGACTTCTACTAGATCACGATGCGTAGACACTTTCCGAGGATTAAGCGCTCGATACCACTTTGTCACGACCGAACCGGGCGTGGTGCCTTACCGGGCACCCAGTAGACATCTGTCAGTGTCGTGGAACATAAAACAAGACATGATATAATATGAAGTGTAAAACAGTCTTTCTGCGAAAAGTTGCCTTTCGGCATATGTATATAAAAAAACTCAAATCCGAACAGTTACATCCCTTTCTTTTACAACTCGCCTGCAGCGATTACTCTGGACCTCTAAGAATGATATGACAACAATGGCGGGGCGGGGCCGCCGTACCACGAATGTAAGTACCTCTGGCGGCGAGAACTATACATGATAAGCCTCGGAAAGCGGAGCTTCCCAATTGGCTGTGACCACATGGCGAGGATCAACAACGGTGTACCTCTACTGCGGCATGAGCGGCCCGGAAGTCGATCTGGCGGTACCAGTATGTGGCGAAAATCACGTAAATGAAATCATAGCGATCTATATAAAGCAGAGACATGTATGATAACCAAACTACAGTTCCTGATAAATAGCGATCATGTCAAGTCGGGGACTCGCGCCTCAAAGTCATCACTCAAATATAACGCTATGGGTCTCACGCCTGCGCATCAATCATGCGTGGATTACAGCCTCAGCTGCCGTGATCTATGATATAAAAGCACGAGGAATACACATGAACACGAGGTCCGCTGTGTCATCATAAAACCGTCTGGGGTAAATGCGAAGGCATAGCCGACTACTAAAACCCGCAGTACCAACAAGGTCATAAATCGAATCATGAGATCTGTCTGAACCGTCACGCATGATCAAAGTCGGCTCGCCGCGATATCTAATGTGCGCGTCTAGCCACGAACTTCCGCGACTCGCGTAGGCCACTCGATGGCGCGTGAGGTATTCCTCGCGTCGGTAGCTACTCCGGCATCGTCCTGGACTCGCGATCGCATGGCCACATAGACGCGTGACCACAAGGGCGCACGCTAACACGGAACTCGTAGCTCGCATAGGTCCCTGGACCCGCGTGAGGTATTCTCGAATCATGGTCCTGGACACTTTGAGATATACCAGCGTCGGAGCGGCTTAACCCCCGGGATCATGTCAAGGTGAGTGGTACAATACCAACATAACGGCTGATCGTTAAACAACATAAGCGCGATCGAGGGAAACCCCTTTACACAAACATCACAAGATACTAACACACGTAGCATCCTAACATGTTTACTTATCAAACCAACAAGAAAGTATTACAAGGCTATCACAAACCAACACAATCAAGTTATTCACATAAGGTACTTTCTACTTTATGTTAAACAAGTTCGGGTTTTTTTATCCCCAAAGTACTTCATACATTAACTCTTTAAAGATCCGTTTCTTTCACAAAAGTCACATAATACCCGTAGTATAAAAATAGAGTGACTATCTTTTTAAGTAAACCAAAACACTTCTCTTTGTAAAATCAAGTAACAACATTTTTTTCCAAACGTTCAAGTTTGCCTAATTTTAAATACTCAAGTTTCTCATTTTCGAAATGTTTCGTAGTTCATAGTATTAATCACTTAATGATATAATTCTCTTTGAAAGCAATTTGAGAAACATATATACGATATGTGAGTAGGTTATTCTTGTTTACAACAATCTTATTAAAGCATGATCTAGGAAATGTAATATCATTTTGTCTCATCTTAGCTTCTATGCGGATGGAGGTTTCTCGATTTTAATAATACATTAATAGTCAATACATTTCCCTTTATTAAGCGGCTAGCGTGGTTTGTTCGATACTTATTCTGATTTCCGAAATCAGTAAAACATTATTCCTTTTGAAAACCAAAATACTCATTACTCACGAATGAGGTTTCACACTTTTTAACAAAACTCATATTAATTTAACCAAGTCAAGTCTCTTATCTTTTTAAGATTAAGTCTCTTAACTTCTTAAAATCAATAAACCATTCTTTTTATTTCTCTTAAGTCGTCATACCTAACTTCCCATAAAGCTAGTATAACTCTTAAGCTTTTAAAACCAAGTATTACTCTTCTTTCAAAAAGGGTTCTTAATTCTTTTGAAATACTTCCAGGTTCTTATTATTCAGGCTTAAGTCAAAAGACATTGCCGTAAAACTACGTTCGATTAACACACGTCGTCTAGTACTATATATATATTCTTTTAAAATATCATGCTCAAGAGTATAGGAAGAATCACCGACCTCACGACGATTATCGACTATTAGCAAAACGCTCCACAGCTATACCCCGACTAGCCTTGTCCACCTTTCAAGTAGGACATGCTACTCGCAGAACTTCAACCTATAATGGTTATACAAGTGTATCAACGTCTAGACTACTCGGTAGAATAAATCTAGATACAAGATTCTACGGAAAATTGGGCAGCACTTCCTGCAGTCAATCTTCACAAGTCTCTTGTAAATACGATCCTATGTAAATCTGATTTAATCTTCTTCTTAAAATTCTTACGATGTGATTCAGTTCAAGTCTTTCTGTAATATCCTTCTATTACAGTTCAATTCTCTTCTATGAATCTTATATTCATTTCTATACAACTATAGTATGTAATTTCCAATTACAATAGAAGGATAGGATTATTTACCTCGGTAAGCCCAAAATTATCCAAGTTTAATGTCGATCTGAGCAACGTTTAGCTCCTACTGCAGGCGCTCCCGCTCCAAACAACCCTTAGAAGTTCTCGCAACTTCTTCTTAATACTTCAACCGGCTATAAAGATTTTCCTTAGGGTTTCGTTTTGAGACAAAAAGGACATAAGGTAGTATTTAAGACTCTACGTATAGAGGTATCTTTGGAATACTACAAGGTATAAGGCTAAGGTATTTTGGTATAGTAACAATACTTTGGAGAGTATTTTCTACCAAGAGGGGGGGTGTATTACGAGAACAACTCTCAAGGGGGGTACCCTGCCGCACCACTAGAAGGGGGTGTGTCTCGGCCACACCACAAGGAGGGGTGATATCTCTCGGCGAGGGCCTCGAAATGGGGAGGGCTTTCAAGACTTGGAGATTGGTGGAATGGATGAAGAAGTCTTCAAAAGGGGGTATTTATAGGAAACCAATGGCCATGATCAAGCCAGTGGGGCAGTGGAGGGCCAAGATTTGCCTAAGTGCCCCTAGTCCTACTCCACAAAACCCTCCCAAACATTGACCCATGTTTTAGGCACAAATCGGGGAGAGGCGTGCACTTCTCGGCCAACAACCGTCCACTTTGAGGGTGACAAGTGTCACCCTCCCGTTGATCCAAAACATTTCGTCTCTCGGAAAAATCCATAAAAATCATAAATGACATAGCGGAATTTTCCCTTCGCATGAAAGCTTTGTAAAGCGTTTAGTCGAAAAACGATTCTAACTAGGCTAGGGGGTAGACCTCTCGGCCAAGGCTTCTCGAGGGGGTAGTGTGGTGGGAAAGTAAGCAGAGGAGGGAAAGATTTTTCAAGACTTAGGAAATTTTGAATGAAGAAGTTCATCAACATGAAGGGGTATTTATAGGTCAAGCAAAGGCCAACCAATGGCCAAGATCCATCCAAGTGTTAGGCAAGTGTAAGGCTAAGATTAAGCCAAGTACACCTTATCTATCTACCACCAAAATATCCTACCTAACCCTTGACTAAAAGCCAAGGCCAAATCGTCCAAGAGGACGCCTCAAGTGCTCCAATTAGAGGGTGACAAGTGTCGCCCTCTCGTTGGTCCAAAATGTTTCGTCTCTCGGAAAAATCCGCAAAAAATTATAAATGACATAGCCGGAATTTTCCCTACGTAAGCTGTGGAAACGTTTCGTCGGAAAACGACTCTTTTCGGCACTTGTGTACAAATTTCGAAACTAGCCAACTTTAAGGCTCAAATTATAATACGTACGCGCTCACGTACATACTCTGGAAATACGGGGTATAACAGTAAAAATGCGGTTTATCCGGGATCTTTCTATTGATATAACCTTACAATACCCTTAGGGACCTTGGGTTAATGTCTTGTGAATAATGGACAACAATTGAAAATTTTTGTCTTCCTAAAAAGCTCAAAGCCGAGAGCTTGTTCTTCAACAAGACAAGTTCTTGAAAAATTTTCTAAGTATGAAAGTCATCTTTCACTAGTATAGGATATATACTACAATGAAGGGTCTAGATCATAACACTTGTTAAAAATGGATGAATGGGATCAAGCCAAGTGGCTCTTGACTTAGTCAACAATGTCAAGCTCTACTTGCAAGACTTAGTCTTCTATCATGGTCAATGACCATACTACCCTTGCATAATTTCGTCCAAGAACATGTGGGGGGTGCCACGTGTCGCCCTCCCATTCGTCCATAAAATTCTGTAACCCTCGTGGGTCCCACAAAACGTAAAATTCCTCGGGTGGGCCCCACGTGACCAAATCTGTAAGATTAAATTTCCATAATGATAATACATTCCATAATCCTCAATTAATGCATTTTGAGAATCCAATTCTCCTCAACGAACATTTTTCCTTTCCGACGTTCGGAAGATTTTCCGTCGAAAAAACAATTCTTCCTTTCGTACCCTTTTCAAGTCTTGAGTTAGTTCGCATATTCTCTTAAACATGTCACGGAGTTACGGGTGTAACATTCTTCCCCTTAGAAACATTCATCCCGAATGTTCTTTGAGTCAATCTAATTAGATAGCGACATAGTCTCCTTTCTTGCACCGCCATATTACATATGCCACCCATGGCCACATAACAATACTTATACTAAGATGTCAACCTTGGCACTCACAAAGCCAACTATCCATACTCATAATGACCTCAAAGTCTGTCATAATCATCTCTACTAGGTATACTAGGTCGGCATTTGTATAATTGTTACACCGTAGTTCGTGGTATGTATGCGAGGATATGCGTGCAGTATACGCGAAATTTTGGAAAGAAAGAAAGATGTGATTTTTCGGAAAAGTTTAGATTTTGTAAAGGAAAAGGTTCGTTAATGGGAATTGGATTCCCGATTTGGTATTCGGACTTCTTAGAATATTTGAGAATTATGGAATTTTATTTAGGAAATGGTCACGTGGGGCCACGGGTGAAATTTACGGTTTTGTGGGGCCCGCTTTGTTTTTGAGATTTTGGCCATTGTGGATATTTTCGGAAGATGAAATGTTTTGGACCAATAGGAGGGCGACACGTGTCACCCCTAGGTGGGCTAGGTTGGCCGAAATTTTTGGACAAGTGGCCAAGACAAGTGGCCAAGTCTTGCTAGATATTTTAGTTGGACAAGTGGCTTGTGGGGCCCACACACACTTGTCCCCAATCTCAACCACACACTTGCCTTCATCCTAGCCCTTGGTTGTCCTATATATGCACCCTTTGTTGATGAAATCTTGCACACTTAGATGTTGGAAGACTTGAGAAATATTTCATCTCCCTCCTTCCCTCACATGCTCTCGTCGAACTCCTCCCCCCCTAACCAAACCTTGTCCAATAATTCCTAAACTCTTAAGTGTTCTTCCCTAGTGTATTAGGAAGACTATTAACAAAAAGTTGGAAAAGATTTCACCCCCCCTAGCCTTTTTCCATGCCTTGGCCGAGAGCTCCATGAACGAGAACCTAAGTGTTCTTCACTTGTTTGAGTTGGTTCTTGAAGAGATGATGGTTAGGAGCTTCTTAGGGTGATTTGTGGTGGTTTGTAACATAAAGATTGGAGCTAAGACTTGCTTGGAACGACATTAAATTCTTGGATAAGTAAAATGGACAAAGTTGGCCAAGGACCCCAACTTAAGGACTGTATTTACTTTGGATTGTATTTACTTTGGACTGTATTTACTTTGGACCGTATTTACATTGGACTGTATTTACATTTCTGTCAAGGGGAAGATTTTTCAATCGCGTTCCGTTTGGGCTTGTAATCCCCTTCTTTATGTTGTTTAATTATTACGCCTTATATATATATATGGTATATATATTACGGTTATTCGGGCCTTGGAGAAAGATGGAAAGGTGAGTAAAAACGGGGGAAGTACTGCCGAATTTTCCGTAGAATTAAGAGGGATTTTTATTGGTATAAGTCTTCAATGGTGAGTAAGGTTTGATAGAAGTACTATGACCATTTTAGGAGTGGAGTACTACGTGTGGCGTGATCTACTTGGCTTAAGGAGTAGCCGACGGGTTGAAGTACTTGGAGCGTTTTGCTATTTGTCGATAATCGTCGCGAGGTATGTGAACCTCTTCCTATCTTTTCTATCATGATTGTTGTGAACTATGTAGTACGGTAGACGTACATGTGCTAAGTGATTTGGTTGGTTTAAAACATAGGGAGTTATAATAGCTTTATGGGAAGTTAGTTATAACGACGTTATGTAGGTAAAAGAATGGTTTATTGATTGTAGAAAGTTAAGAGACTTGATCTTAAAAGATAAGAGACTTGACTTATAAATGACTTGATTTTGAAAGTTAAGAGACTTGATCTTGAAAGATAAGAGACTTAACTTATAAATGACGTTTTATGAAATGTTAAGGACTATGAATTTTGTTAAAAAGTTGTGAAACCTCATTCGTGAGTAATGAGTACTTGGATTTTACAAGAATAATGTTTTACTGATTTCGGAAATGAGAATAAGTATCGAACAAATCATTGCAGCGTTAATAAAGGAAATGTATTGACTAATTGTTATTAAAACCAGTAGAAACCTCCATCTGCATAGAAGCTAAGATAAGACAAGATTGTATTACATTTCCTAGATCATGGCTGCTGTAACAAGATTGTTATAAACAAGAATAAACTGCTCACACATAAGACATATGTTACTCAATTGTTTTAAAAGAGATTAAGACTATGAGTTATGAAACCTTTCTAAAATAAGAGACTTGAGCATTTGAAATTAGGCAAACTTGAACTTTTGGAAAAGAATGTTGTTACTTGATTTTAATAAGGAAAGTGTTTTGGTTTACTTATAAATGTTAGTCACTCTATGTTAATACTACGGGTATCGGTGACCTTTGTAAAAGAATTGGATCTTTTTAAAGAATTTAACGTATGTAGTACCTTGGGGTTAAAACTCGGACTTTGACATAAAATGAAAGTACCTTGAGTTGTATGTTGAACTTGCCTATGCTTGTGGTGATAGCCTTTGTTGTGAAAGTGTTGTATTTACGTACTCTGGCGTCTCTCGATGGAGTAGGCTGATGCATTATGTATGATTCTTTATCGAGTCCCATGGGATGGGCGAGACACGTATTCCACTGCTCGAGTCCCATGAGATGGGCGAGACACATATTCCACCTATCGAGTCCCATGAGATGGGCGGGACACGTATTCCACCTATCGAGTCCCGTGAGATGGGCGAGACACGTATTCCACATGATTCTTTATCGAGTCCCATGGGATGGGCGAGACACGTATTCCACATGATTTATACCTAGGCTGGCGGTGAGGAAGGAGTTCCACGGGCGTGAGGATGACTTTGAGGCGTGAGTCACGACTTGACATATCGCTTTATGTTGTGAATCGTAGTTTGTTATCATATCGTCTCTGTTTTATATAGATTATGATTTCATTTATAGTATTTTCAGTTTCACATACTTGGTACTGTTATCTTGACCTCCTTTGTGTTCATCTGCGAGTAGAAGGTACATCGGTTGTGGATCCTCGCCATAGATCATGATTCAGCGTGTTGGAAGCCGTTTCTTGGAGGCTTATCTTTTGGTATGTTACCACAGTGCGAAGGTTCTTGTACATTCGGGGTATGGCGGGGCCTGTCGTCATAGTTGTTATCACTTCTTAGAAGTGCAGTAATCTTGTTGTGGGCGAGTTTGTAAAAGGATAAGCGTTCGGGTATTTATGTATATATTGAAGGCAATTGTTTTGGTTGCTTTGTTTATTATCATGTCTCTTGATTTATGTTCATGTTTTTATTTCCGCTGATTTTCTCTGATGTTGTATCACTAGGGTGCCCGGGGTAAGGCACCAGTCACGGGCCCGGGTTCGGGTCGTGACAAAAGTGGTATCAGAGCAGTTAGTCCTCGAAAAGTGTCTACAGACCGTATCTAGTAGAGTCTTGATTATCGATGTGTTGTGCACATCTATAATCGAGAGGCTGCAGATATCTAGGATTGGTTTCCATTCTTCTCACTCGAGATCGTGCCTTAGAGTGTGTTATAAGTTGGACTCCGCCTGACGTATTCGTTTGTACCCGATTATGCCTCGCGAAGGCAGCCAGAGCCCAGATGGGCAAGGCAGCGAGAGGAGCTACGAGTAGAACACGAGAGGTTACGAGGGCACAAGTATGGTCATTACGAGATAGTACTTGAGGCAGCGAGTTTTATGGCGCAGCTAGCCCAACAGAGTTTAGGCGGCACAGTTTCTACGGAGGCCACGATACACGAGCCTCGGTTCCACGGCCGGGGCGAGTATATGAGTTCAAGGAGATGGCCCGATTACTAGCTAGTGGTGGTGGTGGGAATGAGATGAGCGAGGCCGGTGGTTCGGCGGTGCGATGATTCACCCAGATCCGATGATGCGAGACTTGGGATTTCTTGAGTTGCTATTCGCGAGTTACATGGATAGAAAGGCGAGGATGGTCCTCGGTGTCGTCTTGCCGGCGGCTTGTATGCTACGGCCAATAGGGCCATTTGGTGAAGTTTGTCAGGCAGAGTAGCGGATATAGAGACTCGACGCCCGGGATCGGTGGTGGTTCATCGCCTTATACTAGCGCCACTGAAGGCGAGGATTATGGTTAGAGCGACAAAGAAGAAGTAAAGCGGTGAGTTAGAGATACCTTTAGCCCCAAGAGGCTTGGTTATGTTGTTACGGTGGAGTGCGTGTGAAGTGCTATACGGATAGCATTGTGTTAAGTGTAACTTAGAGAACATGACTAGTTGAAGAGGTAAGTTTGGGGTCATGGAAGGTGTGAACCTTAGAATATTATACGTGGAGACCTTAGATGCGAGGCCATCTTGAGTAAAAGATTTGTTTACGATTGACCTTTGTCGGAGTGCATAGTATACGAGGGGTAAAAATTTGGGATAAGTCCCTGAGTGGTGTGAATTATAAGAGGGTAGTTGAGTTAAGAAGACCACTAGGTTTTCGTGACTTGATTAGTGAGATTGCTCCGGATCGGGGGAAACAAGAGTTTTGGCGCGGTTATGGGTCGGGTTGAGGACCATTCGCGGGTCAACCCGTAGCCCGGAATGTGGTGGGGTCAGTTCGAGGTGGTCCCGCCAGGTGGTAGGGTCACGAGGGTGCTAGGCCCAAGTTTAGGTAACCATCGTACGGGTTCGTGGATGCGTTCGACCAGAATTAGATCGTGAGGGCCGGGGATGGCCTTTGTGGGAATTGAAACTAGTGAGATGACCAAGTTTGGAGGTTGTGACTCCAAGGTTTTGGAAACTGAAGCGATGACTAAAGTGTGGTACGTATACTGGAAAGAGTTCGGGTGTTCGAGAAGTGTACGACAAGTAAGGAAAGAAGTGAACGTGTGTTAAAGAGATGTAAGTGATCATTTTTGTGAAGTAAAGGTGCGAAGGAAGTATCCTTTGGACCAGGAGCGAGAATTGGTGTTGTTTTTACATCGTCGAGGTGATTCCTCGTTGGCGTGGATTTGAGTTTTGCGCACATGTTATATTCTGGCCATTGGTGGCATGATCGGTTTTGTAAGTATAGTAGTGGAGACTATAACAACGCAAAATCGTTTGGAGACTTAGAAGGAACATTCGGGACGAATGTTTCTAAGGAAGAATGTTACACCCGTAGTTCCGAGTATGTATGCGAGGGCGTGCGTGCGAGAATCTGGCGAAATTTTGGAAAGAAAGAAAGATGTGATTTTTCGCGGAAAAGTTTCGGTTTTGTAAAGGAAAAGGTTCGTTAATGGGAATTGGATTCCCAGTTTGGTATTCGGACTTCTTAGAATATTTTAGAATTATGGAATTTTATTTAGGAAATGGTCACGTGGGGCCCACGGGTGAAATTTACGGTTTTGTGGGGCCCGCTTTGTTTTTGAGATTTTGGCCATTGTGGATATTTTCGGAAGATGAAATGTTTTGGACCAATAGAAGGGCGACACGTGTCACCCCTAGGTGGGCTAGGTTGGCCGAAATTCTTGGACAAGTGGCCAAGACAAGTGGCCAAGTCTTGCTAGATATTTTAGTTGGACAAGTGGCTTGTGGGGCCCACACACACTTGTCCCCAATCTCAACCACACACTTGCCTTCATCCTAGCCCTTGGTTGTCCTATATATTCACCCTTTGTTGATGAAATCTTGCACACTTAGATGTTGGAAGACTTGAGAAATATTTCATCTCCTCCTCCTCATACTGCCGTCGAACTCCTCCCCCCCTAACCAAACCTTGTCCAATAATTCCTAAACTCTTAAGTGTTCTTCCCTAGTGTATTAGGAAGACTATTAACAAAAAGTTGGAAAAGATTTCACCCCCCCTAGCCTTTTTCCATGCCTTGGCCGAGAGCTCCATGAACGAGAACCTAAGTGTTCTTCACTTGTTTGAGTTGGTTCTTGAAGAGATGATGGTTAGGAGCTTCTTAGGGTGATTTGTGGTGGTTTGTAACATAAAGATTGGAGCTAAGACTTGCTTGGAACGACATTAAATTCTTGGATAAGTAAAATGGACAAAGTTGGCCAAGGACTGACTTAAGAATTTGTATTTACTTTGTATGTTACTTTGGACTGTATTTACTTTGGACTGTATTTACATTGGACTGTATTTACATTTCTGTTAAGGGGAAGATTTTTCAATCGCGTTCCGTTTGGGCGTGTAATCCCCTTCTTTATGTTGTTTAATTATTACGCCTTATATATATATATGGTATATATATTACGGTTATTCGGGCCTTGGAGAAAGATGGAAAAGTGAGTAAAAGCGGGAAGTCTTCTTGAATTTTCCGTAGAATTAAGAGGGCTTTTATTGGTATAAGTCTTCAATGGTGAGTAAGGTTTGATAGAAGTACTATGACCATTTTAGTGGAGTACTACGTGTGGCGTGATCTACTTGGCTAGGAGTAGCGGGTTGAAGTACTTGGAGCGTTTGCTATTTGTCGATAATCGTCGCGAGGTATGTGAACCTCTTCCTATCTTTTGTAGCATGATTGTTGTGAACTATGTAGTACGGTGAGCGTACATGTGCTAAGTGATTTGGTTGGTTTAAAACATAGGAGTTATAATAGCTTTATGGGAAGTTAGTTATAACGACGTTATGTAAAAAAAGAATGGTTTATTGATTGTAGAAAGTTAAGAGACTTGATCTTAAAAGATAAGAGACTTGACTTATAAACGACTTGATTTTGAAAGTTAAGAGACTTGATCTTGAAAGATAAGAGACTTAACTTATAAATGACGTTTTATGAAATGTTAAGGACTATGAATTTTGTTAAAAAGTTGTGAAACCTCATGCGTGAGTAATGAGTACTTGGCTTTACAAGAATAATGTTTCTTGATTTGGAAATGAGAATAAGTATCGAACAAACCATTGCAGCGTTAATAAAGGAAATGTATTGACTAATTGTTATTAAAACCGTAGAAACCTCCATCTGCATAAGCTAAGATAAGACAAGATTGTATTACATTTCTAGATCACGTTGCTGTAACAAGATTGTTATAAACAAGAATAAAGCCTTTCACACATAAGACATATGTTACTCAATTGTTTTAAAAGAGATTAAGACTACGAGTTATGAAACCTTTCTAAAATAAGAGACTTGAGCATTTGAAATTAGGCAAACTTGAACTTTTGGAAAAGAATGTTGTTACTTGATTTTAATAAGGAAAGTGTTTTGGTTTACTTATAAATGTTAGTCACTCTATGTTAATACTACGGGTATCGGGTGACCTTTGTAAAGAATTGGATCTTTTTAAAGAATTTAACGTATGTAGTACCTTGGGGTTAAAACTCGGACTTTGACATAAAATGAAAGTACCTTGAGTTGTATGTTGAACTTGCCTATGCTTGTGGTGATAGCCTTTGTTGTGCAAGTGTTGTATTTACGTACCTGCGTCTCTCGATGGAGGTCGGTGATCTTATGTATGATTCTTTATCGAGTCCCATGGGATGGGCCGAGACACGTATTCCACCTATCGAGTCCGTGAGATGGGCCGAGACACGTATTCCACCTATCGAGTCCCATGAGATGGGCCGAGACACGTATTCCACCTATCGAGTCCCATGAGATGGGCCGAGACACGTATTCCACATGATTCTTTATCGAGTCCCATGGGATGGGCCGAGACACGTATTCCACATGATTTATACCTAGACTGCCGGCAGTGAGGAAGGAGTTCCACTGGCGTGAGTGATGACTTTGAGGGCGTGAGTCCCTGACTTGACATGACTGCTTTTATGTTGTGAACTGTAGTTTGTTATCATATACGTCTCCTGTTTTATATAGACTGTTATGATTTCATTTACAGTATTTTCAGTTTCACATACTTGGTACCTGTTGTACTGACCTCCTTGAAGTGTGTTCATCTGCAGTAAGTACATCGGTTGTGGATCCTCGCTCATGGATCCGATTCAGCGTGTTAGGAAGCCGTTTCTTGAGGCTTATCTTTTGGTATGTTACCACGAGTCGAAGGTTCGTGTACATTCGGGTATGGCGGGCCTGTCCGTCATAGTTGTTATCACTTCTTAAGTGCAGTAAATGCTTGTTGTGGGCGAGTTTGTAAAGGATAAGCGTTCGGGTATTTATGTATATATCAAGGCAAGCTATTTTAGTTGCTTTGTTTATTTATCATGTCTCTTGATTCATGTTCATGTTTTTATTTCCGCTGATTTTCTCTGATGTTGTATCACTAGGGTGCCCGGGGTAAGGCACCAGTCACGGGCCCGGGTTCGGGTCGTGACAATAATCACCGGGCAATTCTCATATACCCGCTCAGCTACCACCCCAAATACTCACGGGCGTAGTTACCTCGAAAGGTTCTTATGGATTCAGGCTCTATTCCTTTACACTTGGTTGCTATCTTTCTTACTGGTCGTACCCTTTCCGTACTTCCAACTCATACTAGCATACATACATAACCCCCATACCGATTCTGGCCCCCAATCTTTTGGAGTCACTCCTTTAAACAATATAAGGCCATTTCCGGCTCTCCCTACCTGGTTCCGGTGGAACGCGTCCACGAACCCGTAAAACAATTAACTAGACTTGGGCCTCACACCCTCGTGACCTTGTCACGTAGCGGGACTACTACCAACTGATCCCACTCCATTTCAAATCGTGAGGCAACCCGTAATAGGTCCTCAACCCGACCCACCGTTGCGCTTAACTCCTACCCGAAGTCTGCATAAAATCTTATTGCCCGAGAAGGCCTTATATATACCTAAGGTCTCAACGGTTATCAATATTCGTAGGCTCGCAATATCTATGCTCCCAGCCTACCTTACCAGTCCCCCCGTAAACGGGTACAATAATTTCTCACAATACCATAATCGTGTCGTCTTGATCACAACAACCATTACTTACTCTATACGGACCTCATTCGTACAATTCTCATAAGCCTACCACGTAGCTTAATCTATTAGCATGGTATTCCATTAAGTTTCTTAACATGACTTCTTAAGGGTTCACTGCCCTATCAGACAGCTCATCCTTTCCTAATTATCTCAAAATAAAACATAAGACCTTGGCGGGAATTCATTAATTGTTCCATATCTTCCCGGTATCTAGTTAGTCTTTACCAACTCTTGGTAATCTAAAATCATTCTAGGCAACACGTGTCTGACCCTCATACATAACTCCGTATAGCTGTATGTCACAATACCAACTATACTACAATCATTACCAACCTGGATACGCAATCCACTTTGATCGCTCGGTCATCACCTTTCTCGTGCTGCAATCAACACAACTCGTTAGGAGAGCGACCACAACAACATGACTCTATCGCACGATCTCGAGTGAGAATAATGGAAACCAATCCTAAATGTCCTGTAGCCTCACGATTATAGATGTGGTGCACAACACGCGATAATCAAGACTCTACTAGACGATGCGTAGACACTTTCCAGAGGACTAAGCGCTCACGATACCACTTTTGTCACGACCCGACCGGGCGCGATTGGTGCCCTACACAGGCACCGCTTCTAATCGAATAACATAGTAAATGCGGAAGATAAATAACACTTTTTTTAAAACCAAGGCTGCCGATAAGGTGCCATAATATAAAAATTACGAAAAGGTCTACACTGTTTAACAATGTAAAAACAACTCTGCAGTCCAACCCACGGATGAATATGCACCTCTAAGATTTGAACAAATACTATGGCGGGACAAGGACCCGCGTACTTGAATATACATAGCCATGACAACTCGGAACATGGAGCCATCTCAAATCTTGAACCAGATCTAAGCTCGCGGATCCACAATCGTACCTAAACTGCGGGACATGACGCAGCCCGAAGAAGTCGATACAACAGTGCGAATATGGAACAGAAATAAAGTACAGTAAACAGATCATAACTGTACAAAAGAATGACAGGGGCAAGTATAAAAGTACATACCAGATCCTGCCGTGTCATTACCACTTATGAACTTAATTGCACATCATTATCTTTTCCATTCCATTAAGAGTTATAGCCATATCTTACGTACATACTTAGGAGAAGTCATTAATTTCATTACCATATACCTTACTTATCTTTCATAACATAATCCGGCCCTTTATGGAGGGACGCATATACTATCCGGCCCAATTTGGGACGCGATCAAGTCACACAAATATCAAAGCGTGCCCGTGGAATCCCCATCATCAACTGACCATAAGTGTAAAATATAACCATGTGTGCGCGCGTGGCATCCCACCTCACCGTGCATACATACACAATACATATATATATCTCTGCGCGTGGAATCCCACATCGTGACCGTAGTAGGTGTAACATATAACCATGTGGCGCTGTGGCATCCTTCTCAATGTCGACACAGATACAACACACTTATATATATATATATATATATATATATATATATATAACGTGGCCGCATGCCCCGGAATCCCTCATCATATAAGCATGGTCATAACGTGCCCTCGACATCCCTTATCGTAGGTGCAGGTCTTCATGGGGAGCTAGCCCATGGAGTAATAATATAACATGCCCCCGGAATCCCTCATCGTGGGTACATGTCTTCATGGGGAGCTAGCCCATGGAGTAATAGTCGTACATAGCATGGTCGCGTGCCGGAATCCTCATCGTATAAGCGTGGCCATGGGTAGTAAAACAAATCAGGAATCTAACGCCTCACGGTCACGTACCGGAATCCCATCGTATAAGCGTGTCCAAGGATCAATCATAATGGAAGCATACGGTGGAATTCCACATCACTGTCGGTACGTCCAAGTAGACTTACAACAAGACAGCCGGCCCTCCAACTGAGAGTCACGACAACGTAAACATATAATACATGCACTCAAAGCTATCACAAGCAAAAATAGGCAAGTTCATTAAACCTTTAGACTTCCATTTTATAAACTCACGGCACTTTCGTTTCACACATAAAAATCAGAATTTAACCCAAAGTACTACGTGCTTACATACTTTTCAAAGACTCTTTTCATATAAAACCCCAAGATACTAACACAGTAGTATCAAGGCTTGCTTACATTTTACCTAAGTCACTACACTTTTAGAAATACATTTTAAACCTAAATCGAGTGACTTCTTTCCTTAAAACTTAAGCAATTGATGCTTTTAAATCCATTTGCCTTTCTTTATTTCAAAACATTTATCATTACTTAGAGTAAACCACTCTTTTAACTTTCCATAAAGCTATTATAACCCACTTCCCATAAATTCGTTATACTAACTTTATACTTTAGGCAAATACATTATTTTTATAACCAAGAGACTTATACTTTGAAAACCAAGTATCGTATACTTTCAAGTCTCTTATCTTTTAGAATCAAGTTTAGTAGTTCATAGTCTTAACACTTCATAACGTAAACTCTTTAATTTAAGCAACATATGCCTTATATGTGTGAATAGGTTATACTTGTTTATCTTGATCTCATTAAAGCGACCATGATCTTGAAAATGTAATACAATTTTGTCTTATCTTAGCTTACATGCAGATGGAGAATTATACTTGTTTTAATATAATTTATCGTCATTACATTTTCCTTTATTAACGCTGCAATGGCTTGTTCGATACTTATTCTCATTCGTGCCGTAAATTAGCCAAGTCAACTTGGCTCCAAATACCTCATAACGACTCTTACCAACATCCCCCATAAGACTTGGTAAGAACTTAGGATAACTTAGACATAACCCTTACGTAGAGTGAATCAACATACATCTTAACTTCTAAGAGTAGAAGGAAATCATGAAATAATACCACGTGAATATTCCATACATAGAATCATGTCTAAAGAAGGAAGAGGTTCACATACCTCGCGACGATTATCGACAAATAGCAAAATGCCCCGAAGTACTTCAACCTTGATAGCTATTCCATTCTTCAAGTAGAATCCGCTATACTTAGTACTTCAACCTAAAATGGCCATGTCGTCCATTAACCTCTAGCGAGCATGAGAATATTCTAAGTGCAAAGTCACTAAATTCTACGGAAAATCGGACAAGACTTCCTTTGTTTCTACATACTTTGCCACCTTTTTCAAGGCGAATACAATAACCAAACACGCCATTTAAGGCTCAAAACAACAACGAATCAAAGGGATTACACGCCTTACAATACGTGTAAAATTCCGCCCATGATGTCAAACTAGTCCAATACAATGTCATTTTCGGCGAAAGGTGTAACAACTTAAAAACCTTTCCAATTCCTTTTTAATCCAAGTTCTTTAGGTCTAACATGTTATATAGTCATAAACAACTTAGCAATTATAACCACCTTAATCAACTATTTAGATAACATGCGACGACTAAACTAGTAACTAAATTGAATTACAATCTTAAAGGCTAAATTATGCAACTTTTCGGATTCCATCCAAATATTCCATAACACATATCATTCTTCATAATATAATCAACATGATCATTTCTAACTACTACCACATGAAATCTTGAATTTAAATAGCAAGACGGAGATTATTACCTCCTTAAGCTCAAAATGATCCAAAACCCTAAGTCGATCCTTAGCTCAGACTCACTTTTCTTGATGTTCCAATCCGCTATTTGCAACCCTTAGAAGCTTGTGAAAAACTCCTCTTCTATTTCCAACTTCAAAGTTGAAGAACACCTTGGGTTTTCGCCTTGCGACTAACGTAAAAATGCGGTTTATCCGGGATCTTTCTATTGAGATAACCTTACAATACCCTTAGGGACCTTGGGTTGTGAATAATGGACAACAATTGAAAATTTTTGTCTTCCTAAAAAGCTCAAAGCCGAGAGCTTGTTCTTCAACAAGACAAGTTCTTGAATTTTTTTCTAAGTATGAAAGTCATCTTGCACTAGTATAGGATATATACTACAATGAAGGGTCTAGATCATAACACTTGTTAAAAATGGATGAATGGGATCAAGCCAAGTGGCTCTTGACTTAGTCAACAATGTCAAGCTCTACTTGCATGACTTAGTCTTCTATCATGGTCAATGACCATACTACCCTTGCATAATTTCATCCAAGAACATGTGGGGGGTGCCACGTGTCGCCCTCCCATTCGTCCATAAAATTCTGTAACCCTCGTGGGTCCCACAAAACGTAAAATTCCTCGGGTGGGCCCCACGTGACCAAATCCGTAAGATTAAATTTCCATAATGATAATACATTCCATAATCCTCAATTAATGCATTTTGAGAATCCAATTCTCCTCAACGAACATTTTTCCTTTCCGACGTTCGGAAGATTTTCCGTCAGAAAAACAGTTTTTCCTTTCGTACCCTTTTCAAGTCTTGAGTTCCTTACGTACATTCTCTTAAACATGTCCTGGAGTTACGGGGTGTAACACTAATAGTGTTGTTATACGCTTTAGAGGTGATTCCTCATTGGCTTGGATTTGAGTTTTGCGTGTGTGTTATATTATGGCTAGGTGTGGCATAATTGGTTTTGTAAGTATAGTAGTGGAGACTATACCGGCGCATGTATGTTTGGAGACTTAGAAGGAACATTCGGGATGAATGTTTCTAAGGTGGGAAGAATGTTACACCCCGTAGTTCTAGGGTATGTATATGAGGACGTACGTACGGGAATACGACATTAAAATTGGAAAGGAAGAAAGATGTGATTTTTCGACGGAAAAGTTTCCGGATTTTGTGAAGGAAAAAGGTTAGTTAATGGGAATTGGATTCCCAGATTTGGTATTCGGACTTCTTGGAATATTAGAGAATTATGGAATTTTATTTCCAGAATTGGTCACGTGGGGCCCACGGGAGAAATTTACGGTTTTGCGGGGCCCACATTATTTTCGCGATTTTGGCTATTATGAATATTTCCGGAAGATGAAATATTTTGGATGAATTGGAGGGCGACACGTGTCACCCCCTTGGTGGCATGTAGCCGAAATGAGTGGGACAAGTGGCTAGACACTTGTCCCTTGGCCGAAATGGTGAGACAAGTGGCAAGCCACTTGTCTCATCCTTTGTGTAGACATGTGGTGGGTGGGACCCACACACACTTGTCCCCCAATATCACCACACACTTGCCTTGATCCTAGCCTTTGATTTCTCTATAAATACCCCCTTAGTAGCAAGACTTCTTCATCCACACTTAGAGATTTCAAGTCTTGAAAAATTCTTTCCCTTCCCTTGCTGTGTAGCTCTCGTTTTTGCCAAGATTTCTTGAGCCAAAAGTTGTCCAAAAATCCTTAAACTTTTAAGTGTTCTTCCTTAAGGTGTTAGGAAGATTGTGAACCAAGAGTTGGAAAAGATTTCACACCCCTAGCCTTTAAACCTTGCCTTGGTCGAAACTTGCCATAGTTGAACCTAAGTGTTCTTCACTTTTTGGAGTTAGATCTTGAAGAGGAGTTGGTTAGGAGCGTCTAAGGGTTGCTTGGAGCGGTTTGGAACGTAAGGAATTGGAGCTAAGAGTTGCTAAGGATCGACTTACAAATCTTGGATAATTTTGGGCTTATCGAGGTAATGATCCTTGTCCTTCTATTGTAATTGGATATTACATGTTGTAGTAATGTATAGTTGAGTATACTATATGTAGAATGAATATTGATAAGAATTGGACTGTTGGTATTGTGGCGCAGAATTGTACACGTCCGGTTAGACGTGTAATCCCCTTGGAGTTGTTGGCTTGGAAGTGAGCCTTGATATATGAGGGTTTTTATGTGGTTACGGGAGGGAGGTCTTCAAATTTCAGTAGAATAATGAACCTTGTACTTAGAAATGTTCTACGAAGAGATCTAGAAGTTGATAGGCGTTTATGGCCATTATAGGTTGAAGTACTACGAGTAGCGTATTCTACTTGAAGGGTGGAAAAGGCTAGCAGGGTTATAGTACTATGGAGCATTTTGCTATTTGTCGATAATCGTCGCGAGGTATGTGAACCTCTTCCTATCCTTTCTAGCATGATTGTTGTGAACTATGTAGTACGGTAGACGTACGTGTGCTAAACGAATTTGGTTGGTTTAAAACATAAAGTGTTATAATGGCTTTATGGGAAGTTAATTATAACGACCTTATGTAGGTAAAAGAATGGTTTGTTGATTTTAGAAGTTAAGAGACTTGATCTTAAAAGATAAAAAGACTTAACTTATAAATGACTTGATATGAAATGTTAAGGACTGAAGGGGTGTTAAAAAGTTATGAAACTGCATTCATGAGTAATGGGTACTTGGTCTAAAAAAAAGGGAATAAGTTGTATTGATTTCGGAAATGGGAATAAGTTGTATTGATTTCGGAAATGGGAATAAGTATCGAACAAGCCATTGCAGCGTTAATAAAGTAAAATGTAATGACAAATAATTATATTAAAACAAGTAGAATCCTCCATCTGCATAGAAGCTAAGATAAGACAAAATTGTATTACATTTCCTAGATCATGACTTCTTTAATAAAATCATTATAAACAAGTACTGATTTTCTTAAATTCCAAAGCAAGGAACTTGATTTATAAAAGAGAGAGACGTGAGAAATTGAAGTGTTTTTGTTTAATAGGAAGGCATGGTTTTGTCTTAAATTGGTTTAAAAAAAAAAGGCATGGTATTGTCTTGGTTTATTCGAAAAGAAGGTATGGAAGTTGTTTTGGTTTACTTAAAAAGATAGCTACTTTATTTTGATACTACGGGTATCGTGTCACCTTTGTAAAAGAAGTGGATCTTTTTGAAAGAATTAACGTATGTAGTACTTTGGGGTTAAAACCCGGATTTTTGGCATAAAATTAAAGTACCTTGAGTGTGAGTAACTTGCCTATGTTTGCTTGTGATAGCCTTGTTGTGCAAGTGTTGTATCCTTATGTTACCGCGTCTCTTGATGGAGGGTCGGTTATCCTGTTATATCCTTGGACCTACTGACACGTTGGGTGGCCCACGGGTATGGTTCCATTAGGATTGTTGTTCCATGGAATAGCCCTCTATGAAGTTTACTGATACGGCTTGGTATCTGGTAGTTGGTTTTCGTACTTGCCCCCGTCATTGGCGTGACGCAGGAGGTATCTGGTAGTTAGCCTTCGTTCTTGGCCCGTTCAGTTTTTGGCGAAGTCTCGTGATTACGGCTTGGTTTCTGGTAGTTGGTCTTCGTACTTGCCCCCGTCAGCTACGTGGCGCAGGTGGTATCTGGTAGTCGGCTTTCGTACTTGCCGATGTCGACCGTGAGTTAGTTTATAGTCGTTTTGTGAAGTCTCGTGATTCTGACAGTATCGGTAGTTGGTCTTCATACTTGCCCCCGTCAGCTATGTGGCGCAGCTGGTATCTGGTAGTCGGCTTTTGTACTTGCCGTGTCGACCGTGATCTGATTATATAGTGTTGTTGGTACGGTAGGTATCTGGTAGTTGGCTTTCGTACTTGCCCCGGTCAGTGGATGATGCAGGTTGGTTCTGGTAGCTATGCCTTCGTACTTGCCCCGTACGGTTCTTATGACACAGGTGGGACCTGGTGTTCATGTGTACTCCTTGGTGTTGTTATATCATAGACTGCTGGAAGTGAGGAAGGAATTCCACGAGCATGATTGATATTGTGGGCGTGAGACCCATGGTTATATTTGAGTGATGACTTTGAGGGCGTGAGTCCCTGACTTGACATGACTGCTTATACGTTGTAATCGTAGTTTGGTTATCACGCATGTCTCCGCTTTATATAGACTATTATGATTTTATTTCTGATATTTTCGTTTCACATACTTGGTACTGTTATCGACCTCCTTGGCTGCGTTCATGCCGCAGGTAGAGGTACACCAGTTGTTGATCCTCGCTCATAGGATCACAGTTCAGCGTTTGGGAAGCTCCGTTTCTCCGGAGGCTTATCTTTTGGTATGATTCTGTTATACCCCGTATTTCCAGAGTATGTACGTGAGGGCGTACGTATGAAAATTTAAGCCTTAAGGTTGGCAAGGTTCGAAATTTGTACACAAGTGCCGAAAAGAGTCGTTTTTCGACGAAACGTTTTACTAAACTTGCGAAGGGAAAAATACGGCTATGTCATTTTTAATTTTTGCGGATTTTTCCGAGAGACGAAACATTTTGGACCAACGGGAGGGTGACATGTGTCACCCTCACATTGGAAGAAATTGGGGCGGCTTGGACGATTTGGGGTCAAGGGAGTAGGTAGGATATTTTGTGCAAGTTGGTGTGGTCGATGGATAAGGTACACATGGTTAAATCTTGACCCTACACTTGCATGGCACTTGGCTTGATCTTGGCCATTGGTTGGCCATTGGTTAGCCTATAAATACTCCACAAGTTGAAGACTTTCTTCATCCACAAATAGTTTCTAAGTGTTAAAATCTTCCCCTCTTAGAAAGGTTCTCGTCGACCAACTTGGAGAGACCTTGGCCAAACCCCTCCCCACTTGAGCCCTAGTCGAGGCAAACCTCCCCTAGCCTAGTTGTTTTATAATACACCCCCTCTCTTGGTAGAAATACTCTCCAAATATTGTTATAATGCCAAAATACTCTAGCCCTTATACCTTGTAGTATTCCCAAGGTTACCTCTATACGAAAAGCCCAGAAATACTATTATACTTCCCCTCAGTCACAAAAACGAAACCCTAAGGAAAACCTTCATAACCGGTTGAAGTGTTAAGAAGAAGTTGCGTAGAACTTCTAAGGGTTGTTTGGAGCGGGTTGGAGCGCACGGAGTAGGAGCTAAACCTTGCTCAGGATCGACTTTTATCTCGGATAATTTTGGGCTTATCGAGGTAAATAATCTTGTCCCCCTGTTATTATTGGAAATTACATGTTGTAGGAATATATAGTTGAAGTATACTATATATAGAACTGAACATAGTTTTGCGGCAATGTCTTTTGACTTAAGCCTGAATTTTAAAGAAAGAGAACTGAACTGTAATTACATAGATCAGACATGAAGAGTGTAGCATTACCGTGAAGTAGAATTGTACACGTCCGGTTAGACGTATAAACCACGGTTGGCTTGTAGCGGCCTCGATAGAGAGGAGATTTTACGCGGTTGCGGGAGTGTTACACCGTATTTACGGGGACATGTTTAAGAACGTACGTAAGAACTCGCAAGTGTTAAAAGTTGAGACTTGTAAAAATTTGTCGGAATTATGAAATTGTCGGAAAACGTAGTATGGTGACGAATGGGAGGGCGACACGTGTCACCCCCTCTTAAGGATGCCTTGGATGAAATTAGCAAGGGCAAGAGGGTCATTGGACTTTTGTTAGCAAGACAAGTCTTGCAAGTAGCAAGCTTGACAATCTTGACTAAGTCAAAGGTCCCACAAGTCTTGATATTTAATTAGAACTCATCCAAACCTCACAAGTGTTCTAATCTTAACCCTCCATGTTGTTATATAGTCATCCTAAGTAGCAAGACAAGGCATTTACACTTAGAAAATTTGAAGAACTCTTGTTCTTGCTTAAGCTAGCTCACGGGTTTGGGTACATCAAGGGAGAAAAAAATTTGTTTGTTGTCCAAAAATATTCCCACTTTAAACCAAGGTTCCTAAGTGTATTGTGAGTGTATCTCTATAGAAAAATCCCGGAAAAAGATAGTTTTCGTGTTAGTCGCAAGATGAAAACCTAATTGTTTTTCTAGGTTTTGGATTGGAAGTTGAAGGAAAATTGTTGGTGTTGTTCTAAGGGTCTCAAGTAGCGGATTGAAGCGTCTTGAAGAGTCTCTAAGTTGCTAAGAGCGACTTGGTTGGAAGTTAGATTGAGATTCGTTGAGGTATAATCTTGTTCTCTTTAAGTGTTACAAGATTATGTATTATTGTTAGCCTTACATTTTACTAGCATGTAGTATATGTGTTGAAGTTTTATAAGTGCTATGGATTGTTGTAGCCTAAAATCCAAGTGACATTAGCCATTTGAAGTTGGACTTCAAGTTGGTCGTAGTTAGAATAGTCGCATGTTAATTACTTGGAGATTGATGTTGTAGTACTTCAAGATTAGCCGAATTGGCCTAGTAAGTTGTATTAATTTGACATCGTTTGTGGGGCGGAATTTTACACGTCTAGTAGGCGTGTAATCCCTATTGATTACATTGATTGGGCCTTAAATGTGGCGTGTTTGGTTATTGTATTCGGCCTTGAAAAGGTGGCAAAGTAAGTAGAAACAAAGGAGGTCTTTGTCAGATTTTCCGTAGAATTTAGTGACTTAGCACCTAGGATATTCTACGTTGAAGTAAGAGGTTAATGGACATATTGTGACCATTATAGGTTGAAGTACTAAGTATAGCGTATCCTACTTGGAGGGTGGAATAGCTATCAAGGTTGAAGTACTTTGGAGCTTTTGCTCTTTGTCGATAATCGTCGTGAGGTATGTGAACCTCTTCCTTCCTTAGGCATGATTCTATGTATGGAATATACTTGTGGTATCATTTCATGTTTCCTTCTACTCTTAGAAGTTAAGAGGTAGTTGTGTGATTTACTCTATGAAGAACTTTTCCTATCTTTGAGCATGACTAGTTGCGTGTGTAGTACGGTGAGCGTCAACACCTTGATATCCTTTACTATTTTATTGAATGGCCAAGTCGGGTGAGTTAGGAGATTAACTCGCTTCTTTGAAAGTATAAAGGATGTCTTAAGTTTTATTTAAAGTTAAGGGACTTGAAGAGTTTTAAAGTATGTGATACTTGTTCCGTTTTGAACGTATAAGTCCCTTGGATAGGAAATTGTATTTGGCTAAGGTATAAAGTGAATATAACGACTTTATGGGGAGTTGGTTATATTGGCTTTATGGAAAGGTAAATGACTTGATTTTAGTGAAAAGGCAATTTGATTTTAAGGCATCAATTGCCTAAGGTTTTGTAATAAAAGGAGTCACTTGTTTTCTAAAGGTTAAGAGACTAATTGTATTTTTGAAGGTTAAGAGAATTGATTTGAAAGTATATAATACTTGGTTTCAAAAAGTAGAAGTCTCTTGGTTATAAAAGGAACGTGTTGGTCTAAACCATAAAGGGTTATAACGGCTTTATGGGAAGTTGGTTATAACGGCTTTATGGAAGGTTAAGAGAATGGTTTTCTCTAATAAAGAAATCAAAGGAATAACTTGTGTTAAGGAAGGGCAAATTGTTTTAAAGGTACCAATTGCTTAAGGTTTTTAATAAAGAAGTCACTTGATTTAGAAGCCGGTAATTGTATTTCTAAAAAGGTATTGTGACTTGTCTTGAAAGGTAGATAGGACTTGATACTACGGTTGTTAGTATCGGGGAAGTTTTATTTGGAAAGGAGTCTTTTGAAAAGAATGTACGTACGTAGTATTTTGGCTTGTTAAATGAGCATTATTCTATTTGTGCCTTGATTAGTACTTTGGCTTGATTAATTGAGAATTAGTCTAAGTATGACTTGATAAGTACTTTGGCTCGTTAAATGAGAATTATTCTATTTTGTGCCTTGATTAGTACTTTGGCTTGATTAATTGAGAATTATTCTAAGTATGCCTTGATAAGTAGTTTGGCCTGTTAAGTGAGAATTATTCTATTTGTGCCTTGATTAGTACTTTGGCTTGATTAATTGAGAATTAGTCTAAGTATGCCTTGATAAGTACTTTGGCTTGTTAATTGAGAATTAGCCTATGTGTGCTGGTGATAGCCTTTGAGTGCAAGTATTATGTTTTATTACGTTCGCGACTCTCGGTTGGAGAAGTTTGTCTTGTTGTAAGTACTTGGACATACAAGCGGTGATGTAGGATTCCACGGGTATGCTTAGTTAATTGTAGTACTTGGGTTAAATTCCCGGATTTTTATAGAAGACATGGTAGTGCTTCTGTTTTGTATAATGGTCGGTTGAGATAGGGTAAGAGTATAAATGAGGAGCAAGCCCCAAGACGTTATACCACCTTCTCCAGGGTAAGAGTATAAGTGAGGGGTAAACCCCCAAGACATTATACCCCCTGCTTGTTTTGTATAATGGTCGGTTGAGATAGGGTAAGAGTATAAATGAGGGCAAGCCCCAAGACGTTATACCACCTTCTCCGGGGTAAGAGTATAAGTGAGGTAGTGTTATACCAGTATTTCCAGTAATATGCGTGAGGCGTCGTATAATAATTTGAGCCTTAAGTTAGGCAAGTTTGAAATTTGTACACAACACGATAGAGTCGTTTTTAAACGTTTCCATAGCTTCGTAGGGAAAATTCATCTATGGCATTTTTAATTTTTGCGGATTTTTAGAGGCGAAACATTTTGGACCAACGGGAGGGTGACATGTGTCACCCTCACATCGGGAGCAAGTGGACGGCAAGGCAAGTCGAGGGCACGTTTTGTGCCTTTGGTTAGGTAGGATATTTGTGCAAGTTGGTGTGGTAGATGGATAAGGTCCACGTGGTTGAAATCTAGCCCTACACTTGCACCACACTTGTCTTCATCTTGGCCATTGGTTGGCCTTCACTTGACCTATAAATACCTCTAGTTGAAGACTTTCTTCATCCAAAACTTGAGCAATCTTTCTAAGTCTCAAATACTCCTCCTCTTATTTGATCTCGTCCAAGCCCCCTCCCGAGAAGGCCCTTTGGCCGAGAGCTTCCCTCCCCTTTGTAGTGGTTAGCGTAGGGTACCCCTAGCCTAGTTGTTTCGTATAATACCCCCTTTTTGTGGTATAGAAATACTCTCCTAGTATTGTTATAATGCCCAAATACCTTAGCCCAAATACCTTGTAGTATTCCCAGGTTACACTTTTACAAAAGCTCGGAAAATACTATTATACTTCCTCGATCACAAAAACGAAACCATAAGAAAATCTTCACCGTAGTTGAAGTTATAAGTAGAAGTTGGTTAAAACTTCTAAGGGTTGGTTGGAGCGGGTCGGAGCGCACGGAGTAGGAGCTAAACCTTGCTCAGGATCGACATATAAACTCGGATAATTTTGGGCTTATAGAGGTAAACATTCTTGACCTTCTGTTGTAATTGGAAATTACATGTTGTAGGAGTATATAGTTAAGTATACTATATATAGAACTGAACATAGTTGTGCGGCAATGTCTTTTGACTTAAGCCTGAATAATACTTACGGCAATGTCTTGCGACTTAAGCCTGAATTTTAATAAGTGAATCGAATCGTAATTACATAGGGGTATTCTGATGAGACTTGTGTAGTATTACTGTGAGTAGAATTGTACACGTCCGGTTAGACGTGCAAACCCCCCCTGGTTGGCTTGGTAGCCGGCCTCGATTGAGGAGGAGATTACGCTGTTGCGGGGGGGGAGGTGCTGCCGAATTTTCTGCAGAATATTCTACATTGAGATCTAGGATGTTAATAGGCGCCTTGTGGCCTCTATAGGTTGAAGTACTGCGTATGGCGTGATCTACTTGGCTTAAGGAGTAGCCACGGTTTGAGCTACTTGGATCACTTTGCTATTAGTCGATAATCGTCGCGAGGTATGTGAACCTCTTCCTATCCATTCTAGCATGATATGTGTATAACTATGTAGTACGGTGAGACGTACATGTGTTTAATGTATTTGATTGGTTTGAAACATAAAGTGTTATAACGGCTTTATGTGAAGTTGGTTATAATGACTTTATGTAGGTAAGAAAATGCTTTGTGGTTTCAAAGGGTGGCGATTTGACTTATAACGGATTTGATGTGTAGTAATAAAGAACTTGAAGTGTTTCAAAAAGACCTTTTTGAAAGAAGAGTAATACTTGGCTTTGAAAACATAAGAGTTGTACTAGCTTTATGGGAAGTTAGGTATAACGTCTTAAGAGTGATAAAAAGAATGGTTTACTGATTTTTTTTTTAAAGATAAGAGACTTGACTTAATGGTATTGATATGAATTTTGTTAAAGGTGTGAAACCTCATTCGTAAGTAATGAGTCCTGGGTTTTAAAAGGAATAGTGTTTCTTGATTTTGGAAATCGAATGAAATTGACAAACCATGCGGCGTTAATAAAGGAAAATGTATTGAATAATGAAGTATGGTATTAAAACCGGAGAAACCTCCATCTGCATAGAAGCTAAGATAAGACAAAATGATATTACATTTCCTAGATCATGGCTTAATAAGATTGATCATAAACAAGAATAACCTACTCACATATAAGACATATGTTTCTCAAAACGTTTAAAGGAGAATTATGTTTTAAAGGATTTAAAACTATGAACTACAAAACCTTTTCTAAAATGAGAAACTTGAGCATTTGAAATTAGGCAAACTTGAACGTTTGGAAAATAAGGTTGTTACTTGATTTTACAAAGGAAAGCATTTTGGTTTACTTAACAATGTTAGTCACTCTATTTTTATACTACGGGTATCGGGTGACCTTTGTAAAAGAAATGGATCTTTAAAAGGAATTTAACGTACGTAGTACTTTAGGGTTAAAACCCAGACTTTGGCATAAAATGAAAGTACTTTGAGTTGTGTATAACTTGCCTATGCTTGTTGTTGTGAAGCTTGCCCATGCTTGTTTGTTGTGAAGCTTGCCTATGCTTGTTGTTGTGAAACTGCCTATGCTTGTTGTGATAGCCTTTGTTGTATTTCTGTACCCCCGCGTCTCTCGATGGAGGGCCGGTTGATTTGTTATGAACGATTATACACCGAGTCCCACGAGATGGGCGGTCACGTATTTCATCGATATTACAAGAGTCCCGAGATGGCGGTCGCGTATTTCATCGATATTACAAGGTCCCACGAGATGGCGGTCACGTATTTTATCCGATATTACGAGTCCCGAGATGGCGGTCACGTATTTCATCCGATTTTACCGAGTCCCGAGATGGCGGTGGTCACGTATTTCATCCGTTATCATACATGTCTCCGCTTTATATAGACTATTATGATTTCATTCTGATCTTTTCTGATTTCACATACTTAGTACTGTTATCTTGACCTCGCCCGAAGTGCGTTCATGCCGCAGTTGAGAATACATCGGTGGTGGATCCTCGCTCATAGGATCACGATTCGTGTCGGGAAGCCCCATTTCTTGAGGCTTATCTTTTGGTATGTTACCACAGTCAGATTCTTATACATTCGTGGTATGGCGGGGCCTGTCCGTCATAGCTGTTGTAAAAATCTTGGAAGTGCAGCCTTTGTTGTGGCGAGGTTTGTAAAAGGATAAGCGTCGGGTATTTATGTATATATGATGAAGGCAAGCGTTTTGGTTGCTTTGTTTATTTATCTTGTCTCTTAATTCATGTTCATGTTTTTTATTTCCGTGATTTTCTCGATGTTGTATCACTAGGTGCCGGTAAGGCACGACCACGGGCCGGGTTCGGTCGTGACAAAAGTGGTATCGAGCGATTAATCCTCGGAAAGTGTCTGACAGTGTCTAGTAGAGTCTTGATTATCGGTGTGTTGTACACCACATCTATAATCGAGGCTATAGGACATTTAGGATTGGTTTCCATTCTTCTCATTACGAGATCGTGCCACTGAGTCGTGTGATAAGTTGGACTCTCAGCGTATTCCTTTCCTTTACGATTATGCCTCTGCGTAAAACCCAGCCCGAATGGGCAAGCGATCGAAGGAGATGTTAGTAAGATACGAGGAGTACGAGCGCGAGCGGTCGATGCACGAGCAGTCTTAAGCGGCGAGTTTAGCGGCGCGCCCGACCAGCGAGTTTAGAGCGCGGCGATGGCTGCTGAGACTCTGATACACGAGCCTCGGTCCCACGGCTGGAAGCGAGATGAGATGGGTACTGAGATGGCGATTCTTGGCGGTCGTGGCAGATATGAGGATAGGCTAGATCGTGATTCGGCCCAGTAGCACCGTAGTTCACCCCAGGTGGCGGTTTGAGGCTACGTGACTTTACGAGTTGTAGCCTTGATGTTCTATGGATCGAGAGGCGAGGATGACCCTCGGGAGTTTATCCGGCATTTCTGTGGATCATGAGTGATCGAGTCTCAGAGGCCAGTCGGTGGTATTGGGTTGCGTCACCTGCGTGATCTGCGATTGATAGTTTGATTCGTGGGAGTTGTCGGGAAGAGCATGCACTCCCGTATGGGGCGTGTTCTCGAGGCTTTTCTTGCACATTTCTTGCCCCAGATGAGGAGGCTCGGGCAGATTTTTGGCGTTGAGCGGGGCGGGCGGGCGGTTAGAGAATACAATGTGGAGTTCCACTCATTAGCTCGGTATGTGCGATGGTAGTTGATATGGAGGGCGAGTACACCGCTACGTCACCGGGCTAGATGATTACTGGCGAGGCTTATGCGGGTGTAGCTCTTCACGGCATGGACATTGCCGCGTGCAAGCTAATGCACTAGGATGTGAGGCACGGAGAGGTCGGCGGAATGATCGAGATCGTGAGAAGAGGGCGAGCAGCGGTCCTTTGGTAACTTTCGAGCGGACCGCCTCGGCCCGATCTAGTTATGTACCTCCACGATGCAGTGGTCCCCACGATCGTCGGGGCGTTCGTGGTATTCGGGGCGGGTCGAGCTCGGGGCTTAGTTCCGAGATATACGTGGGTTAGCGATCGGGTTGAGTTTTCCTCGGTGTACACGATGTGGCGAGCGTCGTCGAGAATGTCGTCTTTCTGCGGTGCTTGTTTTCTGCGGCCGTCGAGGGTGTCAGAAATGCGTCTGGTAGGAAGGATGCAAGCAGAATGACTCGGCCCTGGATCGATGGCGAGTTCATCGCGCCCTACGGTATCGCCTGCAGGCGTGCCTTTGATTAAGTGGGCGGTAGATCGGTATATCCTTAACCCTTTAGAGATTTGTATGCATGATATGATGACCTTATTATTGTGTGCTACGTTCGGATAGCGTTATGTTGGTTATGAGTTAGAAAGCTTGGCTAGTTGAAAGGATATGTATGGGGGCATGGAAAGTGTGAACTTTAGAATATTTCATGTTGAGACCTTAGATGTAAGGTCATCTTGAATAAAAGATTTTACGGTTAGTCTTTGTTGAAATACTTGGTTTGCGTATAAAGGTATTGTGTGATAAGTCCCTGGGTTGGGTAAATGAAAGTGGTATCTTTCCTGATGTGATTTAGCAAGATTGTTCCGTGTCGAGGAGCAAGAGTTGGCGCGACAATGGGTCGGGTTGGGGCCATGTTGCGGGCCAACCCGCGGCCTGTTTCGAGGTGGGGTCAGCTCTGGGTGGTCCCGCCAGGTGGTAGGGTCACGAGGGTGCTAGGCCCAAGTTTAGTTGACCATCGTATGAGTTCGTGGGTATGTTCGACCAGAAGCAGATCGTGAAGGCCGGGAATGGCCTTAAGGAAGATCGAGGCTAGTAAGATGACCAAGTTTGGAGGTAGTGACTCCAAAGTTTCGGAAACTGAAGTGTGGTACGTATACTAGAAGAGTTCAAGTGTTCGAGAAGAGTACGACGAGTAAGGGTAGAGGCGAGCATGTATTGCGAGCATAGATATGATCATTTCTTGTGAAGGGAGAAGGTGCGAAGGATGTATATTTTAGACCTCAGGAATCGCATGCAGTCCGGTACCATTTGTTGGGTCGCTGGAGTAACACTAGAACCTCGCGGCAAAGTGACAAAAGTTTGTGATGTTAGAGGTGTTTCCTCGTGGACTTGGATGTAAGTATTTACGCGGGTGTTTCGTGGCCAGTTGTGGCGTTGGCAACTTATTAGAAGAACTCTATCGTTATCCGTCTTGAGAAGGAACATTCGGGACGAATGTTTCTAAGGAGGGGAGAATGTTATACCCCGTATTTCGAGTATATGCGTGAGGCGTGCGTATAATAATTTGAGCCTTAAGTTAGACAAGTTTGAAATTTGTACACAACACCCGATAGAGTCGTTTTTGACGAAAGCGTTTCCACGGCTTTCGTAGGAAAATTCGGCTATGGCATTTTTAATTTTGCGGATTTTCAGAGGCGAAACATTTTGGACCAACGGGAGGGTGACATGTGTCACCCTCACATTGGGAGCAAGTGAATGACAAGGGCAAGTCAAGGGCACGTTTTTGTGCCTTTGGTTAGGTAGGATATTTGTGCAAGTTGGTGTGGTAGATGGATAAGGTCCACGTGGTTGAAATCTAGCCCTACTTGCACCACACTTGTCTTCATCTTGGCCATTGGTTGGCCTTCACTTGACCTATAAATACCCCTCAGTTGAAGACTTTCTTCATCAAAACTTGAGCAATCTTTCTAAGTCTCAAATACTCCCTCCTCTTATTTGATCTCGTCCAAAAGCCCTCCCCTTTTGAGAAGGCCCTTTGGCCGAGAGAGCTTCCTCCGCTGTAGTGGTTAGGCGTGGGGTACCCCCCCTAGCCTAGTTGTTTCGTATAATACCCCTTTTTGTGGTATAGAAATACTCTCTAGTATTGTTATAATGCCCAAATACCTTGGCCCAAATACCTTGTAGTATTCCCGAGTTACACTTTTACAAAAGCTCGAGAAAATACTATTATACTTCCTCATCCACAAAACGAAACCCTAAGTAAATCTTCACCCGTAGTTGAAGTTATAAGTAGAAGTTGGTTAGAACTTCTAAGGGTTGGTTGGAGCGGGTCGGAGCGCACGGAGTAGGAGCTAAACCTTGCTCAGGATCGACATATAAACTCGGATAATTTTGGGCTTATAGAGGTAAACATTCTTGACCTTCTGTTGTAATTGGAAATTACATGTTGTAGGAGTATATAGTTAAGTATACTATATATAGAACTGAACATAGTTGTGCGGCAATGTCTTTTGACTTAAGCCTGAATAATACTTACGGCAATGTCTTGCGACTTAAGCCTGAATTTTAATAAGTGAATCTGTAATTACATAGGGTGTATTCTGATGACTTGTAGTATTCTTGAGTAGAATTGTACGTCGGTTAGGCGTGCAAACCCCACTGGTTGGCTTGGTAGCGGCCTCGATTGAGGAGGAGATTCAGCATTGCGGGGAGGTCTTCGAATTTTCTGCGAGAATATTCTACATTGAGATCTAGGATGTTAATAGGCGCCTTGTGGCCTCTATAGGTTGAAATCTGCGTATGGCGTGATCTACTCGGCTTAAGGAGTAGCGACGGTTTGAGGTACTTGGATCACTTTGCTATTAGTCGATAATCGTCGCGAGGTATGTGAACCTCTTCCTATCTGTTCTAGCATGATATGTGTATAACTATGTAGTACGGTGAAGCGTACGTGTGTTTAATGTATTTGATTGGTTTGAAACATAAAGTGTTATAACGGCTTTATGGGAAGTTGGTTATAACGACTTTATGTAGGTAAGAAAATGCTTTGTGGTTTCAAAGTGGCGGATTTGACTTATAACGGATTTGATGTGTAGTAATAAAGAACTTGAAGTGTTTCAAAAGACCTTTTGAAAGAAAAGTAATACTTGGCTTTGAAAACATAAGAGTTGTACTAGCTTTATGGGAAGTTAGGTATAACGTCTTAAGAGTGATAAAAAGAATGGTTTCTTGATTTTTTAAGATAAGAGACTTGACTTAATGGTATTGATATGAATTTTGTTAAAGGTGTGAAACCTCGTTCGTGAGTAATGATCTTGGGTTTTAAAAGGAATAGTGTTTCTTGATTTTGGAAATCGAATGAGTGCAAACAAAACAACTGCAGCGTTAATAAAGGAAAATGTATTGAATAATGAAGTATGGTATTAAAACCAGTAGAAACCTCCATCTGCATAGAAGCTAAGATAAGACAAAATGATATTACATTTCCTAGATCATGGCTGCTTAATAAGATTGATCATAAACAAGAATAACCTACTCACATATAAGACATATGTTTCTCAAAACGTTTAAAGGAGAATTATGTTTTAAAGGATTTAAAACTATGAACTACGAAACCTTTTCTAAAATGAAACTTGAGCATTTGAAATTAGGCAAACTTGAACGTTTGGAAAATAAGGTTGTTACTTGATTTTACAAAGGAAAGCATTTTGGTTTACTTAACAATGTTAGTCACTCTATTTTTATACTACGGGTATCGGGTGACCTTTGTAAAAGAAATGGATCTTTAAAAGGAATTTAACGTACGTAGTACTTTAGGGTTAAAACCCAGACTTTGGCATAAAATGAAAGTACTTTGAGTTGTGTATAACTTGCCTATGGTTGTTGTTGTGAATCTTGCCCATGCTTGTTTGTTGTGAAGCTTGCCTATGTTTGTTGTTGTGAAACTGCCTATGCTTGTTGTGATAGCCTTTGTTGTATTTCTGTACCCCCGCGTCTCTCGATGGAGGGCCGGTTGATTTGTTATGAACGATTATACACCGAGTCGCGAGATGGGCGGTCGCGTATTTCATCGATATTACAGAGTCCCACGAGATGGCGAGTCACGTATTTCATCGATATTACAAGTCCCGAGATGGCGTGGTCACGTATTTCATCGATATTACGAGTCCCGAGATGGGCGGTCGCGTATTTCATCCGATTTTACAAGTCGCGAGATGGCGAGTCACGTATTTCATCCGATTTATCATACATGTCTCCTTCTTTATATAGACTATTATGATTTCATTTCTGATCTTTTCTGATTTCACATACTTGGTACTGTTGTCGACCTCGCCCGAAGTGCGTTCATCTGCGAGTTGAGTCATCGGTGGTGGATCCTCGCTCATAGGATCACGATTCAGCGTGTCGGAAGCCCCATTTCTTGAGGCTTATCTTTTGGTATGTTACCCAGTGCATGGATTCTTATACATTCGGGGGTATGGCGGGCCTGTCCGTCATAAACATTGTAAAAAAATCTTGGAAGTGCATGCTTTGTTGTGGCGAGGTTTGTAAAAAGGATAAGCTGTCGGTATTTATGTATATATGATGAAGGCAGCTTGTTTTGGTTGCTTTGTTTATTTATCTTGTCTCTTAATTCATGTTCATGTTTTTATTTCCGCTGATTTTCTCGATGTTGTATCACTAGGGTGCGGGTAAGGCACGATCCAGGCAGGTTCGGGTCGTGTGAGTAGACCCCCAAGATGCTATACCACCTGTTTTACCAACTTCTCCAGGGTAAGAGTATATGTTATACCCCGTATTTCCAGAGTATGTACGTAAGGGAATACGTACAAAAGTCTAGCCTTAAAGTTTAGGCAAAACGTTTTTATTTGTACACAACTCGCTAAAAGAATCGTTTTCCGACGAAGCGTTTTCACACTTTGTTGGGTAAATTCGGCTATGCCATTTCTAATTTTGCGGATTTTTCCGAGAGGCGAAACATTTTGGACCAGCGGGAGGGCACTTGTACTAGCACCTCCCATTGATGAACAGATCGATCCATTGGGCGAAATTGGAGAAACAATGCGTTTTTTGTGCCGTTTTTGTGCACAAGTCGAGGAGTTGGTAGGATATTTGTGTATAGTTAATCCTCACCCTACACTTGCCTTGCACTTGTCTTAATCTTGGCCATTGGTTGGCCACTTGACCCATAAATACCCCTTAGAGATGAAGAGTTCTTCGTCCACAAATCTTTCCAAGTCTTGAAAATCCTCTCCTCTCCCTTTGTAGCCTTTTAGTCCAACCCTCTCCCACTCATGAAGGCCATGGCGAATACCCCCTCTAGCCTAGTAGTTTGGCGAGGCCCCAGCCTAGCCAAAAATCTACCCTCCTTGGTAGAAAAGTTGCCTTCTAGTATTGTTATAATGCCCAAAATACTCTAGCCCAAATCCCTTAGTCCTTAGTAGAAGTTGTGAAGAACTTCAGGTTTCTTAGACTCTGGAGCGTACAACTTAGGAGCAAAACCTTGCTCGGTAGCGACTTTTTCGGGGATATTATTGGGCTTACAGGGTAAATAATCCTAACCCTCTTTTGTATTAGAGAATGCATCTTGTAGAAGTATAAGAATAAGTATTAAATACTTAGAAGAATATCACAGAATAGAATTGAGCTATTACCACGGTAGAAGGGTTTAAAGAAGAATAATCAAGCTGTACTTACATAGAATTTGTTTTCTGATGAACTTGAGTAGCTCAGGGTAGGGAAATCGCCAATTTTCCGTAGGATATAGAACCCTCTGTTTAGAATCTGTTTACAAAGTAGTGAGCGTTGTTAGGCGTGTCGACTATTATAGGTGATTCTCTGCGCGCGACATATTGACTTGGCGGCGGTTTATTTGAGAAGGTATGTGATTCTTCTAAAGCATGATATTTTACAATATATATATATACGGTAAGCGTACATATGTTAATTGAATAATACTTACGGCAATGCCTGCGGCTTAAGCTTTGAATAACACTTACGGCAATGCCTGTGCTAAGCCTGAATAATAAAGATGCGAAAGCATTTCATAAGAATCTTGAATCATTTTTATGAAGAGAACTAATTGGTTTTAAACGAAGCTTAAGAGTTATACTAGCTTTATGGGAAGTTAAGTATAACCACTTAAGTTTGATAAAAGAAACGATTGCCTATGTGTTTATAACGGACTTATATTGAATTGTGAAAAGAATAATAAGATGGTTTGATAAGTAGACATGATATGATACTATGTGTGTTAGTGTCTTGTAACATTTGTGTAAAAGAGTATTCTTGTTGTGCTTATGTTGTTAACGATAAGGCGTTAGGTTAGTGTAACATCACTCACCTCTTGACATATTACAGGGGTTATCTTTGCCCTCCGATGCGGGGTAGACTTCGGTGATGCAGGACCATGATTCGAGAATACCTCATGCGGGTCAAGGGACCTATGCGGGCTACGGGAGTTCGAGTTAGTGTGCGGGGTTATACCTCAATGCGGTCCATGTGGCGTGCGGACGGCGAGTCGGGGCGATCGAGGAGTAGCTATCCTCGATGCGGGGTTATATACTATGCGGGCTATGTGATTGGCCTATGCGGACTAAAGTCCGAGATTAGGCTTGCATGGTGATCTACGGGCAATTGGCCTGCTTGATCATTCGCGACCTAGAAAAGACACATTCTGTTTACCTATTCTTGCTCTTGTTTGTGATGTAGCCTTATATGCGGTTTCCTTGGTTGTTTTATACATACTTGCAAAACATTTTTAAAATGATATGTTTCATTTAAGTATTTCTGATTTCATATACTTAGTACTGTTGTCTTGACCTCCTTGAGGCTGCGTTCATCTGCAGTAAGGGCGGCAGTGCTAGATCCACATTCTTAGGATCTCTACGTTGGTGTCGGAGCTCCATCTTTTAGGAGGCTCTACTTTTGGGTATGATCTCTGTTGTAGATAGTTTTATGCTGATCGAGGGTATGGCGGGGCCTGTCGCCATAGTTGTATATTTCCTTAGAAGTGCATAGTCGTATTTATGCGATGTCGGATGTATTGCTAAACCATGTTTATATATATATCGAAAGCGATGTTTTCTCGTAAAGCGTGTCTTATTTTATAAAGCTATTTCATGTCTTGCTTTATATTTCGTGATTACTACGATGTATGACTACTTGGGTGCCGTGAGGCACTAGTCACGGGCCGGGCAGTCGTGACAAAAGTGGTATCGAGCGATTAATCCTCGGAAAGTGTCTGACGCGTATCTAGTAAGTCTTGATTATCGGTGTGTTGTGCACCACACCAATGTCGTGAGGCTATAGGATATTTAGGATTGGTTTCCATTCTTCTCATTACGAGATCGTGCTTTAGAGGCGTGTTATAGGTTGGACCCTACAACGTATTCCTTTCTATGCGATTATGCCTCGCGTAAGGCGGCCGGGCGAGAAGGGCAAGCGGCCAGGAGGCGCTAGCGAGACACCCGAGTCACGAGGGCTCGGGCCCGGTCTATACGAGGCGGCGAGTTCTATGGCGCCCGGCCAGCGAGACCGGTACCAGCGCCTCGTCCCGCGGCTGGGGCGGAGAGTTAGGTCTGAGAGATAGCCCGGCTATTGGCTAAAGTTGTGGCGTCCGAGAGAGGCTGGATCGGCGATTCAGTTCAGCTCGGCTCGATCGCGCTGTGGTGCACAGAAGCGAATAGTGCGAGACTACGAGATTTCTTGAGTTGTAGCGCGAGTTTCTGGGTCGGCGGAGGATGATCGCGAGGAGTTCATCCGTCGAGGAAGGATCATGCGGGTGATCAAGGCCTCGACGAGGCTGTGACGCCGGTTCGCGTCGGTGCGTGATACCGCGATCGATTGGTTTGATTCATGGGAGTTATCGAGGAAACACGCGCCCTACTTGGGATGAGTTCTCGAGGCTTTCCTCGCTCACTTCTTGCCTCGCGGATGAGGAGGCGCGGTGATAGATTTTCTGCTGAGGCGAGAGGGGCCTTGCCGTCGGGAAGTACAATGTTGAGTTTGATTCTTTGGCTCGATATGTCCAGCGTTGGTGGCGAATATGGAGGATAGGGTGCAGCTATGTCACGGGCTGAAGCGACTATATGGCGAGTCTTGTCGCGGTGTAGCTCTTGGCTGGTATGGATATTACGCATGCGAGCTCGCGCCCTTGGATGCGAGGCGCAGGTCGGCGAGTGGGCGGCAGCGAAGAAGGCGGGGCGGGAGGTATTACGGTGGCTATCGTGGTGGCGGCCTCGGCGGCGATCTAGATTTGCACCACGGCCGGCTCGAGCACTCCTGCACCGTCCTCGGCCGCGGAGTATCCGAGGCGGACCGGGGCCCGGGACTTGGATGTCGAGTAGCGAGTCTTGGCGTCGGGACCACCCGCCGGTGTGGCTGTCGGTAGATCGGCCGGGAGTTGTGGTGCGGGAGTTTGTTTGATTGTGGCGGCGAAGTCACTATCGGCTTGTCAGGCGAGGCGATCTTGATGGTAGAAGTCGACTACGAGTTCTTCGCGGTCTGCCGTCTCCTACGATTACTCGCCCGGGCGGGTACTCGTGGGTCAGCAGTGTGGCGGTCGTGGCTCGGGTCGATTCTAGCGGTCCTCGAACCGCATTTATGCTTTGTCGGTAAGCGAGATCGGGAGGCCTCACACGATGTCGTCCGCGGTACCTTATCGGTTCAGGTTTGATGTGTATGCTTTGATAGATCGGGTTCTACTCATCTATATATCTCCCTTGTTGCTAGTAGGATAGGGATAGAGCTGTGTCCATGGACCCTTTCGAGGTAGCTACGCGATGGGTGATTCGGTGGTAGCTCGGCGGGTATATAGAGCTTGTCTGTGACCATTCTGATCGTCGGACCACTGGCGGACTTGATAGAGTTAGAGATGATTGACTTGGCGTGATCATGGGGATGGATTGGCTAGCTTCTTGCTACGCCAATGTAGGCTGAGAGAAAGTAATGCAGTTCCAGTTTCTTGAGGCGGTTGTTGAGTGGGAGAACGCGGTATCGCGAGAGGTAGGTTTATTTCCTACCTCGAGGCTAGGAAGATGGTGCGAAGGGTATATCTACCATCGTTCGGGTGTTTGATCTTGAAGGCTGCGGTACGATTTTGATCGATTCGATAGTTAGCGAGTTCCCAGGCGTGTTTCGGATGACCTCGGGTATCCCTCACGAGAGGAGATCGAGTTTGTATAGATGTGTTGCGGATACTCGGCTATTTCCATTTCGCCATACGAATGGCTTTGCCGAGTTGAGAGAGTTGAAGGACGGTGAGGATTTCTTTGGAGAAAGGCTTCATCGGGCCTAGTGTTTCTCACAGGAAGCGCGGTATTGTTCGTGAAGAAGAAGGGCGGGGCGCTGCGCATGTGTGTTGATTCTGACGGTGAACAGGTGACCATTAAACGAATACCCCTTCCGGGATTGATGATTTGTTCGACCGATTGCGAGTGCGAGATGTTTCTCAAGATTGATCTGCGATCGGCTATCATCAGTGCGAGTCGAGAGGTGGATGTCCACAGGTGCATTCGGACGATGCGGGCATTATGAGTTGGTCATGTCTTTTGGGTTGACGATGCTCGGTATTCATGGATTTGATGAACCGAGTGTTCAAACCATTTTGGACCGCGTTTGTGATAGTGTTCATTGATGATATCTTGGTTTATTCGCTCGGGCGAGGAACATGCGGAGCACAACGAGGCTGTCTTGTGATTCTCAGACAGCCGGTTATGCGCCAAGTTTTCCAAATGTGAGTTTTGGTTGACTTGATGGCGTTTCTTGGGCATATTGCCGGGTGATGGCATTCAGTGGATCACGGCCAAGATCGAGGCGATCGGGACTTGGCCTGAACCTCTACTCCGAGAGGTTCGCGATTTTACGGGCCTTGCGAGGATATTATCGGTTCGTGGAAGTTTGCTTCTATCTACGCACCGTTGACTAGGTGACTCGAGAAGGAGCCAAGTTTGATGGTGATGCTTGTGGCGGGGTTTCGATTCTTTGAAAAGAGGCGGCCGCCCGTTCTTACTCTTCCGGAGGTCGGATGGTTATGTCGTGTATTGTGATCGTCGGGCATCGGGTTGGGATGTGTATTGATGCGACATGGCGAGTTATAGCATATCGTCGGCGGTGAAGAAACACGAGAGGAACTACCGCGTGATTTGAGTTGGCGGTGTGATTCACGCTTTGAAGATCGGAGGCACTATTTGTATGGGGTTCACGTGGATATTTTTACGGACCACAAGAGCCTCAGGTATATCTTGACGGAGGAGAGTGAACTTACGGCGAGAGATGGTGGTTAGAGTTGCTTAAGGATTACGATGTTGATATCTGTACCACGGGAAGGCCAATGTTGTGGCGGATGCTCTTGAGTCGTAGGTCGATGGGAGCCTATCGGATGTGCGGCTAGAGAGGAGGGACATGGTTCGTGATTTGCATCGATTAGCGAGCCTTGGTGTCCGTTTGATTGATTACGATAGCGGTGGGGTTAGAGTTCGTGAGGTTGCGAGTCTTCCATCGTCGAGAGGTGAAGAAGCAGCGATTCGAGGATCGATTTGACACGTTATCGTGATCTGACTGCCGTGAGGCAAGGGTCGCTTTTGAGGTAGCACGATGGGGTGCTAAGGTTTGAGCGAGTTGTGTGTTCGGATGTTTGAGGACTTGTGAGTTCTTGGGGAAGCACGCGGCGCGGCGTTACTCCATCGTCGAAGTCGACCAAGATGTACCACGACCTTAGATCGTGTATTGGTGGGATGGCGAAGAGGGCGTTGCGAGTTCGTAGCTCGGTGCGTGTTGTCGGTGAAGGTAGAGCACGAGGCACGGTGGTTTTATTCTGACGATAGAGATCGACACGGAAGTGGGAGGTGATCAACATGGACTTCATGAAAGGATTACCTCGCACTCGGAGGAGACATGATTCTATATGGGTTATCGTCGACGGTGTGAAATCAGCCCACTTTCTTCCGTCGGGGCGACTTTCGTGAGGATTATGCGGACTTTACATCAGAGATCGTCGGTGCATGGAGTCCCTACTTGATCATATCGCAGAGCCCGGTTTACGGCTAACAGAGGTCCTTCGAGAGGTTTAGGGGCCGGTGAGCAGTCTGCATTTCATCCACGAGCAGACGGGCGAGCGCACTATCGGACTGCGAGATATCTTTGCGAGCTGTGTTATTGACCGATGGTAGTTGGGAGGATCATTTGCCTCTAGTTGAGTTCGCGTATAATAATAGCTACCACTCAGATTGGATGGCGCTTTATGAGGCCTTGTATGGGAGGAAGTGCAGATCGCCTATAGGTTGGTTCGATGTGGGCGAGAGTGCGGCTAGTGGGACGGATTTGGTACAGCGATGGATAATGTGAAGCTTATCAGAGGCGGCTATTAGCGGCTGAGTCGGCGAAGTCGTATCAGATCATCGTCGTCGGCATCTTGAGTTCGAGTTCATGATTGGGTTTTCCTAAAGGTGTCACCCATGAAGGGTGTGATGAGATTCGGGAAGAAGGAAACTTCGACCCTAGGTACGTTGGGCGTTTGAGTTGTCGCGAGGTAGGCAAGGTTGCCTACGAGTTGAATCTACCGTCCGTCTGGAAGCGGTGCATCGGTTTTCACGTATCTATCTTTGAGAGATGTATCGGGGATCCATCTAGGGTACACCGATTGGCGATGTCGGTGACCAGGGGTTGCTCGTATGAGAGATTCCATAGCGATAGTCGATCGTCCGGAGTTAGGCGTCTGCGGACGAGGCGTGGCTTAGTCAAAGTCTTGTGGCGGAGCGAGCTCGAGGAGGATGGCGTGGGAAGCCGAGGAGGACATGAGGCGAGTATCCTCACCTATTCCCCACCTCCGGGTAATTCACTTTCCTACTTGTAAATTTCGTTATCATTTACGCCTAAGTGTTGTTACGTGGCGTGTGTGGCGTTTGCAAGCTGTTAAGTTATGAAGAATCTTATCGTTAAGCGTCTTGGGAAGGAACATTCGGACGAATGTTTCTAAGTGAGAGAATGTTATACCGTATTTCAGTATATGCGTAAGGGAATACGTATAAAAGTCTAGCCTAAAGTTTAGGCAAAACGTTTTTATTTGTACACAACTCGCTAAAAGAATCGTTTTCGGCGAAGCGTTTTCCACGACTTTTGTTGGGTAAATTCCGGCTATGCCATTTCTAATTTTGCGGATTTTTAGAGGCGAAACATTTTGGACCAACGGGAGGCGACACTTGGCACCGCCATTGATGAACTTAGATAAATCCATTGGACGAAATTGGAAACAATGGCACGTTTTTGTGCCTTGTGCACAAGTCAAGGAGTTGGTAGGATATTTGTGTATAGTTAATCCTCACACTACACTTGCCTTGCACTTGTCTTAATCTTGGTCATTGGTTGGCCACTTCGACCTATAAATACCCGCCCAGAGATGAAGAGTTCTTCGTCCACAAATCTTTCCAAGTCTTGAAAATCCTCTCCTCTCCTTTGTAGCCTTTTAGTCCAACCCTCCCCTCCCTTGTGAAGGCCCTTGGCGAATACCCCCTCTAGCCTAGTAGTTTGGCAGGCCCCTAGCCTAGCCAAAAATACCCCACTCACTTGGTAGAAAAGTTGCCTTAGTATTGTTATAATGCCCAAAATACTCTAGCCCAAATCCCTTAGTCCTTAGTAGAAGTTGTGAAGAACTTCAAGGTTTCTTAGACTCTGGAGCGTACAACTTAGGAGCAAAACCTTGCTCAGCGCGACTTTTCGAGGATATTATTGGGCTTGCCGAGTAAATAATCCTAACCCTCTTTTGTATTAGAGAATGCATCTTTGTAGAAGTATAAGAATAAGTATTAAATACTTGAAGAATATCACGAATAGAATTGACTATTACCACGATGAAGGGTTTAAAGAAGAATAATCAAGCTGTACTTACATGGGAATTTGTTTTCTGATGACTTGAGTAGCTCGCGGGTGAGGGAAATCGCCCAATTTTCCGTAGGATATAGAACCCTCTGTTTAGAATGTTTACAAAGTAGTGCGAGCGTTGTTAGGCGTGTCGACTATTATAAATTTGATTCTCTGCGCGACATATTCAACTTGGCGGCGGTTTTACGAGAAGGTATGTGATTCTTCTAAAGCATGATATTTTACAATATATATATAGTGCGGTGAGCGTACATATATTAGCGAATAATACTACGGCAATGCCTGGCTTAAGCACTTTGAATAACACTTACGGCAATGCCTGAAGCACTTTGAATAATAAAGATGCGAAAGCATTTCGTAAGAATCTTGAATCATTTTTAACAGAAGAGAACTAATTGGTTTTTAAGCGAAGCTTAAGAGTTATACTAGCTTTATGGGAAGTTAAGTATAACCACTTAAGTTTGATAAAAGAAGCGATTGCCTATGTGTTTATAACATACTTATATTGAATTGTGAAAAGAATAATAAGATGGTTTGATAAGTAGACATGATATGATACTATGTGTGTTAGTGTCTTTAACGTTTGTGTAAAAGTATTCTTGTTGTGCTTATGTTGTTAACGATAATTTGTTAGGTTAGTGTAACATCACTCGCCTCTTGACATATTGCAGGGGTTATCTGCCCTCCGTCACGGGGTAGACTCGGCGATGCAGGACCGTGATCGAGAATACCTCATGCGGGTCGAGGACCTATGCGAACTCTGGGAGTTCAGGTTAGTGTGCGGGGTTATACCTAAATGCGGTCCGTGGCACGTGCGGACGGCGAGTCGGGGCGATGCGAGTAGCTATCCTCGATGCGGGGTTATATACCCTATGCGGGCCTATGTGATTGGCCTATGCGGACTACGGGAGTCGAGTTAGGCTTGCATGGTGATCTACAGGCAATTGGCCTGCCCGATCATTCGCGGCCTAGAAAAGACACATTACAGTTTACCTATTCTTGCTCTTGTTTGTGATGTGGCACTATATGCGGTTTCCTTAGTTGTTTTATACATCTTGCAAAAGCTGTTTTTAAAATGATATGTTTCATTTAAGTATTTCTGATTTCATATACTTAGTACTGTTATCTTGACCTCCTTGAGGCTGCGTTCATCTGCGGTAAGAGCGGCAGTGCTAGATCCACATTCTTAGGATCTACGTTGGTGTCGGGAGCTCCATCTTTTAGGAGGCTCTACTTTTAGGTATGATCTCTGTTGTAGATAGTTTTGTCTGATCGGGGTATGGCGGGCCTGTCGCCATAGTTGTATATTTCCTTAGAGTGCATAGTCAGTTATGCGATGTCGGATGTGGCTTGCTAAACCATGTTTATATATATATCAGAAAGCGTGTTTTCTCGTAAAGCGTGTCTTATTTTATAAATGTTTCATGTCTTGCTTTATATTTCGTGATTACTCGATGTATGACTACTTGGGTGCCGGTAAGCACTAGTCACGGGCCGAGCGGTCGTGACAAAAGTGGTATCGAGCGATTAATCCTCGGAAAGTGTCTGACCGTATCTAGTAGAGTCTTGATTATCGGTGTGTTGTGCACCACGCGATAATCGAGGAGGCTATAGGATATTTAAGTTGGTTTCCATTCTTCTCATTACGAGATCGTGCTTTAGAAAGTGTTATAAGTTGGACCTCTAACGTATTCCTTTCTATGTGATTATGCCTCGCGTAAAGCAACCGGGCCCGAGAAGAGCAAAGCGGCCGAGGCTGCTAGCGAGACACCCGAGTTACGAGGCTCAGGCCCGTCTATACGAGCGGCGGAGTTCTATGGCGCCGCCCGGCCCAGCGAGACCACAGTACCCGCCTCATCCCACGGCACAGGCGGAGGTTAGGTACAAGAGATGCTTGACTATTGGCTAAAGTTGTGGCCCGATATGAGAGAGCTGGATCGCGGCGATTCGGTTCGGCTCGGCTCGATCGCGCTGTGGTACACCGGCGAATAGTGCGAGACTACGAGATTTCTTGAGTTGTAGCCCGCGAGTTTCTGGTCGGCGGGAGGATGATCGCGAGGAGTTCATCCGTCGGCTTGAGAGGATCGTGCGGGTGATCAGGCCTCGAGGCAGTCTGTGACGCCGGTTCGCATCGTTGCGTGATACGCGATCGATTGGTTTGATTCATGGGAGTTATCGGGAGAAACCGCGCGCCCAGCTACTTGCAGGATGAGTTCTCGAGGCTTTCCTCGCTCACTTCTTGCCTCGCGGATGAGGAGGCGCGGTGATAGATTTTCTTCTTGCGAAGCGAGAAGGGCCTGCGTCGAGTACAATGTTGAGTTTGATTCTTTGGCTCGATATGTCCCGGCGTTGGTGGCGATATGGAGGATAGGGTGCCGCGATGTCACGGGCTAGATGACTATATGGCGAGTCTTGTGCGGGTGTGGCTCTTGACTGGTATGGATATTACGCGTGCGAGCTCGCCTTGGATGCGAGGCGCGAGAGGTCGGCGAGTGGGCGGCAGCGAGAAGAAGGCGGGGCGGGAGGGTAACGGTGGCTATCGTGGTGGCGGCCTCAGCGGCGATCTAGATTTGCACCACGGCCCGGCTCGAGCACTCCTGCCGTCCTCGGCCCGAGTATCAGAGGCATACGGGGCGAGGACTTGATGTCGAGTAGCGAGTGCGGCGTCGGGACCACCCGCCGGTGTGGCCGTCGGTGATCCCGCCGGGAGTTGTGATGCAGAGTTTGTTTGATTGTAGCGGCGAAGTCACTATCGACGGCTTGTCAGACCAGGCGATCGATGGTAGGGTCGACTACGAGTTCTTTCGCGGTCTGCCGTCTCCTCTGATTTACTCGCCGGGCGGGTACTCGTGGGTCGGCCAGTGTGGCGGTCGTGGCTCGGGTCGATTCGCGTTCCTCGAACGCGTTTATGCTTTGTCGGTAAGCGGATCGGAGGCCTCACGATGTCGTCACGGTACTTTATCGGTTCAGGTTTGATGTGTATGCTTTGATAGATCGGGTTCTACTCTGTCCTATATATCTCCCACTTGTTGCTAGTCGGATGAGGATAGAGCACGTGTCCATAGACCCTTTCGAGGTAGCTACGCCGATGGGTGATTCGGTGGTAGCTCGGCGGGTATATAGAGCTTGTCTGTGACCGTTCTGATCGTCGGACCTGGCGACTTGATAGAGTTAGAGATGATTGACCGGCGTGATCATGGGGATGGATTGGCTGGCTTGCTACGCCAATGTAGGCTGAGAGAAAGTAATGCAGTTCCAGTTTCACGAGGCCGACTTGTTGAGTGGGAGGGCACGGTATCGTAGAGGTAGGTTTATTTCCTACCTCGAGGCTGAAAATGGTGCGAAGGGTATATCTACCATCGTTCGGGTGTTTGATCACGAAGGCTGCGGTACCAGTTTTGATCGATTCGATGGTCGGTGAAGTTCCCAGGCGTGTTTCGGATGACCTCGGGTATCCTCACGAGAGGAGATCGAGTTTTGTATAGATGTGTTGCGGATACTCGGCTATTTCCATTCGCCATACGAATGGCACTGCCGAGTTGAGAGAGTTGAAGGACGGTGAGGATTTCTTTGGAGAAGGGCTTCATCGGGCCTAGTGTTTCTCCACGAGAAGCGCGGTATTGTTACGTGAAGAAGAAGAAGGGCGGGCGCTGCGTATTATTGATTCTGACGGTGAGCAAGGTGACCCATTAAACGAATACCGCCCGGGATTGATGATTTGTTCGACCGGATTGCGAAGTGCGAGATGTTTCTCAAGATTGATCTGCGATCGGGCTATCATCAGTGCGAGTCGAGAGAGGTGGATGTCCACAGAATTTGCATTCGGACGTGCGGGCATTATGAGTTCGAGTCGTGTCTTTTGGGTTGACGATACTCGTGGTATTCGTGGATTTGATGAGCGAGTGTTGAAACCATTTTGGACACGTTTGTGATAGTGTTCATTGATGATATCTTGGTTTATTCGCTCGGAGCGGGGGCATGCGGAGCAACGAGGGTATCTTGTGATTCTCGGGACCAGCGATTTATGCGAAGTTTTCCAAATGTGAGTTTGGTTGACTTGATGGCGTTTCTTGGGCATATTAGCCGGGTGATGGCATTCAGTGGATCTGGCCAAGATCGGCGATCGAGGACTTGGCCTGAACTACTACTCGGCGAAGTTCGCGATTTTAGGGCACTTGCGAGGATATTATCGGCGGTTCGTGGAAGTTTGCTTCTACTGCACCGTTGACTAGGTGACTCGGCGGCCAAGTTTGATGGTGATGCTTGTGGCGAGGTTTCGATTCTTTGAAAAGAAGGCGACCGCCCCGTTCTTACTCTTCGAGGTCGAGATGGTTATGTCGTGTATTGTGATCGTCGGGCATCGGGTTGGGATGTGTATTGATGCGGCATGGCGAGTTATAGCATATCGTCAGCGGTGAAGAAACACGAGAGGAACTACCCCGTGATTTAGAGTTGGCGGTGTGATTCGCGCTTTGAAGATGCAGAGCCTTGTTGTATGGGGTTCGCGTGGATATTTTCTGGACCACAGAGCCTCAGGTATATCTTGACCGGAGGAGTGAACTACGGCGAGAGATGGTGGTTAGAGTTGCAAGGATTACGATGTTGATATCTGTACCACGGGAAGGCCAATGTTGTGGCGATGCTCTTAGTCGTAGGTCGATGGGAGCCTATCGGATGTGCGGCTAGAGAGGAGGAGGACATGGTTCGTGATTTGCATCGATTAGCGAGCCTTGGTGTCCGTTTGATTGATTACGATAGCGGTGGGGTTAGGAGTTCGTGAGGTTGCGAGTGCTTCCGTCGTCGAGGAGGTGAAGAAGCTTGATTCGAGATCAGTTTTGACACGTTATCGTGTCGGACTCTTACGTGAGGCAAGGTCGCTTTTGAGGTAGCTTTGATGGGGTGCTAAGGTTTGAGAGCGGTTGTGTGTTCGGATGTTTGAGACTTGTGAGTTCTTGAGGGAAGCACGGCGGCGTTACTATCCATCGGAGTCGACCAAGATGTACCCACGACGCTTAGATCTGTGTATTGGTGGGATGGCTTGAAGAGGATGTTGCGAGTTCGTGGCTGGTGCGATGTTGTCGTGGTGAAGGTAGAGCACGAGACGGTGGTTTATTCTGACGATAGAGATCCCGACACGGAAGTGGGAGGTGATCAGCATGGACCATCACGGGATTACCTGCTTTCGGAGAGACGTGATTCTATATGGGTTATCGTCGGCGGTGTGAAATCAGCCCTTCTTCCGTCGGGCGACTTTTCGGTGAGGATTATGCGAGACTTTACATCAGAGATCGTCGGTGCGTGGAGTCCTGCTTGATCATATCGAGCAGAGCCGGTTTTACGGCTAGCACGGAGGTCCTTCGAGAGGTTTAGGGGCGGTGAGCAGTGCTTGCATTTCATCCGCAGAGCAGACGGACGGCGGCGCCTTATCGAACTGCGAGGATATCTGCGAGCTTTGTGTTATTGACCGATGGTAGTTGGGAGGATCATTTGCCTCTGGTTGAGTTCGCGTATAATATAGCTACCGCTCGGTATTGGATGGCGCCTTATGAGGCCTTGTATGGGAGAAGTGCGGATCGCTTTATAGGTTGGTTCGATGTGGGCGAGTGCGGCTAGTGGGACGATTTGATACGTGGCGATGGATAAGGTGAAGCTTATCAGAGCGGCTATTGTGGCTCGAGTCGAAGCGAAATCGTATCACGATCATCGTCGTCGGCATCTTGAGTTCGAGTTCATGATTGGGTTTTCTAAAGGTGTCACCCATGAAGGGTGTGATGAGATTAGGAAGAAGAAGCTGGCCCTAGGTACATTGGGCGTTTAGTTGTCGCTTGAGGTAGGCAAGATTGCCTATGAGTTGGATCGTCCGTCTGGAAGCGGTGCATCCGGTTTTCACGTATCTATCTTTGAGAGATGTATCGGGGATCCATCTAGGAGTACACCGATTGACGATGTCCCGGTGGCCAGGGGTTATCGTATGAGAGATTCCATGCGCGATAGTCGATCGTCGAGTTAAGCGTCTGCGGACCAGGGCGTGGCTTAGTCAAAGTCTTGTGGCGGAGCGAGCTCGAGAGGAGATGGCGTGGGAAGCCGAGGAGGACATGAGGCGAAGTATCTCGCTATTCCCGCCTCGGGTAATTCACTTTCCTACTTGTAAATTTTCGTTATCATTTACGCTAAGTGTTGTTACGTGGCCGTGTGTGGCGTTGCAAGCTGTTAAGTTATGAAGAATCTTATCGTTAAGCGTCTTGGGAAGGAACATTCGGGGCGAATGTTTCTAAGTGGGAGAATGTTATACCCGTATTTCGGAGTATGCGTAAGGGAATGCGTCTGAAATCTAGCCTTAAAGTTTAGGCAAGCGTTTTTATTTGTACCTGACTCGCTAAAAGAATGGTTTTCCGGCGAAAGCGTTTCCACGACTTTTGTTGGGTAAATTCGGCTATGCCATTTCTAATTTTGCGGATTTTTAGAGGCGAAACATTTTGGACCAGCGGGAGGCGACAGCACCCACCGTTGATGGACTTGAATCGTCCATTGGACGAAATTGGAGAAACAATGTACGTTTTTGTGCCTTGTGCACAAGTCAAGGAGTTGGTAGGATATTTGTGTATAGTTAATCCTCACTACACTTGCCTTGCACTTGTCTTAATCTTGGCCATTGGTTGGCCATTCTTGACCTATAAATACCCTTAGAGATGAAGAGTTCTTCGTCACAAATCTTTCAAGTCTTGAAAATCCTCTCCTCTCCCTTTGTAGCCTTTTCGTCCAGCCTCCCCTCCGCCTTGAGAGGCCCGGCCGAATACCCCACTCTAGCACAGTAGTTTGGCGGGGCCACTGCTAGCCAAAAAATCTACCCCCTCCTTGGTAGAAAAGTTGCCTTAGTATTGTTATAATGCCCAAATGCTCTAGCCCAAATCCCTTAGTCCTTAGTAGAAGTTGTGAAGAACTTCTAAGGTTTCTTGGAGACTCTGGGCGTACAACTTAGGAGCAAAACCTTGCTCGGTGACTTTTCGAGGATATTATTGGGACTGCAGGAGTAAATAATCCTAACCCTCTTTTGTATTAGAGAATGCATCTTTGCAGAAGTATAAGAATAAGTATTAAATACTTAGAAGAATATCTGAGAATAGAATTGAGCTGTTACCACACAGAAGGGTTTAAAGAAGAATAATCAAAGCTGTGCCACATGGGATTTGTTTTCCGATGAACTAGGTAGCTCGCGGGTAGGGAAGTCTTGATTTTCCGTAGGATATAGAACCCTCTGTTTAGGCTGTTTACAAAGTAGTGCGAGCGTTGTTAGGCGTGTCGACTATTATAAATTTGATTCTGCGCGCGACATATTGAACTTGGCGGAGGTTTTGTTTGAGAAGGTATGTGATTCTTCCTAAAGCATGATATTTTACAATATATATATAGTACGGTGAGCGTACATATGTTAGCGAATAATACTTACGGCAATGCCTCGGCTTAAGCTTTGAATAACACTTACAGCGATGCCTCGGCGAAGCTGAATAATAAAGATGCGAAAGCATTTCATAAGAATCTTTTGAATCATTTTTATGAAGAGAACTAATTGGTTTTAAGCGAAGCTTAAGAGTTATACTGGCTTTATGGGAAGTTAAGTATAACGGCTTAAGTTTGATAAAAGAAACGATTGCCTATGTGTTTATAACAAACTTATATTGAATTGTGAAAAGAATAATAAGATGGTTTGATAAGTAGACATGATATGATCACTATGTGTGTTAGTTATCTTGTAACGTTTGTGTAAAAGTATTCTTGTTGTGCTTATGTTGTGCGATAAGTTGTTAGGTTAGTGTAGCATCACTCACCTCTTGACATGTGCAAGGGTTATGCCTCCGATGCGGGAGTAGGCTTCGAGCGATGCAGGACATGATTCGAGAATACCTCATGCGGGTCCGAGGACCTATCTTGAGCTACGGGAGTTCGAGGTTAGTGTGCGGGGTTATACCTCGTGCGGTCCGTGGCCATGCGGACAGCGAGTCGGGGCGATGCCGAGTAGCTATCCTCGATGCGAGGGTTATATACCCTATGCGGGCCTATGTGATTGGCCTATGCGGACTACGAGTCGAGGATTAGGCTTGCATGGTGATACTACGGGCGGTGGCCCGATCATTCGCGACCTAGAAAGACTATTCTGATTTACCTATTCTGCTCTTGTTTGTGATGTGGCACTATATGCGGTTTCCTTAGTTGTTTATACATACTTATGTTTTTAAAATGATATGTTTCATTTAAGTATTTTCTAATGCTGACGGCAGGGCCGTTCTTTGTGCCTTACCGGGCACCTAGCGTCTGACATCGGAGAAAACGGCGAAATAAAAAACTTTAAACATGAAATGAGAGACATGATAAATAAGCGAAGGCAAAGCGATTGCCTTGGTATATATACATAAAAACCGAGCAGTTATCCTTTTACAAACCACGCCTTGCGATTACTCTGGACCTCTAAGATTTACAGCTATGGCGGGAGGCGCCGTACCAGATATGTACAGAACCTACAGCTGAAACATGCCAAAGATAAGCCTCAGAAGGAAACGGAGCTTTCAACCGGCCCCGAAATGAGATCTAAGGCGAGGATCCACGGCGGATGTACCTCTACTGCGGCATGAGCGGCCCGAAGGAGGTCGATCTGGCAGTACAGTATGTGAAAGCATCAAATCTGTAAATGAAATCATAATAGCCTAAGCGGGAGCATGTATGATAACAAAATACGATGCATGACATAAGCGATCAGTCGAGGACTCGCGCCACAAAGTCACCACTCAAATATAACTATGGGTCTCACGCCCGACATCCGTCATGTTCGCGTCATGGCGCGTGCCGGAATCTGCATCGGTGTGAACATGTCGTGATGCGACAATAATATGGCTTGCGTGGCGCGTACCCGGAATCTTGCGCCGGTGTAGGCATGCCCGTATAACCTCGATAACAATATCTTGGGTGGTCAACCTGCGCGTAGCCACATGCCCCGAATCTTTGCGTCGGTGTAGAACCGTCCATGTTGCATTAATAACCATATATCGGGTAATCGACCCGGCGCGTGCGCGTACCCCGGAATACTACGCCGGTGTGAACATGTCCGTATGACATCAGCAATAAGACGATAATCAAAATGGAAACATACGGTGGAATTCTCCGTCACTTGCCCGGCTGCGTCGAAGTAAGTTCTCGACAAGTCGGCGGCCACATCGAGAGGCGGTAACCTGAAATACTACACTTGCACATGCAAAGGCTATCGTCCTGGCGTAGGCAAGTTTCACAACAACAAGCATAGGCGAGTTTCACAACTCAAAGTACTTTCATTTTATGCCAAGTCGGGTTTTAACCCAAGTACTACATCGTTAAGTTCTTTTAAAAGAGATCCATTACTTTTATAAAAGTCACGATACCGTAGTATTAGAATGACCAACCGCATTCCTTTTCAAAATCAAGTAACAACATTCTTTTCCTAAGTTCGGTTGCCTAGTTTTAATTACTCGAAACCTGTTTCAAATGGTTTCATAGATTCCCGAACTTAATCACTTGATTCCTTTTTAGAACAATTGAGTAATATATGTCTCGCGTGAGAGTAGGTTATTCTTGTTTACAACATTAACATTCTGGCGACCATGATCACAGAAAATGTAATATCATTTTGTCTCGTCTTAGTTTCTATGCGGATGGAGGTTTCTACTGGTTTTAATACGATACATCATTATTCAATACATTTTCCTTTATTACAGCTGCGGTGATGCAGCCGATACGTTACGATTTCGAAACGGTAAAACATTATCACTTTAAATTAAACGAAGTACTCATTTACTCGCGAATGAGGTTTCACATAAACATTCACGTTAAAACAAATAAGTTAAGTCTCTTATCTTGTAAGATCAAATCTCTTAACCTAACATCGATAAACCATTTTCTTTACCTCTCTTAAGACATTATACCTAACTCCATAAAGCTAGTATAACTCTTTTTAAAACCTTTAAAACCAAGTGTTACTCTCACAAAACGATTTATAAATCTTTTGAAATCATCAAATTCTTTATTATAACTAGCGATTATAATTCACATCGATTACTTTTAAAACCACAAAGTATTTTCTTACCTACGTAAATTGTTATAACGACTTCCGTAAAGCGTTATAACACTTTATGTTTTAAACAATCAAACACGATTAACACGTATGCGTCTACGTACTACATAGTTCACATATCGTGCTAGAAGAGATAGGAAGGGGTTCACGTACCTGCGCGACAGTATCGACGATAAGCAAAAATGCTCAAATACTACAACGCACTAGCCGCTTTCCCTCACCAAGTAGAATACGCTACTCTTGAATCTTTCACCTAAAAGGTCTGGCGTCTATTAACTTTAAAACACAAGGTTATTTCTCTCTGAGAAAATTCGGCACCTCACACATGGCGTAAATCTCTCTACTGCGAAAGAGCTGCGAAGCCAACGGGGGTTTACATCTAGCGGGGCGTGTACAATTCTACTCGATAATATTACACAAGTCTTGATACTGATCCAATGTAAATCTGATTCGATTCTTTTCTTTATTCTTGAGCTTAAGTCAAAAGACATTGCCGCAATACTAAGTTAAATTTTATATATAGTATCTTGACTATATATTCTAACATGTAATTTCAATTACAATAGAAGAACGATAGTGTTTACCTCGATAAGCCCAAAATTATCCAAGTATAAAGTCGATCTGAGCAGCGGCAGCTCTACTCGGCGCTCGAACAACCCAGAAGTTCTAACCTTACAAACTTCAACAACAGGGTGAAGATTTCCTTAGGGTTTCGTTTTTGTGGCTAAAGGAAGTATAATCGTATTTTACGGGCTTTTGTATAAGTGTAACCTTGGGAATACTACAAGGTATTTGGGCAGGTATTTGGACATAATAACAATACTAGGAGAGTATTTCTATACCTGACAAGGGTATTACGAGAACAACACTCTACAAGAGGGGTGTTCTCGGCTTTAGGCTCATGAGGGGAGGTTTCGAGGCCTTCCAAGGGGAGAGGGGGCTCTTGGGCGAAAAGAGGAGGAGAGGGACTGAAGACTTGGAAGGTTTTGGATGAAGAAGTCTTGAGAGAGGTATTTATAGCAAAACCAAAGGCCAACTTGATGGCGAGATCCCAGCCAAGTGCAAGGCAAGTGTAAGGCCAGATCAAGCCAAGTGCACCTAACCCTACTCACAAAACCTCCGCAAAACATGGCACAAAACTAGGCCAAAGAGAGCCAATCGGCGAGAGCCAACGATGCCTCTTGGGCCGAATCGTCAGCGCTTTGCTCGATGTGAGGGTGACACGTATCGCCTCCGTTGGTCAAAATGTTTCATCACTCGGAAAAATCCAAAAAATTAAAAATGTCATGGCGGAATTTTCCTACGAAATGTGGAAGCGTTTGCGTCGGAAAAGCGACTTTACTCGGCTTGTGCTAATTTCGAATCGATGCCTAACAAGGCTCAAATTTAATGCGTGCGTCCATACGTACATACTGCGGAAATACGGGTATAACATTCTTCCCCTTAGAAACATTAGTCGAATGTTCATACGAATCTCAAAACAAGCGGTGCGATATAGTCTTCGCTATACTTACGAAAACAATCGTACCGTACACAGCTCTGAAAACGCGTTCACTTCTCCCGTTTCGTAGTACTCGTCTCGAACACTCGAACTCGTTCTAGTATCGTACCACATACGTCAGCGGTTTCCAACCGCGGAATTACTACCTCGAACTTGGTCATTTACTACCCTCGATTTCCTCTAAGGCCATTCTCGGCTTTCCGCGGCGATTCTGGTCGAACATATCCACGAACTTCATCGATGGTCATCTAAACTTGGGCCTAGCACCCTCGTGACCTGCCACTGGCGGGACCACCCCGAAGCTGACCCTACCGAAGCGGGGCGGGTTGGCCGTAACAGTGACCCGACCCAGTGGCGCGCGACTCCATTTCGCCGACACGGAACCGTGGAAGCTACCGCTTCCGTCTCGCACTAACGATTTCTAAATCACGCTATAACCTGAGGCTATCGAACATAACACTTAACATCATTAACATCAATACATAAAAGTATCTACGAGGTTAAGGATATACGAAACTAAGCGGTTCGAGGCGCTAAATGCGGAACTTCCACCGCGACCTCTAGTGGCATGGCTGCTCTGATCGTGCGTATTTATCCTACCAGCGCTACCCGCAGTCGGACGGTCTCGTCATATGGCCTGTTGGCGCAAGAATAACAAGCTCCCTTGGTACTACGACCTTCAAAATCGGTCTACCCATCGACCCGAGGTAGGGTGGTGCATCGCAACGCCCTGCTCGCGAACATCTGAAACACAGGAGCCACGACGCGCTCCTGAATATCCCGAGGTCGAAAGTGCGGAGGACCGCTCTGCAATGGCGGTACATAGCTAGTCTGCTGTGAGGCGGTCGCCGAAAGTCGCCAAAATATCGGCCGTCTTGGCCCTGGCGGTCGCGCGTCGATCTGTGCTCGCCGCGAGTGCGTGAGCACGAATGCGAACAATGTCCATGCGGTGAAAGCTGCCGCACGTATGAAGACTTCGGCCATATAATCATCTAGCGGTGGCGTGGCGATGCACCTATCCTCGTATCTGCAACAAAGCGAGGACATATCGAGCGAAGAATCGAACTTCGACATTGTACTCACGGCGGTCGCCTCTGCATCTCGGTAACAAAATTTGTCGGCCCGTGCCCTCGCCATCTGCGGAGGCAAGAAGTGCGTGAGAAAAGCGAAAACTCATCCCATGCTGGAGGTGCGTGCTCTCCCGGAGCTCGCGAATCAAACCCGATAGCTGCGGTATCCGCGGCCGATCACGAACCGAAGGTCCGCAGTTCGGTCTCTGAAGCCTTGATCACGCGTGATCCTGCATGGCGGCGGATGAACTCTGCGGATCATCCTCGAGCCTCGACCCGTAAAACTACGGCGGGCTCTGACTCGAGAAAGTCCGTAGCCTCGAACTATACGCTCTCGGGTGCACGGTCTCTTTGGGCAGGCTGCGCGTCGGCTGTCCTCGTATCGGCCTGACCACACGGCGATGGCTGGCCATCTCGCTTGTGACCCGTCTCCTGCTCGGTGTGGGGTGGAGGCTCAGTCTTGTAGTCTCGTCAGCCGCTGCGTCTAAACCCTTTGGTCTTGGCGGCGTCGCAAAACTTCGCCGTCGGGCTGCATCTCAGTCTTGGCCAGAACTGCGCCACCGTACCCTGTATCCCAGCTAGCGACTCCGCCGCCTTGCCGCCGGGCCTTTGGTCGCGCGGAGGCATAGCGGTAAAATGAAACATATCGGAGGGTCCGACTTACAACTCGGCTCTACAGGCACGATCTCGGAATGAGAAGAATATAAACCAATCCTCGTGTCCTATAGCCTCACGATTATAGATGTGGTGCCACACGTCGATAATCAAGACTACTGAACACGATGCGTAGACAACTTTCGGTTAAGCGCTCGATACCACTTGCTCACGACCCGAAGCGGGGCGTTCTTTGGTGCCTTACCGGGCACCTAGCGATACAACATCGAGAGAAAACGTGGAAATAAAAAACTTTAAACATGAAATGAGAGACATGATAAATAAGCAGGCCAGCCATGATTGCCTTGGTATATATCATAAAGCGACGATTATCCTTTTACAAACCACACCTGCGATTACTCTGAGACCTCTAAGATTTACACGGCTATGGCGGCAGGGCCCGCCATACCACGAATGTGCAAGAACCTACAACTCGGAAGCATGCCAAAGATAAGCCTCAGAAGGAGCAGGCTTTCAGCCGAAATGAGATCTAAGGCGGGGATCGCGGCCGATGTACCTACCTACGGCATGAGCATCCCCGAAGGTCGATCTGGTACAGTATGTGAAAGCGTCAAATCGTAAATGAAATCATAATAGCCTAAAAGCGCGAAACGTGTATGATAACCAAAATACGATGCCATGACGTAAGCGGTCAGTCGAGGACTCGCGCCAGAAGTCACCACTCAAATATAACTATGGGTCTCGCGCCCGGCGTCCGTCGTGTTCGCATCGTGGTGCGTGCCGGAATCTTGCATCGGTGTAGGCGTGTCGTGATGCAATAATAACAAGGCGCGTGGCCGTGCCAAGGAATCTTGCGCCGGTGTAGACATGCCCATGTAACACCGATATGATATCTGGGTGGTCGACCTGCCGCGTAGCCCGTGCCTAGGAATCTTGCGTCGGTGTGACCGCGTCCATATTGCGGTAATAACCATATATCGGTGTAATCGACGACGTGGCCGCGTGCACGAATACTGCATCGGTGTAGAGCGTGTCCATGTGACATCAACAACAAGCCGATAATCAAAATGGAAACATGCGGTGGAATTCTCCATCAGCGCGGCCGCGTCAGTAAGTTCTCGCAGTCAGCGCCTCTGTCGAGAGCGGTAACTGAAATACGCGCTTGCCGCAATAAGGCTATCGTCGTAAGCATAGACAAGTTTCCACAACAAGCATAGGCAAGTTTCACCTGACTCAAAGTACTTTCATTTTATGCCAAAGTGCGGGTTTTAACCCCCAAGTACTCACATCGTTAAGTTAACTTTTAAAAGAGATCCATTACTTTTATAAAAGTCACGATACGTAGTATTAGAATGACCAACCATTCCTTTTCAAAATCAAGTAACAACATTCTTTTCTAAGTTCGGTTGCCTAGTTTTAATTACTCGAAGCTTACCATTTTCAAATGGTTTCATAGTTCCCAAACTTAATCACTTGATTCCTTTTTAGAACAATTGAGTAATATATGTCTCGCGTGAGTAGGTTATTAACATTTACAACATTAACATTCAATGGCAGTATGATCTAGAAAATGTAATATCATTTTGTCGTCTTAGTTTATGCGGATGGAGTTTACTCTTGGTTTTAATACGATACATCATTATTCATACATTTTCCTTATGCTTATTTGCGGTGGTGCAGCCGATACGTTCGATTTAGAAACGATAAAACATTATCCCTTTAAATAAAACCAAGTACTCATTCTCACGAATGAGGTTTCACACAAACATTCACATTAAAACAAATAAGTTAAGTCTCTCTTATCTTGTAAGATCAGAATCTCTTAACTTCAACGTCGATAAACCATTTTCTTTACCTCTCTTAAGACATTATACCTAACTCCCGTAAATCTAGTATAACTCTTTTTAAAACCTTTAAACCAAGTGTTACTCTCCGTAACGATTTATAAATCTTTTGAAATACATCAGATGCTTTATTATAACTGGATTTATAATTCCACATCGATTACCTTTTAAAACCCGAAGTATTTTCTTACCTACGTAAAATTATAACTGACTTCCCGTAAAAAGCGTTATAACATTTATGTTTAAGCTAATCAAACAGTTAACACGTATGCGTCTACGTACTACGTAGTTCATACGTATCGTGCTAGAAGAGATAGGAAGGGGTTCGCATACACGCAGCGAGTATCGACCAGCAAAATGCTCGAAGTACTACAACGCACTAGCCGCTTTCCGCTCGCCAGTAGAATACGCTACTCTTGGTACTTTGCTAAAAAGGTCTGCAAGCGTCTATTAACTTCAAAACACAGGTTCCGTTTCTGCTACGAGAAAATTGGCGGCCTACCATGACGGCGTAAATCTCTCCTACTGAAGCGGCTACCCGGCTTGACGGGGTTTACGTCTAGCGGGCGTGTACAATTCTACTCGATAATATTACAAATCTTCTGCAATACGATTCGATTAACTTTTTCTTTATTAACGAGCTTAAGTCAAAGACATTGCGCGATACTAAGTTGATTACATATATAGTATCACTTCAACTATATATTCTAACATGTAATTTCGAATTACAATGAAGAACGATAGTGTTTACCTAAATAAACCCAAAATTATCCAAGTATAAAGTCGATCACGAGCAGCGCTAGCTCTACTCGGCGCTCAAGCAACCATAGAAGTTAACCAACTTTGCTTAAACCAACGGGTGAAGATTTCCTTAGGGTTTAGTTTTGTGGCTAAAGGAAGTATAATCGTATTTTAGGGCTTTGTATAAGTGTAACCTTGGGAATACTACAAGGTATTTGGGCGAAGGTATTTGGACATAATAACAATACTAGGAGAGTATTTCTATGCATGACAGGGGTATTACACGAGAACAACACTTTAAGAGGGGGTGTTCTCGGCTTTAGGCTGCCAGGGAGGTTTTGGCCCAGCCTTCACGAGGAGAGGGGGCTCTTTGGGCGAAAAGAGGAGGGAGGGACTGAAGACTTGGAAGGTTTTGGATGAAGAAGTCTTGAAGAGAGGGTATTTATAGCAAAACCAAGGCCAATAATGGCGAATCTAGCCAAGTCTGAGAGCAAGTGTAAGGCCAAGTCAAGCCAAGTGCACTAACCCCTACTCATAAAACACTCAAAACATGGCGCAACTAGGCCAAAGAGGGAGCCATCGGCGAGGCCAACAACCCAGTGCCTCTTGGGCCCCAGTCGTCCAAGCACCCCACTTGCTTCAATGTGAGGGTGACACGTGTCACCTCCGTTGGTCCAAAATGTTTAAATCACTCGGAAAAATCCAAAAAATTAAAAATGTCATGGCGGAATTTTCCTACGAAACTACAATGGAAGCGTTTAATCGGAAAGCGACTTTGCACGGCACTTGTGCCCAAATTTCGAATCAATGCCTAACTTAAGGCTCAAATTTGTCGTATATACGTCCATGCGTGCATACTGCGAAATACGAATTATAACGTTTCTGATTTCGCTATACTTAGTACACATTGTTATGCGGACCTCGCCCGAGGCTGCGTTAAATCTTGCGTGATGTAGAGGTAAAGAACTAATGACCAGGTGCTAGATCCACGTGCTTGAGGATCTCTGCGTTGGTGTATTAGGGAGCTCCGTCTTTTCGGGCTCTGCTTTTGGGTATGATCTCCACTTATTTGTAGATAGTTTTATTACCCAGTCGGGGTATGGCGGGCCAATTTTGTCATGCGATAGTGATTGTATATTTCCTTAGAGCTACATGTAGTGCGTGTTATGCTCTGATGTCGGATGTAGCTGCTAAACCATACTTTTATATATATCTTGCAGCGTGTTTTCTATATAAACTATATGCATCTTTATTTTATAAAGCTGTTTCATGTCTTGCTTTATATTTCACAGTTACTCGATGTATGACTACTTGGGTGCCAGATGAGCCACCTGATCAGGGGCCAGGCAGAATTCGGTGTGATATAAGTGAGGTAGACCCCCGAGGCAGCGCTATACCACCCAGGTGGACTTGAGTATTCATGTATGCTTATTGATGTATTATTATATCTGCAGGTATGTCGTGATGATGTGGGATTCCACGGAGAGGAGATATATATGTGTTGTGTATGTATGCGGCAGAAGCCCGTGGTGAGGTGGGATGCCGCGCGAGGCGCGACACGCTGATTATGCTTTACACTTATGGCGGCTTTAAAGCGGTGATGGGGATTCCACGGACACGCTTGATATTAGTGTGACTTGATCGCGTCCAGTTAGATGGGTAAGATGGTAAATGTGCCCTCAGCTTTTAACACAGGGCGGATTATACTTATGAAAGATAAGTAGGTTATATAGAAATGAACTTAATGATTTTTTCCACTAATCGTAATGGTAAGAATGTGGCTATAACCTTTATTGACTTAGAAAATGGGAAAAGATATTGATGTGAAATTAAGTTCATAAGTGTGTAATGATGACAGCGGGATCACAGTGGTATGTACTTTTATGCTCACAATAAGCGCATCATTCTTTTATCGATTATGATCACATTTCTGTTATGCGTTATTCTACATTCCCGTATGAAATTTACTGTTATCTTGAAAGCCCACCGAAGTCATGTTAATAATACGCCAGGTTTTTAAGTACCAGGTTGGTGATCATGCTCTTGGAGTCTCGGTTCGATTTTGAGAAAGCTCCACTTCCCGGGGCTCCAGCTGCTTGAATGCGGTTTCCACGAGGTAGTAGATTCATGTATATTCCAGGGTATGGCGTGGGACTGTCGCCCGCGATGATTATGTTAAAACTCTTGCCCAGAAGTGCAGTCACAATTACATGTGCGTGGGTGTTCGGTATGTAAAAGAAATAAGTATTGTTTGATTTGGTATTTATATATATTGAAAGGTAGCTTGCTCGGCTAACTTGTTGTTGCTACTTAGATGTTTATTTATAAGTTTTCAAATGTATGTTCCTATTTGATTTTCTCTGATGATGTTTACATGTAAAGGGTGTACGAGGTAGGCACTGATGTGATCCGAGGGTACAGTGCGTGTGAGGAGAACCTTGCAATTGGTGTAGAATATTACGTTGAGATCACAGATGTTATAATAAAGCGCCTTGTGTGCTTATAGGTTGAAGTATACGTGTGATGGCGTGATCTAGCAGGAAGTGGCGAAGCGGTTTGAGAGAAGATACTTGGAGGCGTTTTGCTATTAGTCGATAATCGTCGCGTAGGTATGGCGAGACTCTTCTTATCGTTTCTATGGCATGATATGTTTGTAAGCTTCTGAAATGATACGGTGACGCGATACGTGCTGCTAAATAATTGTTTGGTTTTTAAAACATGAGGGTGTTATAATAACTTTTATGAGATTAGTTATCAACGATTACATGTAGGTAAAAAGAATGGTTTGTGATAGTAGAAGTTAAGAGACTACGATCTTGAAAGATAGAGACTTGCTTAATTGACTTGATATGTATCTTGTTAAAGGATTGTGAAACCTATGTTACATGAGTAATAGTCAACTATATTTTAACAAATAATGTTTCTGCGATTTGAGGAAATGAATAAGGGTCGAACTGGTATTCTTGAAAACCAACTGCGGCGCTAAAGTAGCTAATAGGAAAATGTATTGACTAATGTAGATTATATTAAAACCCATTAGAAACCTCCATCTGCATAGAAGCTAAGAGATGAGACAAAATGATATTACATTTCCTAGATATGGTTGCTTTTATAAGATTGTAATAGACAAAGAACAACTTTACTCGACTTTATAAGATTATTCACTAGAAAATTTACGGATATGTTTATAAACGTTCGTAAGAACAAAAGATGTTAAGATTAAGGCGAGTAAAAATTTATCGGAATTATGAAATTGTCGGAGCGAAATATTGCTGACGAATGAGAGAGCGACAACGTGTCACCCCGTGAGTGTCTTGGGCGAAATTTACCATGGGAAAAAGAGGTCGTTGGCCATTGGTGAGATGACCAAGTCTTAAATGACTTAGCTTGACATTGTTGACTAAAGTCGAGGCGGCAGGCGAGATCCATGTGAAGCACTAAGTCAGAGACCATCATTTGTTCTAATCCAGACCCTCAGATTGGTTATATATGTGTGCACTAGTGCAAAGACAAGCTTGGCCACACAGTCAGAATTTTTACCAAAAATCTTGCGAAAACCCTAAAGGGGTGCTCTCGGCTTTGGCTTGAGGTTTGAAAAATTTTGTTGTTGTCGATAATCTCCCAACTTTAAACGAGGTACCTAAGGGTATTGTAAGTGTTTCTCCGATTAGAATCCGGGAAAAATGGTGTTTTAAGTGTTAGTCGCATGAAAGCGGAAAAGTTAATGGGTTCTTGACTTTGAAGTTGGAACTTGAAGATGGGTTATTCGTAAGGCTTCTAGGGTTGCTTGGAGTGGATTGGAGGCATTCGAAAGGAGGAGCTAAGGATTGCTAAGGAAGCGACATGTGATCTTGGATCATATTTGGGCAAATGAGGTTATAATCCTTACGATCTTACTTTGTAATTGAAGAATTCCATGTTATTATAAGTTAAAAATGATCGTGTTGATATGTGTTATGAAGTTTGATAAGTATTATGGAATTTTAGAGTCCAAAACCAGGAAATGGCGTGATTAGCGGCACTTTTTGAGTGAAATATAATTTTGGTCTTAATTAGAATCAAATCATGTTTACCTCTTGAGGATTGTAGTAGTTATGTCGATTTAAGCTTGTTATCATGTTATACTAAACACTTAGATTGAAAAGGGATTAGGAAAGCGATTTGTATTGTTGTCCACATGTTTAGCCAGGAAGCAGGGCATTGTAGTTTAGACTAGTTGTTTTTACATTGTGGGGCGAATTTTACATGTCTTGTTTAAGCGTGTAATCCCTGTGCTAACTACTTTGTTAGGCGCTTAAATGTGGCGTGTTTGGTTATCGTGAATTCGACATGAAAAGGTGGCAAAGTAAGTAGAAACAAAGAAGGTGTTGTCAGATTTTAGGCGTGAAATTTAGTGACTTGCACTTGGGTATTCTCACGTTTGAAACTAGAAGTTAATAGGCGATACATGGTCATTATAGGTTGGCGTACTACGTGCGGCGGATTGGACTTAACAAGTGGATTAAGCAGAAGAGGTATGTTGGAACTTTCTTATCTCTGCGAGCATGATTAAGTTGCTGTAAATGTATGAAATGTCAGGTAGGCGTTGCAGGTTTGACAATCTAGTCTATTTGATATCTTGGCTTATTTTAAGAATGCCCAGTTGTTTTAAGAGATAGAATTAACCTTTCGCTTGTTTAATATTTAAGGATATCTTGGTTTTGAAAAGTTAAGAGACTTTAAAAATGTTTGAAAGTATTTTTGATACTTGTTGTTATGGAAAGTTTAAAAGTGGTTTTACTCTGAAAGTAATTTTAAGTATGTTAAAGGTTGAAGAAGTTTCAAAGTATGTGATACTTGTTTTTAGTTTTAAGCGTATAAGTCACTTGCAGATAGGAAATTGTGCTTGACTAAGGCATAAAGGTGAATATAGCGACTTTATGGGGAGTTGGTTATATTGCAACTTTATGGAAAGATAAATGGCTTTGATTTATTGAAAAGGCAATTTGATTTAAAGGCATCAATTGCCTAAGGTTTCTGAGAGAAAGAAGTCAACAGTTGATTTGAAAGCCTAATTTTTATTTCCTAAAAGAAATATTGTGACTTGTCTTTAAAAAGTAACTTGATACTACTGGTTATTAGTATGTCTTGGAAGTTTTATAATGAAATGAGTCATTTTAAAATAATAGAAATCACGTAAAGTACTTTGGGTTAAATTCTGATTTTTATAAAAGACATGATAGTGCCTAGGTAAACTAAAATAAGTGTATATAAACAAGAATAATAAGTTGGGGGATTTCTTAACTTGCTTATGTATTGTATGATAAGCAGAAGTGCAGTGCTATATGTTATGTGTAATTAGCCGGATTTGTGCTGGTGATATATTATTCGATTCTTGGGGTCGTTTCGGGTTTGTGGCATTCGCGTATTTAGTGGATTTGCTGCCCACGATCACGAGAATACCCTCATGCAGTCCAGCCAGGACTTATCTTGGGTGAAATAGTCCCAGCGGGGCCGGGTCCGACCTATGCGAGGAAATACCTGCATGCGAGTCGTGAGAGCTTATCAGGATGAAATAGTCCCACGTCACGAGGAATGCCTCATTGGGGTCGCACGCGATCTGTCTGGGTAAAAATAGTCCCGAGGAATAGGGATTGCTTAATAATACTGCGGGCGGATGGTCCTAACTTTGATCGTGATGACTTTCCCTCTTATGTTGTAGCAAATCTATCTCTGTTACTCATTTGTTAGTAAGGCACATGATTATATATTAATGAGTGAGTTATCATACATGTCTCCATTTACTTTTAGACTTATGATTTACGTTCTGGTACTTTGATTTCACATATTTGGTACATGTTGTGCTGACCTCACTTCAGAAATTTGCGTTACGTACATCTGCATAAGTGGGATGCAGGTTCTTTGATCTGCGCATTCTTAGGATCAGCGTTCGGTATTGAGAAGCTCTTCTTTTTTAATGGGAGGCTTATCACGATATTGTCGGTTGTTGTAATGCATTGAGGGGGTGTGGCGGAACCACATCACTTGAAGTTGATTATAACTTAGAGAATGCAATAGTGATCATTGTAGTTTGGAGTTGTAAAAAGAAAAAAAAAGTAAAATGTCTTTGCTCACATTTACGGGTTTGAGTATATATATTTTATGGAAGGTAACTTGCACTGCTCTGACTGTCTTTGTTGTTATTCTTGTCTAAGTTATATGTATGTTCATTTGCTATTCTCTGATGTATACAGCGACGGGTGGTGCCAGGTAGGGCACAGTCCCGCGGGCGAGGTCGGGTCGTGACAAAAGTGAAGTATCGAGCGATTAGTCCGGAAAGTGTCTGACCGTGTTTAGTAAGTGCTTGATTGTCGGTGTATTGTGCACCACGTCTGTCGAGGAAGGCTGCTTTGAGGACATTTAGGATTTGTTTCCGTTATTCGCTCTCTAGATGCGTGTAGATAGAAGCGCGTAGTTAGAAACATCTACTCACTGTAACAAGTATTGATTGTTTGCGCTTATTCACGAGGAAAGCGTGAGTGACGGGGAGATTATGTAGTTAGATATCCCGAGTTATTAATGGTTTGTAGTTGGTATTGTGACATACAACTATGCGGATTTATGTATGAGAAATTCGGGCCACGCGTGTTGCCTAAATGGTTTTAGATTACGAGGATTTGGTAAGGACTAGATAAATCACAGGGAGGTATGAAGCTTGATTTAATGAATCCTAAAATCCAGGAGTTTTACGTGCTAATTTGAGATAATTAGGAAATGATGAGTTATCGAAGAAAAGGTAATGGACCGCATAAGAAGTTATTATTAAGAGAACTAAGTGGAAGACTATGTTAGTAACTTAAGCTACGTGGTATCTTAAAGGGAATTGTATGCGGCGAATCCGGACGAAGAAAGTATGGTTGTTGTGAGTCGAAGGCAACCGCGATTATGGTATTCTAGAAGTTTTTGTACCGATTCTGCGAGGCGGATAAGATATGTTTATACCGTAGTTCTAGAGGAGTATGTATCACCGAAAGGGCGATGCGTCACGAGAATACGTGAAAAGATTGGAAAGGTGAAGGAAGAAGAGAGCGATTTTCACGGAAAAAGTTTCAGGTTTGTGTGAAGGGAAAAAGGTTGATTATTAATGGGGTGGATTACGAATTTGAGTATTCGGACTTCACAGATATTAGAAAATTATGGAATTTTATTTTTGAAAATGGTCACGTGGGATTGCCAGGAGAAATTCTGATTTTGTAGGGCCAGACTTTGTTTTGAGATTTTGGCCGTTATGGATATTTCGGAAGATGTTTTATTTTGGGCAATGGGGAGGGTGACCGTGTCACCCACTAGAGTAAAGTGGCTTAGTGGGATAGCATTTGGTACCTGTGACACTAGGTTAAGTCGTTTTTAATGACGTTTTCATAACTTACGAGGCGAAAATTCCGGCTATGTCTTTTCTTATTTTGCGATTTTTAGAGGCGAACATTTTGGACCCAGCGAGAGGCGACTGCCGCGCATACCGTTGGTAGAGCAGGTGAAGCGGACCATGACCGATTGAAGGCAAGTGGAGATATTTTAGTGATATTTTGTGTGCAAAGTTGGCTGAGTACTACGTGGGTGAATCTTGGCATCTGACACCTAGCAACGGTGTAATCTTGGCCATTGGTTGGCTTTCATATTGACATAAATACAGCTTTGAAGACCCAGATTCCATTCCTTGATTGCACTAAGTCTTAGAAAGCTTCTTAATTTTCCCACACACAGTGTAGTGTCTTGGCGAGAGCCCCTATCTCCCCACTAGTGAGAGTCCACACACATTAGGGGTGGTAGAAGGGTAGCCACCACTCGCTTTTGTGGTGTGTGTGTGGGTACCACTTTCAGCCTTGGATTGTTGTTTCATATAATACCCACTAACAGTAGAAATACTCTCAAAAGTATTGTTATAATGCAAATTACCTTAGCCAGTATACATTGTTGTATTCTAAGGTTATACACATCTGAAAAGCCCGAAAATACTATTATACTTCCAGTCAGGTCCTGGCAAAACCAAAACCACTAGGAAAAATCTCCATAGTAGGTTGAATTATTGTGAAGAAGTTAGTTAGAAGCTTAGAGGTTGGTTTAAACGGGTTGGAGCGGCATTTCGGAGTTGGAGCTAAGCGATTGCTGAGGATCGACTTTATATTTGGATAGTATGGGCTTAGAGGGTAAATATCTTGTCCCTTTATTGTAATTTGATATTACATGTTGTAGAAAATATAGTTAAAGTATACTATATATATATAAGCGAACATGGCTTGTGTGATAATCGCTTGGACTTAAACTTTGGCACAGAAGAAGCTGTGTTTTTCACATGGGTGTAATGCATTGAGCACTTGTGTAGTAGTCTTGTGGAGAGTAGAATTATACTGTTCGGGTTAGATGCCTCTTACCCCACTGGTTTGAAACTTGATAAGCCAGGCTTTAGATAAGAAGAGGGAGGAGATTTCTGTTGGTGTTTGGGGGAGAGTCTTGTCGAATTTTACGGTGAAGATGTTACCTGATAAGATCTAGATGTTAATAAGCTGTGGCCTTATAGGTTGAAGTACTACGATGTGGCGCGATTACTAACTTGGCTTAAGGAGTAGCCGGCGGCTTGAAGGTACTCGAACATTTTGCTATTAGTCGATGTCGTCAGAGGTATCATGAACTCTCTTCCTCTCTTCCTAGCATGTATATGTGTGAACTATGTAATGCGGTAGGCGTCGTACATGTCTTTAAATGTGATTCGATGGGTTTTAAAACATGCAAAGGTGTTATAACGGCTTTATGGGAAGTTGGTTATAACGACTTTATGTAGATAAGAAAACACTTTGTGGTTTTAAAGGTAAATGATTTGTTTATAGCGGCTTGATGTGTGATTATAAAACTGGAGAGTATTTCAAAAGATTTAGAAATCGTTTTGAAAAGTAATACTTGGTTTTTTGAGAACTTAAGAGTTATACTAGCTTTATGGGAAGTTAGAGTATAGCGACAGAAACGTTTTACGATGTTGGAAATCAGGATGTGTGCTCGAACAAACACCTTGCTTAGTGTTAATAAAAAATGTTTTATGAATAATTAAAGTATTATTAAAACCATTAGAAGCTTATACTGTAGTAAAGCCCAGATGAGATGAAAATGATGATTTCCTACTGATCAATTTTAACATGCAATAAGATTATTATAAAAGCAAAGAATATCACTACACTACATATAAGGCTTATGTTTCTCAGGAATTGTTTAAAAGAATTATATTCTTAAATGAATAAGACTGTGAACTCTGAAACCTTTCTAAAAATAAAAGCGTGAACATTTGAAATTAAATAACTTGGGCAGTTTGGAAAATAATGTTGTTACTTGATTTCCCAAAGGTAAAGTTTTAGTTTTCTTAAAGGGAACTGATCATCTATTTTATGCCCCTACGGGTATTGTGTGACTTATGTGAAAAAGCGAAAGCAGAATCTTTTTTAAGATTTTTAATGTGGCAAGTACTTTGGGGATAGATACACAGAAGACTTGTTTAGTAGAAAGTACGCATGTGTGAATAAACTTGATTGTATTGGTTTGTGATAGCATATGCTTTCATGTTTGCTTTGATAAGTGGCGATGTTAGGATCTTCACCGTGTTATTTGCGAATATCTTGTGATGAAGTATTAATGTCAAGTAATGAGGGTTTCTGCGCCAGTTGTGCTTATTATGCTATCGATGCGTTATGATAGTATTGTGGCGTCGTCTCTTGAGATGATTAAATTGCTTCTTCTCAGTCTTGAGGTAGCGGGCTTCGATGATGCAGGACCTTGTGATTGAAATACTGTCACGGGTCTGGAGGGCCTATTGCGGAGCTCTGAAGGATTCGAGGAGTTAGTATACGTCGCTTTATGGGGCATGCGGTCGCTGTACGTCACGGCCATCTTGATTTCGAAAGTCGGGGCGATGCCCGGGGGAAGTAGCTACCCTCGTGCGAGAGGAATACCTGCCGTGGAAGGGCGATGAGATTGGCACCATCGCGAGTGCGGGAAGTTCGAGGACTAAACGCCTTGTGGCATTAGATGCTGAGCGAACGATGGCGAGCTTTTGATCATGTAATGATGCAGACAGAATCTTATGATCTGATTTATGACACTTGTTGAGTGCTTGTGGGTGTTAGTAGTCGGCTATGCGCTTACGTGCTTACTGTGCAGGTTTATTAGGACACGGTGGGACACAGGTGTTCATGTGTATTCACTTAGTGCTGTATATATAAAGCTCAGAATGGCGTTGAGGGAAGGTATTCCACGAACACGATTGATGTTGTGAAGCGTGAGACCCGTTGTTAAATTGGTGATGACTTGAGGTGTGAGTCTGACCCGGCTTGACATGGCCCCCTTATTTGTGGTGAAGCTTGTAGTTTGGTTATCATACGTGTCTCATAACGGTATGAGCTACTATGATTTCATTCACGATGTTATTTTTAGTTTGCATGCTTTCATTTACGGTATGCTTGATCTTAACCCGGGAGTGCGTTAAATGTACCCGCGAGTTGAGTCGTACATCGTCGTTGAATCCACTTCTCCCAGAATTCCTGATTCGGCGTTTAGGAAGCTCGCCGTTTCTCCGGGAGCTCCAGTGGTATAGTCTGCTGTCAGTAGTAAGTATTTACATTGAGGGGTTTTGGCGGGAACTACTGTCCATACGTTGTGGTCGTATCATTCTTAGAAGTGCAGTCAATCTTTTTGTGGCGGGGGTTGGTAAAAAGGATTAAGTATTCATTTGTAAAGTTGATAAATTACATATATATCTTGAGCGAAGTGAGTTTCTGAATTATTGTTTTATATTTACGTTTATCATGTTGTTGTTTTATGTTCCGTGATTACTCGATGTTGTGTCGCTAGGAGTGCGGGGTAGGCTTTGATCCACGGGCCGATTTAGAATTAAGTGACAAGATAGGCTTGGGCATGGAAAATGCGAGCTTTGAGAATGTGATAACCACTGTAGACCTTAGATACCGCGAGCACTACCGGGTAGTAAGGAGATTAAAGGCAGAACGAGAAAAGGAAGTTAAATCTGTAGAAGTCGGGTTGAGAGATCTATTAGGAGTAAGCCCCATAACTTGAGAAATGGGGATCAGTTGGTAGTAGTCGCTATGTAGTGGTCCACGAGGGTGCAGTGAGGCCAATTTTAGTTGAAGTCAATTTCACGGGTTCGTGGGCGTGTTCCAGTGTTCTGAGTTATGAAGCGGAATGGGCCTTGTATTGTTTAATTTAATAACTTCGAGATTGGAGGCCGAATATATATGGAAGCCATGTGCTCTTGATGCAGCTAGAATAAGTTTGGGGAGTGAAGAAATGCGACAGTGAAAAGAAGAGCAACGCAAAAGTAAAGGAAGTAGTGGTAACGATGAATTATCCTTCCGCCGTTGGCGTCATGGTTTTTTTCTTTTTAAGTACATTGTGACTTGCATTCATGAGGTGAATTGACCTTGAAAGTAAGTAATAATTTAAGTGAAGGAAATTACTGTTTAAAAGTGCCTTTGAGGTACTTGGAGTTGGTTATGGAAGGTGGCCTGGTGGCCACGACGCTTCAGGATAATTACGGGAATGTACAAAGCGAGAATAAAAATAAATGCAGTGCAATCTTTATGGTGGAAAGCTGAGAATATTTGGTAGGTTTTAAAAATCTACACGAACTTAAAAAGGCGGTTAGCGTGATGATTAGTAATTCTTTGGACGCCGAAGAGGACCCTGTAGGTGGGGTTGTGACTCGAGGAAAGTTTAAGAAAGGGAGATAAGTTCTTCTTACTGCGAGAAAGGAGAGTTTTAGCGTATGGGGGTTGCGATGTACCCGTGTTGCTTTGGCAGAGAAGGATATAAGGCCAGTAAGGTCTTAGGTATGCATCGCGTACCATAGGTTACGATTGTGCATCGCGAGTGGGAAAAGTGTTGTGTTAGGGTAATTAAGAGCAGGCGTGCACGAATTGGTGCGAGAAGATATCGTAACTGATGCGAAATGTAAGTTGCACGATTGCGTCATGATTACCCAGGGCCAAGTGTAAAGACCATTAGTAGATAATGGGAAGTAAGAAGCGCTTAGAAATGTGGTAACACGCAATGCCCGACAAGAAAGATAGTAGAGAAGTTCTGGCAGGGGATAAGGATCGGAATGACGTGAAATAACTACGAGGAGAGGCAGTAGACACTCGAGCGATGAAAATCTTGACAAGTCAATTGGGTATCGCGATTAGTGAATTGAGGTTGAATGCGACTATAAGCTCTGCGGTGGAGAAAACCACAAATCGGGTTACTCATAGTGAAATCAAGGAAACCTCACACTAAATTATGTGATTGGCCATTGATAAGTATGCTTGTAGCCATGAACGCAGAAGCAAATTTAAGTCTAAGTTTAGTGACCCGAGTTTGGTTTGACCCGGAGAAAAGAGAAATAGAGTGCATGATTGAGGATAAGAGATACAAGAATATTTTACGCCAAAAAATGAAAAAAGATTTCCCGATTTTTTGGAAGATAAGTTGACCTTCGACTACAGTTAACTCCTCACTGAAAGACTAGAAGGGTTGAGGTTTTTATGATAACACGTTGGGTGTTGGGCTGGCAGGTTGTGTCAGCCCAGGCGCTTAGATGTCAAGATAGAACCTATGTTTTCTGGTAGTTAGGGAAGCGGAAAGGAAAATTGCGCCGCTGTGATTTAGAGTTAGCGGCGGTTAAATCATGCCTTAGCGAAGATTTGGGGCGCTGGCGTATGCTCTGAGCTTCGTGTGGATACTTATGCGGACCGCCAAAAAGCCGGTATATCGCGGTGAGAGCGGTAGAAGTTGCGACAGCGATGATAGTGGTTAGACACTGAAGTTGTGATATTGATATCGCTGCCAATGGGAAAGCCAAAACGAGATTCTGAATACTCTTTGTGGTGAACTCAGGGTAGTGCCGGATAGGCGACGCAGAATAAACGGATGTAGTGGTGAAGGAATTCTTCGAGTTACAGAGCACAGGGGTTCGATTATTTGTTTCAAGGTTAATAGAAGTTCAAGTCAGAGAGGTTGCCGGAGTCTTCCATTGTTGAGGAAGTAAAGAAAAGCGACAAGTATGAGAGATCAGGAGTTATAATCTGGTATCGAGTCACGGCTCTCACGAAGGGAGAAAGAGCACATTTGAGTT
>CM056722.1:98494066-98710144 GCA_029844215.1 Przewalskia tangutica
TGATGGTGAAATGCTTGTGTGAGTTCGATTCTTTGAAAGGGAAGAGAGCGGCCTTCGCCCGTTCTTACTCTTCCAGGAAGGTCGGATAGATTATGTAAGTATTGCGATCACGTCGAGCATCGAGTTAGAGATGTGTATTGATGCGGCATGGCGAGATTATAACATATCGTCAGCGGTTTGAAGAAACACGTAGAGGAACTACCCCCATGATTTGGAGTTATGGTATGATTCACGCTTTGAAGATGCGGAGCACTATTTGTATGGGGTTCACGTGGATATTTACGTACCACAAGAGCCTCCGGTATATCTTTCCAGAGGGGCGAACTTACGGCGAGAGATGGTGGTTAGAGTTGCTTAAGGATTACGATGTTGATATCCTGCACCCGGGAAGGCCAATGTTGTGGCGATGCTCTTAGTCGTAGGTCGATGGGAGCCTATCGGATGTGCGGCTAGAGAGGAGGGACGGTTCGTGATTTGCATCGATAAGCGAGCCTTGGTGTCGTTTGATTGATTACGATAGCGGTGGGGTTAGGGTTAGTGAGGTTGCCGAGTCTTCCATCGCCGAGAGGTGAAGAGGCAACAATTCGAGGATCCAGATTTTGACACGTTATCGCGATACATTTCTTCGTGAGGCAAGGGTCCTTTCGAGTAGCACGATGGGGTGCTAGGTGAGGGCGAGTTGTGTGTTCCATGTTTCAGACTTAGCGGCGAGTTCTTGGGGAAGCACAGCGCGCGTTACTCTATCCATCGGTCGACCAAGATGTACCACGACCTTAGATCGTGTATTGGTGGGATGGCTTGAAGCAGGATGTTGCGAGAGTTCGTAGCTCAGTGCGCGTGTTGTCGCCGGTGAAGGTAGAGCACCGCAGGCACGGTGGTTTTATTACGATAGAGATCCCGACCGAAGTGGGAGGTGATCAACATGGACTTCATCACGCGATTACCTCGCACTCGGAGAGACATGATTCTATGGGTTATCGCCGGCGGTCGTAAATCAGCCCACTTTCTTCCCGTCGGACGACTTTTTCTACCGGTGGATTATGCTGCACTTACATCCGAGATCGTCGGTCGCATGGAGTCCCTACTTGATCATATCATGTGGAGCCCACGGCTAACTGGAGGTCCTTCGAGGGTTTAGGACGCAGTGAGCACGATGCGCATTTCATCCACGCATGCAGCGGACAGCAGAGCGCACTATCGCACTCTTGAGGATATGCCGCGAGCCCGTGTTATTGACTTCGATGGTAGTTGGAGGATCATTTGCCTCTAGTTGAGTTCGCGTATAATAATAGCTACCACTCCGATTCGGATGGCGCCTTATGAGGCCTTGTATGGGAGGAAGTGCGAGATCGCCTATAGGTTGGTTCGATGTGGGCGAGTGCGGCTAGGGGACCGTATTTGTGCAAAGTGGATAAGGTAAGCTTTATCCAGAGCGGTATTATCGGCTGAGTCGCATGTATCGATGAGATCATCGTCGTCGGCATCTTGAGTTCGAGGTTCATGATTGGGTTTTCCTAAGTGCCACCCATGAAGGTGTGATGAGATTCGGAAGAAGGGAAACTCACTTCAGGTACATCGGGCCGTCAGATTGTCCGCGGTAGGCAAAGTTGCACATGAGTTGGATCTACCGTCCGATCTGGAGGCGCGGCATCCGGTTTTCACGTGTCTATCTTTGCCGGAGATGTATCGGGGATCCATCTGGTGGTACACCGATTGTGATGTCGGTGACCAGCGGGTTATCGATGAGGAGATTCCCATAGCGATAGTCGATCGTCGGGTTAGGCGTCTCGCGGACGGGGCGTGGCTTCCGCCAAAGTCTTGTGGCGAACGAGCTCGGAGGAGATGACGCGGGGCCGGGAGGACATGAGGCGAAGTATCTCACTATTCCCACACCTCCGTAATTCACTTTCCACTTGTAAATTTTCGTTATCATTTCGCCAAGTGTTGCTTCTCAGGCGTTGTGTGGCGTTTGCAGTTGGCATATGAAGAATCTTATCGTTAATCGTCTTGGAAGGAACATTCGACGAATGTTTCTAAGTGGGAGAATGTTATACCCGTATTTCCGCAGTATGACGTAAGGAATACGTCTGAAAGTCTAGCCTTAAAGTTTAGGCAAAACGTTTTTATTTGTACACAACTCGCTAAAAGAATCGCTTTCCGACTAAACGCTTTCGCGACTTTTGTTGGGTAAATTCGCTATGCCATTTCTAATTTTGCGGATTTTCCGAGAGACGAAACATTTTGGACCAACGGGAGGCTTACACTGGCACCCTCCCATTGATGGACTCAATCGTCCATTGACGATTTGGAGAGCAATGGCACGTTTTTTGTGCCTTGTGCCAAGTCAAGGAGTTGGTAGGATATTTGTGTATAGTTAATCCTCACCCTACACTTGCCTTGCACTTGTCTTAATCTTGGCCATTGGTTGGCCACTTCGACCTATAAATACCCCTTAGAGATGAAGAGTTCTTCATCCACAAATCTTTCCAAGTCTTGAAAATCCTCTCCTCTCCCTTTGTAGCCTTTTCACCCAACCTCCCCTCCTTGTGAGGCCCTTGGCGAATACCCCTCTAGCCTAGTAGTTTGGCCGAGGCCCCCACTGCCTAGCCAAAAATCTACCCCTCCCCTTGGTAGAAAAGTTGCCTTCTAGTATTGTTATAATGCCCAAAATACTCTAGCCCAAATCCTTAGTCCTTAGTAGAAGTTGTGAAGAACTTCTAAGGTTTCTGAGCTACCGGACGCACAACAGAGCAAAACCTTGCTCAGCGCCGACTTTTCCAGATATGATTGGGCTTACTGAGGTAAATAATCCTAACCCTCTTTTGTATTAGAGAATGCATACTGTAGAAGTATAAGAATAAGTATTAAATACTTAGAAGAATATCATGAATAGAATTGAATGCTACCACAGTAGAAGGGTTTAAAGAAGAATAATCAAACTCAGATTACATAGGGACTGTTTTCCTGAAGACTTGAGTAGCTCACCGTAGGGAAGATCGCCAATTTTCCGTAGGATATAGAACCTCTGCTTAGAATCGTTTACAAAGTAGTCCGAACGTTGTTAGACGTGTCGACTATTATAGGTTGATTCTCTCACGTACGACATATTCAACTTGGCAGAGGTTTTGAGAAGGTATGTGATTCTTCCTAAAGCATGATATTTTACAATATATATATAGTACGGTAGACGTACATATGTTAATCGAATAATACTTACTAGAATGCCTCGGCTTAAGCTCTAATAACACTTACAGAATGCCTGCAGCTTAAGCCTAATAATAAAGATTCAAAGCATTTCATAAGAATACTGAATCATTTTTATGTAAGAGAACTAATTGGTTTTAAGCGAAGCTTAAGAGTTATACTAGCTTTATGGGAAGTTAAGTATAACCACTTAAGTTTGATAAAAGAAACAATGCCATGTGTTTATAACAAACTTATATCAATTGTGAAAAGAATAATAAGATGGTTTGATAAGTAGACATGATATGATACTACGTGTGTTAGTGTCTTGTAACGCTTGTGTAAAAGAGTATTCTTGTTGTGCTTATTTGTTAACGATAAGTTGTTAGGTTAGTGTAACATCACTCACCTCTTGACATATTAATGGGGTTATGCCCTCGTCGCGGTAGACTCAGCGTGCGGGACCATGATTCGAATACCTCACGCGGGTCCAAGGGACCTATGCGGAGCTACGGAGTTCCGGTTAGTGTGCGGGTTATACCTCACGCGGTCCATGCGGCCATGCGGACGACGAGTCCAGATGCCGAGGAGTAGCTATCCTCGATGCGGTTATATACCTATGCGGGCCTATGTGATTGGCCTATGCGACTACGGAGTCGTGATTAGGCTTGCGATGGTGATACTACGCAATCGCCCTCGCTCGATCATTCGCAGCCTCAGAAAAGACCATTCTGATTTACCTATTCTTTGCTTTGTTTGTGATGCGGCACTATGCGCGGTTTCTTGGTTGTTTTATACATACTTGCAAAACTGCTTTTAAAATGATATGTTTCATTTAAGTATTTTATCAGAACGACCAAACCGGGCGTTCATCGTGCCTTACCCCGGCACCTAGCGATACAACATCGAGAAAACCAGCGGAAATAAAAACTTTAAACATGAAATGAGAGACATGATAAATAAACAAAGCAACCAAGCGATTGCCTTCGATATATACATAAAAACCGACGATTATCCTTTTACAAACCCCGCCACAACAATTACATGACCTTAAGATTTACAACACTATGGCGACGACAGGTTCGCCATACCACGAATGTACAAGAACCTACTGACTCGAAACATACCAAAGATAAGCCTCCAAGGAACGAGCTTTCAACACGCTGAAATGAGATCCTAAGAGCGGATCCACGATCGATGTACTTACTGCGGCATGAACGCGGCCTCAAGGAGGTCGATAACAACAGTACTGTATGTGAAATCACAACATCAGAATGAAATCATAATAGCCTAAAAGCGTGAGACATGTATGATAACCAAAATACAAAGACGCAACATAAAGCGATCAAGTCGGGGACTCACGCCTCAAAGTCACCACTCAAATATAACTATGGGTCTCACGCCCACAACATCCATCATGTTCGTGTCATGGCGCATGCCGAATCTGACGACGGTGTAGACATGTCCATGATGCAACAATAATAACAAGGCGTGGCATGCATGCCGAATCGCATCGGTGTAGACATGCCCATGTAACCTCAATAACAATATACTGGGTGGTCAACCTCGCGCGTGGCCGTGCCGGAATCGCGTGGTGTAGACACGCCCATGTTGCGCACAACCATATATCGGGTAATCAACCCGGCCGCATGGCCGCATGCCCCCGGAATACTGCATCGGTGTAGACATGTCCATGTGACATCAACAACAAGACAATAATCAAAATGGAAACATACCCGTGGAATTCTCCATCACTGCCAGCACGTCCAAGTAAGTTCTCAACAAGTCAACCGGCCCTCTATCGAGACGCGGTAACAAAATACTACACTTGCACAACAAAGGCTATCATCACAAGCATAGCAAGTTTCACAACAACAAGCATAGCAAGTTTCAGACAACTCATCGTACTTTTATTTTATGCCAAAGTCCGTGTTTTTAACCCCAAAGTACTACATACGTTAAGTTCTTTTAAAAGAGATCCATTACTTTTATAAAAGTCACCCGATACCCGTAGTATTAGAATGACCAACCCACATTCCTTTTCAAAATCAAGTAACAACATTCTTTTCCTAAGTTCCAGTTTGCCTAGTTTCAATTACTCAAGCTTCTCATTTTCAAATGGTTTCATAGTTCCCAAACTTAATCACTTGATTCCTTTAGAACAATTGAGTAATATATGTCTCACGCGAGAGTAGGTTATTCTTGTTTACAACATTCTTATTACATACCATGATCTAGAAAATGTAATATCATTTTGTCTCATCTTAGTTTCTATGCAGATGGAGGTTTCTTTGGTTTTAATACGATACATCATTATTCAATACATTTTCCTTTATTAACGCCGCAGTGGTCCTGTCGATACACATTCGATTTCCAAACCAAAGAAACATTATCCCTTTAAATAAAACCAAGTACTCATTACTCACGAATGAGGTTTCACAAACATTCACATTAAAACAAATAAGTTAAGTCTCTTATCTTGTAAGATCAAGTCTCTTAACTTCAACATCGTGAAACCATTTTCTTTACCTCTCTTAAGACATTATACCTAACTCCCATAAAGCTAGTATAACTCTTTTTAAAACCTTTAAAACCAAGTGTTACTCTCTTCAAAACGATTTATAAATCTTTTGAAATACATCAAGTTCTTTATTATAACTAGCCGCTTATAATTCACATCGATTACCTTTTAAAACCACAAAGTATTTTCTTACCTACATAAAGTCGTATAACTAACTTCCCATAAAGCCGTTATAACACTTTATGTTTTAGAACAATCAAACACAATTAACACGTATGCTCACCGCACTACATAGTTCACACATATCACGCTAGAAGAGATAGGAAGGGGTTCACATACCTCGCGACGAGTATCGACAATAAGCAAAATGCTCCAAGTACTACAACGCACTAGCCCTTTCCACTCCTCAAGTAGAATACGCTACTCTTAGTACTTTCACCTAAAAAGGTCACAAACGTCTATTAACTTCAAAACACAAGGTTCCATTTCTCTACGTAAAATTCGCAAACATTCTCCTCACAACAGAAATCTCCTCTTCTGCTCAAGCCGGCTGCAAGCCAACCTGCGTGGGGGTTTACACGCCTAACCTGGCGTGTACAATTCTACTGATAATATTACACAAGTCTACCGCACATGTCGACCCAATGTAAATCTGATTCGGTTCTTTTCTTTATTCTTCAGGCTTAAGTCAAAAGACATTGCCACAATACTAAGTTAAATTTTATATATAGTATACTTCAACTATATATTCTAACATGTAATTTCCAATTACAATAGAAGGACAGTAGTGTTTACCTCGATAAGCCCAAAATTATCCAAGTATAAAGTCGATCCTGAGCAACGCTTAGCTCCTACTCCGAGCGCTCCAAACAACCCTTAGAAGTTCTAACCAACTTCTACTTACAACTTCAACAACGGGTGAAGATTTCCTTAGGGTTTCGTTTTTGTGGCTAAAGGAAGTATAATCGTATTTTCTGGGCTTTTGTATAAGTGTAACCTTGGGAATACTACAAGGTATTTGGGCCAAGGTATTTGGACATAATAACAATACTAGGAGAGTATTTCTATACCACAACAAGGGGTATTACACGAGAACAACACTCTAAAAGAGGGGGGGGTGTTCTCGGCTTTAGGCTCACAAAGGGGGAGGGTTTCGGCCCAAGGCCTTCACAAGGGGGAGAGGGGGGGCTCTTGGACGAAAAGAGGGAGGGAGAGGGACTCAAGACTTGGAAGGTTTTGGATGAAGAAGTCTTCAAAGAGAGGGGGTATTTATAGCAAAACCAAAGGCCAACCAATGGCCAAGATCTAGCCAAGTGCAAGGCAAGTGTAAGGCCAAGATCAAGCCAAGTGCACCCTAACCCCTACTCCACAAACACTCACAAAACATGGCACAAAACTAGGCCAAAGAGGGAGCCAATCGGCGAGGCCAACTGATGCCTCTTGGACGCCCAAATCGCCAGCACCCACTGCTTCCAATGTGAGGGTGACACATGTCACCCTCCCGTTGGTCCAAAATGTTTCGTCACTCGGAAAAATCCGCAAAAATTAAAAATGTCATAGCCGGAATTTTCCCTACGAAAGCTGTGGAACCGTTTCGTCGGAAAACGACTTTACTCGGCACTTGTGCCCAAATTTCGAATCCAATGCCTAACTTAAGGCTCAAATTTCGTACGTACGTCCATACGTACATACTCTGGAAATACGGGGTATAACATTCTTCCCCCCTTAGAAACATTCGTCCCGAATGTTCCTTCTAGGTCTCAAAACAAACAGGTGCCAGTATAGTCTTCACTGCTATACTTACGAAAACAATCATGCCATACCTGGCTACAAAAACACACGTTCACTTCTCCCCTTTCTCGTAGTACTCGTCTCGAACACTCGAACTCGTTCTAGTATCCGTACCACACTTCTGTCAACGCTTCTGTTTCCAACCCTTGGAATTACTACCTCCAAACTTGGTCATTTTACTACCCTCGATTTCCTCTAAGGCCATTCTCGGCCTTCACGAACTGATTCTGGTCGAACATATCCACGAACTCATACGATGGTCATCTAAACTTGGGCCTAGCACCCTCGTGACCCTGCCACCTGGCGGGACCACCCAGAACTGACCCTACCTCGAAACGGGACGCGGGTTGGCCCGCAACATGGCCCCAACCCGACCCACTGTAGCGCCAACTCCGCCGCCGACCACGGAACACATCATGGAGCTACCACTTCCATCTCACACTAACGATTTCTAAATCACACTATAGCACAAGGCTATCCGAACATAACACTTAACACATCATTAACATCAATACATAAAAGTATCTACGTGTTAAGGATATACCAAACTAGGCGGTTGAGGCGCTAAATCGAACTTCCACCGCGACCTCTACCGTGGCGCAATCGCTCTGATGCTGTGCTATCCTACAGCGCTACCACAGTGGCGGGCTCTCGTCATATGGCCTGCTGGCGCAAGAATAACAAGCCCTTCGTACTACGACACTCCCAATGCGGTCTACACATCGACCACACCGGTAGGGTGACGCATCCCAGCAACCCTACTCACTCAACATCTGAAACTCGGGAGCCCGACCTGCTCACGAATATCCTAAGTCCGGCTGCGGAGGACCATTCTGCAATGGCGGAGGTACATAACTAGTTCCGGCTGAGGCGGTCCGCTCGAAAGTCGCCAAAATATCCGCCGTCTTGGCCTTCTTCTGTGGCAGTCCGCTGCGTCGATCTCGTGCTCGCCTCGCGAAGTGCGTGAGCTGAATCGGCAATGTCCATGCGGTGAAGAGAAACACGCACAAGACTCGGCCATATAATCATCTAGCCGTGGCGTAGCGATGCACCTATCCTCCATATCTGCAAAGCGCGAGGACATATCGAGCCAAAGAATCGAACTCGACATTGTACTCCACGACGGTCGCCTCTCTCTCAAGAACAAAAATTTGTCGGCCCGTGCCCTCCTCATCTGCGGAGGCAAGTGCGTGAGAAAAGCCCCTAAAACTCATCCCATACTGCTGAGTGCATGCTCTCCCGGAAAGCTCACGAATCAAACCCGATAGATCGCGGTATCACGCACCGACGCAAAGATCGCAGACTCGGTCTCTCAAGCCTTGATCACCGCACGATCCTTCAGAATCGGATGAACTCGCGGATCATCCTCGAACCTCGACCCATAAAACTCTGGCGGGCTACAACTCGTAAAGTCCGTAGCCTCAAACTATCTGCTCTCGGGTGCACGGTCTTTGGGCCGGCTGCGTCGGCTGTCCTCGTATCCGCCACCGCCAATAATCGGGCCATCTCGCGTGACCCATCTCCCCGCTCGCATCGTGGGACCGAGGCTCAGTCTTGTAGTCTCGTCGCCACGGCTGCGCTCTAAACCCCTCTTTGGTCTTGGCGGCGTCAAAACTCGCCGTCGGAAGCATGCTCAGTCTTGGCCGCTCGCCCTGCACCCTCAGTATCCCACTAGCGCCTCCTGCCGCTTTGCCCTGCCTTTGGTCGCACATGCGGAGGCATAACGGTAAAATGAAACATATCGGAGGTCCAACTTACAACTCGGCTCTAAGGCACGATCTCGTAATGAGAAGAATATAAACCAATCTTACGTATCCTATAGCCTCGATTATAGATGTGGTGCACAACACATCGATAATCAAGACTCTACTAGACACGGTCGTAGACACTTTTCGAGATTAATCGCTCGATACCACTTGTAACGACCGGCGGGGCGTTCTTTGGTGCCTTACCCCGCACCTAGCGATACAACATCGAGAAAACCGTGAAATAAAAACTTTAAACATGAAATGAGACATGATAAATAAACAGGCCAACCAAAGCATTGCCTTGGATATATACATAAAAACCCGACAGTTATCCTTTTACAAACCTCGCCACAATAAAGGCTGCACTCTAAGATTTACACAGTATGACGGACAGGGCTCGCCATACCTGAATGTACAAGAACCTACAACTCGTGAAACATACAAAGATAAGCCTCCAAGGAACAGAGCTTTCAACACGAAATGAGATCCTAAGCGGGATCCACGGCCGATGTACCTACTTGCATGACGCATCCCCGGCGAGGTCGAGACAACAGTACAGTATGTGAAATCACAACATCGTAAATGAAATCATAATAGCCTAAAAGCGGGAGACATGTATGATAACCAAAATACAAGATGCAACATAAGCGGTCAAGTCGGGGACTCACGCCTCAAAGTCACCACTCAAATATAACTATGGGTCTCACGCCTACAACATCCATCATGTTCGTCGTGGCGTGCCCGGAATCGCGACGGTGTAGACATGTCCATGATGCAACAATAATAACAAGGCGCGTGGCCACGCCGGAATCTGCGCCGGTGTAGACATGCCCATGTAACCTCAATAACAATATCTGGGTGGTCAACCCGCGCGTAGCCACATGCCCCGAATCTGCGACGGTGTAGACACGTCCATGTTGCAGTAATAACCATATATCGGGTAATCAACCCGGCCGCATGGCCGCATGCCCCCGGAATACTGCATCGGTGTAGACATGTCCATGTGACATCAACAACAAGACAATAATCAAAATGGAAACATACCCGTGGAATTCTCCATCACCGCGGACGCGTCAGTAAGTTCTCAACAAGTCAACCGCCTCTATCGAGAGGCGGAATACGTAAATACCACACTTGCACAACAAAGGCTATCATCACAAGCATAGGCAAGTTTCACAACAACAAGCATAGGCAAGTTTCACACAACTCAAAGTACTTTCATTTTATGCCAAAGTCCGGGTTTTTAACCCCAAAGTACTACATACGTTAAGTTCTTTTAAAAGAGATCCATTACTTTTATAAAAGTCACCCGATACGTAGTATTAGAATGACCAACCACATTCCTTTTCAAAATCAAGTAACAACATTCTTTTCCTAAGTTCCACTTGCCTAGTTTTAATTACTCAAGCTTCATTTTCAAATGGTTTCATAGTTCCCAAACTTAATCACTGATTCCTTTTAGAACAATTGAGTAATATATGTCTCACGTGAGAGTAGGTTATTCTTGTTTACAACATTCTTATTACAGTGACCATGATCTAGAAAATGTAATATCATTTTGTCTCATCTTAGTTTCTATGCGGATGGAGGTTTCTCTTGGTTTTAATACGATACATCATTATTCAATACATTTTCCTCTATTAACGCGGTGGTCTGTCGATACACGTTCGATTTAAAACAAGAAAACATTATCCCTTTAAATAAAACCAAGTACTCATTACTCACGAATGAGGTTTCACACAAACATTCACATTAAAACAAATAAGTTAAGTCTCTTATCTTGTAAGATCAAGTCTCTTAACTTCTAACATCAGTAAACCATTTTCTTTACCTCTCTTAAGACATTATACCTAACTCCCCATAAATCTAGTATAACTCTTTTTAAAACCTTTAAAACCAAGTGTTACTCTCCCTTCAAAACGATTTATAAATCTTTTGAAATACATCAAGTTCTTTATTATAACTAGCCAGTTATAATTCACATCAGTTACCTTTTAAAACCACAAAGTATTTTCTTACCTACATAAAGCTGTTATAACCAACTTCCCATAAAGCCGTTATAACACTTTATGTTTTAAAACAATCAAACACGGTTAACACGTATGCGTCTGCCGTACTACATAGTTCACACATATCATGCTAGAATAGATAGTAAGTGGTTAACATACCTCGCGAGTATCGACAATAAGCAAAATGCTCCAAGTACTACAACCTTGCTAGCCCTTTCCACTCGCTCAAGTAGAATACGCTACTCTTAGTACTGTCACCTAAAAAGGTCACAAACGCCTATTAACTTCAAACACAAGGTTCCATTTCTCTCTGAAAATTGCAAGGCCTCCCGCACATGGCGTAAATCTCTCTTCTCAAGCCGCTACCAAGCCAACCGGGGTTTACACGCCTAACCGGACGTGTACAATTCTACTCAGTAATATTACACAAGTCTACTGCAATACAGTTCAGTTCTTTTCTTTATTCTTCAGGCTTAAGTCAAAAGACATTGCCACAATACTAAGTTCAATTCTATATATAGTATACTTCAACTATATATTCTAACATGTAATTTCCAATTACAATGAAGAAGGATAGTGTTTACCTCGATAAGCCCAAAATTATCCAAGTATAAAGTCGATCTGAGCAACGCAGCTCCTACTCGAGCGCTCCAAACAACCCTTGAAGTTCTAACCAACCTACTTACAACTTCAACAACGGTGAAGATTTCCTTAGGTTTCGTTTTGTGGCTAAAGGAAGTATAATCGTATTTTACGGGCTTTTGTATAAGTGTAACCTTGGGAATACTACAAGGTATTTGGGCGAGGTATTTGGACATAATAACAATACTAGGAGAGTATTTCTATACCACAACAAGGGTATTACACGAGAACAACACTAAAAGAGGGGGTGTTCTCGGCTTTAGGCTCACATGAGGGAGGGTTTCGGCCCAAGGCCTTCACAAGGGGAGAGGGGGCTCTTGGACGAAAAGAGGAGGGAGAGGACTCAAGACTTGGAAGGTTTTGGATGAAGAAGTCTTCAAAGAGAGGGTATTTATAGCAAAACCAAAGGCCAACAATGGCCAAGATCTAGCCAAGTGCAAGGCAAGTGTAAGGCCAAGATCAAGCCAAGTGCACCCTAACCCCTACTCCACAAACACTCCACAAAACATGGCACAAAACTAGGCCAAAAGAGGGAGCCAATCGGCAAGGCCAACTAACGCCTCTTGGGCGCCCAATCGTCCAAGCACCCCACTTGCTTCCAATGTGAGGTGACACGTATCACCTCCGTTGGTCCAAAATGTTTCGCCACTCGGAAAAATCCGCAAAAATTAAAAATGTCATAGCCGAATTTTCCTACGAAGTCGTGGAAAGCGTTTCGTCGGAAAACGACTTTACTCGGCACTTGTGCCCAAATTTCGAATCCAATGCCTAACTTAAGGCTCAAATTTCGTACGTACGTCCATACGTACATACTCTGGAAATACGGGGTATAACATTTACAGTTTCATATACTTAGTACCTGTTGTACAGACCTCCTTCGGGGGGCTGCGTTCATGCCGCAGGTAAGGGCAAGCAGGTGCTAGATCCACATTCTTAGGATCTCTACGTTGGTGTCGGGAGCTCCATCTTTTCCGAGGCTCTACTTTTGGGTATGATCTCCTGTTGTAGATAGTTTTGTACAATGAGGTATGGCGGGCCCTGTCGCCATAGTTGTATATTTCCTTAGAGCTCAGTAGTCATGTTTATGCGATTGTCGGATGTAATCGCTAAACCATGTTTATATATATATGAAAGCGTGTTTTCTCACATAAACTATGTCTTATTTTATAAACTGTTTCATGTCTTGCTTTATATTTCCCGATTACTCGATGTATGACTACTTGGGTGCCCCGGTAGGCACGATCCACGGGCCGAACGGTCGTGTGATATAAGTGGTAGACCCCAGACGCTATACCAGTGGGACTTCGTGTTCATGTACGCCTATTGATGTATTATTATATCACGGGTGTCGACGGTGATGGGATTCCACGGAGAGGAGATATATATATGTGTTGTGTATGTATGCAGCGGTGAGGTGGGATGCCACGGCGCGACACGATTATACTTTACACTTATAGTCGCCGGCGTGATGGGATTCCACGGACACGCTTGATATTAGTGTGATTTGATCGCGTCCCGTTGGGCGGGTAGTAAATGTGCCCTCCTTTGGTGGGCGGATTATACTTATGAAAGATAAGTAGGTTATATAGAAATGAACTTAATGATTTTTCCTAATCATATGCGTAAGAATGTGGCTATAACCTTTATTGAAAATGGGAAAAGATATTGATGTGAAATTAAGTTCATAAGTCGTAATGACACGGCGAGATCGTATGTACTTTTATACATCCTTGTCATTCTTTGTCTGATTATGATCTATTTCGTGCGTTATTTCATTCCATATTAAATTTTTGTTATCGACCCCGCCGGAGGCTGCGTTCATGACCGCAGTTTAGGTACCAGGTTGGTGATCCTTGCTCTTAGGATCTCGGTTCGATTTTGAAAGCTCCACTTGCTCGGAGGCTTAGCTCTTGTGCAGTTTTCCCGAGGTAGTAGATTCATGTATATTGAGGTATGGCGGGGCCCTGTCCGCCACAGTGGTTATGTTAAAACTCTTAGAGTGCGTAGTCACATTGTGGTCGGTTTGTAAAGAAATGAGGCAACTGTTTCGGTTGTATTTATATATGTTCAGAAAGGTAGCCCTTTCGGCTAACCTGTTGTTCTACTTCCGATGTTTTATTTATAAGTTTCATGTATGTTCCACTGATTTTCTCTGATGTTTACAGTAGGGTGCCCGGGTAGTGGCACGATCGCGTCCTGGGTCGGTCGTGACGGAGTCTTCTTAGAATTTTACGTAGAATATTCTACGTTGAGATCTAGATGTTAATAAAGCGCCGTGTGGCCTTTATAGGTTGAAGTACTACGTGTGGCGTGATCTACTTGGCTTAAGGAGTAGCCGACGGTTTGAGGTACTTGGAGCGTTTTGCTATTAGTCGATAATCGTCGCGAGGTATGTGAACCTCTTCCTATCCTTTCTAGCATGATATGTTTGTAAACTATGTAATGCGGTAGGCGTCATGTGCTAAATGAATTTGGTCGGTTTAAAACATAGGGTGTTATAATAACTTTATGGGAAGTTAGTTATAACGACTCTATGTAGGTAAAAGAATGGTTTATTGATAGTAGAAGTTAAGAGACTTGATCTTGAAAGATAAGAGACTTAACTTAATTGACTTGATATGTATCTTGTTAAAGAGTTGTGAAACCTCATTCGTGAGTAATGAGTACTTGGTTTTAACAAATAATGTTTTACTGATTTCGGAAATGAGAATAAGGGTCGAACAAACCACTGCAGCGCTAATAAAGGAAAATGTATTGACTAATGAATTATATTAAAACCAGTAGAAACCTCCATCTGCATAGAAGCTAAGATGAGACAAAATGATATTACATTTCCTAGATCATGGCTGCTTTTATAAGATTGTAATAGACAAGAACAACCTACTCAACCTATAAGATTGTTACACCCCGAAAATTTCTGGATATGTTTATAAGAACGTTCGTAAGAACAAAAAGATGTTAAGATTAGAGACGAGTAAAAATTTATCGGAATTATGAAATTGTCGGAAAACGAAATATTGCGACGAATGAGAGGGCGACACGTGTCACCCCCCTTAGTGTCTTGGACGAAATTTACCATGGGAAAAAGGGTCATTTGACCATTAGTGAGATGACCAAGTCTTGCAAATGACTTAGCTTGACATTGTTGACTAAAAGTCAAGGCCACAGGCAAGATCCATGTGAAACTCATCCGAGCCATCCATTTGTTCTAATCTAGACCCTCCAATTGGTTATATATGTGTACTAGTGCAAGACAAGCTTCAACACTTAGTCAAATTTTTACAAAAATCTTGAAGAACCTAAAGGGGTGCTCTCGGCTTTGCTTGAGGGTTTCAAGAAAATTTTTTGTTTGTTGTCCAATAATCTCCCAACTTTAAACCAAGGTACCTAAGGGTATTGTAAGTGTTTCTCAATAGAAAGATCCCGGAAAAATGGTGTTTTCGTATTAGTCGCAAGGCGGAAAGTTAATGAGTTCTTCAACTTTGAAGTTGGAACTTGAAGATGAGTTATTCATAAGCTTCTAAGGGTTGCTTGGAGTGGATTGGAACGTCGAAAGGAGGAGCTAAAGTTGCTAAGGAGCGACTTGTGATCTTGGATCATATTTGGGCAAATGAGGTATAATCTTCGTCTTACTTTTGTAATTGAAGATTCCATGTTGTTATAAGTTAGAAATGATCATGTGATATGTGTTATGAAGTTTGATAAGTATTATGGAATTTTAGGAGTCCAAAACCGAAATGGCATGATTAGCCTTTTGAAATTGAAATATAATTTTGGTCCTTAATTAGAATCGTCGCATGTTTACCTACTTGAGGATTGTAGTAGTTATGTCGATTGCGGCTTGTTATCATGTTATACTAAACCACTTGGATTGAAAAGGGATTGGAAACGATTTGCATTGTTGTCCCTATGTTTAGCCGAACGGACATTGTAGTTTAGACTAGTTGTTTTACATTGTGGGGCGGAATTTTACATGTCTTGTTTAAGCGTGTAATCCCCTATTGTTAACTACTTTGTTAGGCCTTAAATGTGGCGTGTTTGGTTATTGAATTCGACCTTGAAAAAGGTGGCAAAGTAAGTAGAAACAAAGGAAGTGTTGTCCGATTTTCCGTAAAATTTAGTGACTTGCACTTGGAGTATTCTACGTTTGAAACTAGAAGTTAATAGACGTACTATGGTCATTATAGGTTGGCATACTACGTACGACGATTGGACTTAGCAAGTGGATTAAACCGAAGAGGTATGTGGAACTTTCTTATCTCTTGAGCATGATTAAGTTGTAAATGTATAGTACGGTAGACGTACAAGATTTTGACAATCTAGTCTATTTGATATCCTTGGCTTATTTTAAGAATGCCCAAGTTGTTTGAGATAGGGAATTAACTCACTTGTTTAATATTTAAGGATATCTTGGTTTTCAAAAGTTAAGAGACTTTAAAAATGTTGAAAGTATTTTGATACTTGTTGTTATGGAAAGTTTAAAGAGTGGTTTACTCTAAGTAATTTAAGTATGTTAAGGGATTTGAAGAGTTTTAAAGTATGTGATACTTGTTTCGTTTTAAACGTATAAGTCCCTTGGATAGGAAATTGTACTTGACTAAGGCATAAAGTGAATATAACGACTTTATGGGGAGTTGGTTATATTGCCTTTATGGAAAGATAAATGGCTTGATTTATTGAAAGGCAATTTGATTTAAAGGCATCAATTGCCTAAGGTTTTTACGAGAGAAGAAGTCACTTGATTTAGAAGCCTAATTTTTATTTCTAAAAGTATTGTGACTTGTCTTTAAAAGAAATTGTAACTTGATACTACGGTTATTAGTATCTTGGAAGTTTTATAATGAAATGAGTCATTTTAAAATAATAGAAGTACGTAGTACTTTGGGTTAAATTCCCGGATTTTTTTTATAAAAGACATGATAGTGCCTTAGGTAAACTAAAATGAGAGTGTATATAAACAAGAATAATAAGAAGTTAGGGGGATTTCTTAACTTGCTTATGTATTGTATGATAGCCGGTAGTGCTTATGTTATGTGTAATGGCGGATTTGTGCTAGTGATATATTATTCGTTGGGGTCATTCCGGGTTTGTGGCATTGCATATTTAGTGGATTTGCTACCCACGATCGAGAATACCTCACGCGAGTCCATAGGGCTTATCACGGGTGAAATAGTCCCGTGCGGACGGGTCCGACCTATGCGAGAATACCTCATGCGAGTCCGTAAGGGCTTATGCGGGTGAAATAGTCCCGTGCGAGGAATGCCTCATGCGGGTCCACGCGATCTATGCGGGTGAAATAGTCCCGTGAATAGGATTGCTTAATGATCTGCGGGCGGATGGTCTGCTTTGATCGTGAGCTTTCTACTTTATATTGTAAGTATACTCTATTTACTCTCATTGTTAGTAAGGCACGATTATCTCGTTAATTGAGTTATCATACATGTCTCCATTTTATTTTAGACTTATGATTTCGTTCTGATCTTTCGATTTCACATATTTGGTACATGTTGTCGACCTCGGAGGGCTGCGTTCACGCGCAGTAAGTCTGAGTTCTTGATCCTCGCTCTTAGGATCACCGTTCACCGCTGAGAAGCTCTTTTATTCGGAGGCTTATCCCGATATTGTCGGTTGTTGTACATTCAGGTATGGCGGGCCCCGTCACTTGAGTTATTCTTAGGTGCGTAGTCACATTGTGGTTTGGGTTGTAAAGAAAAAAGAAGTAAAATGTCTTGCTCTATTTCGGTTTGAGTATATTTTATGGAAGGTGGCACTTGCTCGGCTCTGTTGTTGTTCTTGCCTAAGTTTATATGTATGTTCATTGCTATTCTCGATGTATACTGCGGGGTGCCGTAGGGCACGATGCGAGCTTGGTCGGGTCGTGACAAAAGTGGTATCAGGCGATTAGTCCCGGAAAGTGTCTACAGGCCGTGTTTAGTAGAGTCTTGATTATCGGTGTGTTGTGCACCACATCTATAATCGTGAGGCTGCGAGGACATTTAGGATTTGTTTCCATTATTCTCACTCTAAGATCGTGCGATAAATTTTGTATGGTTAGGCTGTCTCTCACAACAAGTATTGATTGTTTGCAAACGGAGGAAAGCGGCGATGACCGGGGAGATTATGTGGATTGCGTATCCAGTTGGTAATGGTTGTAGTTGGTATTGTGACATACAACTATGCGGTTATGTATGTAATGCGGGCCAGCGTGTTGCTAGAATGGTTTTAGATTACCAGGATTTGGTAAGGACTAGATAAATACCGGGGAGGTATGAAACAGTTTAATGAATCCTCATCAAGGTTTTACGTGCTAATTTGAGATAATTAGGAAATGATGAGTTATCAGAAAAGGTAATGGACCCTTAAGAAGTTATTATTAAGAGACTAAGTGGAAGACTATGTTAGTAACTTAAGCTACGTGGTATGCTTAAGGGAATTGTCTGAGCGAGATCCCACGAAGAAAGTATGGTTGTTGTGGTCAAGACAACACGATTATGGTATTACGAGAAGTTTTTGTACCCGGTTACGGGGGGGCGGATAAGATATGTTATACCCCGTAGTTCTAGGGTATGTATGCGAGGACGTACGTACGAGAATACGACAGAAAGATTGGAAAGGAAGAAAGAGGCGATTTTTCCACGGAAAAGTTTCCGGTTTTTGTGAAGGAAAAAGGTTCGTTAATGGGAATTGGATTCCCAGATTTGGTATTCGGACTTCCTGGAATATTAGAGAATTATGGAATTTTATTTTGAAAATGGTCACGTGGGGCCACGGGAGAAATTTACTGATTTTGTAGGGCCCACTTTGTTTTGAGATTTTGGCCATTATGGATATTTTGGAAGATGTTTTATTTTGGGCCAATAGGAGGGTGACACGTGTCACCCCGCCTAGGTGGCTTCGCCGAATGGCATTTGTGCCTGACAGGTTAGAGTCGTTTTTTTAAACGCGTTTTCATAACTTGCGAGGAAAATTCCGGCTATGTCTTTTCTTATTTTTATGGATTTTTAGAGGCGAACATTTTGGACCAACGAGAGGCGACTTGGCACCCTCTCATTGAGGTGAAGCAAGTGGCGCCGCGGGCGATTTGGGAAGGCAAGTGGGAGATATTTTTGGTAGATATTTTGTGTGCAAGTTGGCTAGGTACACATGGGTGAATCTTGGCCCTACACTTGCCTAACACTTGGTGTAATCTTGGCCATTGGTTGGCTTTCACTTGACCTATAAATACCCCTTTGAAGACTAATTCATTCACAAAATTGCCTAAGTCTTGAAAGCTTCTTCCTTCCCTTAGTGTAGTGTCTTGGCGAGCCCCTCTCCCCTGGCCGAGAGTCCCCTAGTGGGGGTAGGCGAAGTAGCCACCCCCTCCTTTGTGGTGTGGCGTGGGGTACCCACAGCCTAGTTGTTTTCATATAATACCCACTCTTGGTAGAAATACTCTCAAAAGTATTGTTATAATGCCCAAATTACCTTAGCAGTATACCTTGTTGTATTCTAAGGTTATACCTATCTGAAAAGCCGTAAATACTATTATACTTCCCGTCAGTCACAAAACCGAAACCCTAGGAAAATCTCCATAGTCCGTTTGGAGTATTGTGAAGAAGTTGGTTAGAACTTCTAAGGGTGGTTTAAATGGGTTGGGCGCTCGGAGTTGGAGCTAAACGATTGCCAGGATCGACTTTATATTTGGATAATTATGGGCTTAGCGAGGTAAATATCTTGTCCTATTGTAATTTGATATTACATGTTGTAGGAAAATATAGTTAAAGTATACTATATATATATAATCGAACATAGCTTGTGTGATGTCCTTGGACTTAAGCTCAAGAATCGAATGTTTTACATAGGGGTATTCTGATGACTTGTGTAGTAGTCTTGTGGAGTAGAATTATACCCGTTCGGGTTAGATGTATAACCCCTGGTTGGCTTGACAGCCCAGATAGAGGAGGAGATTTACGCTGTTGTTGCGGGGAAGTCTTTGTCAATTTTGGTAGAATGTTCTACGATAAGATCTAGATGTTAATAAGCGCCTTGTGGCCTTATAGGTTGAAGTACTACGTGTGGCGCGTTCTACTTGGCTTAAGAGTAGCCGACGGCGAGGTACTCGAGCATTTTGCTATTAGTCGATAATCGTCGCGAGGTATGCGAACCTCTTCCTATCTCTTCTAGCATGATATGTGTGAACTATGTAAATGCGGTGAGCGTCATGTGCTAAATGTATTCGATGGGTTTAAAACATAAAGTGTTATAACGGCTTTATGGGAAGTTGGTTATAACGACTTTATGTAGATAAGAAAACACTTTGTGGTTTTAAAAGGTAAATGATTTGTTTATAAGCGGCTTGATGTGTGATTATAAAGAACTTGAAGTATTTCAAAAGATTTCAAATCGTTTTGAAAGAGAAGTAATACTTGGTTTTGAGAACTTAAGAGTTATACTAGCTTTATGGGAAGTTAGGTATAACGGCTTAAGAACGTTTCTTGATTTTGGAAATCGGGATGTGTATCGACAAACCAACTGCAGCGTTAATAAAAGGAAATGTTTTGAATAATTAAGTATTATTAAAACCAGTAGAAACTTCCATCCGCATAGAAGCTAAGATGAGACAAAATGATATTTCCTAGATCATGGTCATTTGTAATAAGATTGTTATAAACAAGAATATCCTACTCACATATAAGGCTTATGTTTCTCAGTTGTTTAAAAGAGAATTATATTCTTAAATGAATAAGACTATGAACTCTGAAACCTTTCTAAAATAAGAAGCGTGAACATTTGAAATTAGGCAAACTTGGGCGTTTGGAAAATAATGTTGTTACTTGATTTTACAAAGGTAAGAGTTTTAGTTTTCTTAAAAGGGATCACTCTATTTTATACTACGGGTATTGTGTGACTTATGTGAAAGAAAGCAGATCTTTTTTAAGATTTTAATGTGTGAAGTACTTTGGGGATAGATGCGAACTTGTTAGTAGAAGTACCTTGTGTGAATAACTTGATTGTATTGGTTTGTGATAGCCTTGTAATACTTTCTTGTTGCTTTGATAAGTAAACGTGTTAGGATGCTACGTGTGTTAGTATCTTGTGATGTTTGTGTAAGGGTTTCCTTGATTGTGCTTATTAACTATCGATCGTTATGATAGTATTGTGGCATTCATCTCTTGAGATGATTCCGGGGTTAAGCGCCCTCCGTCACGGGGTAGACTCGGCGATGCAGGACCATGATTCGAGAATACCTAAATGCGGGTCACGAGGGCCTATGCGGAGCTCTGAGAGTTCGAGTTAGTATCGTCCTTTATGGGCATGCGGTCGCTTGTGGCCATGCGGACTCGAAAGTCGGGGCGATGCGGGAGTAGCTACCCTCGATGCGAGGAATACCTCATGCGGGCGATGAGATTGGCCTATCGCGGGTGCGGGAAGTTCGGGACTAGACGCGCATTAGATCTGCGGGCAAGTGGCGGCTTTGATCATGTGACGGTGCAGACAGATCTTATAATCTGATTTATGACCTTGTTGAATGCGTAGGTGTTAGTAGTCGGCTATGCCTTACTTACCTATGTCGGTTTATTAGGACACGGTGGGACACGGTGTTCATGTGTATTCCTTGGTGCTTGTATATCATAAAGCTGGCGGTGAGAAGGTATTCCACGGGCACGATTGATGTTGTGGGCGTGAGACCCATTGTTAAATTGAGTGATGACTTGAGGTGTGAGTCACGACTTGACATGGCCTTATTTGTGGTGAATCGTAGTTTGGTTATCATACATGTCTCTGCTTGGTATAGACTACTATGATTTCATTTACTGATTTATTTTTAGTTTCACATACTTTTTGTTATGACCTCGCCCGAGCTGCGTTCATGCCGCGAGTTGAGGTACATCAATCGTTGATCCTAGCTCTCGGGTCACGGTTCGGCGTTGGGAAGCTCCGTTTCTCCGAGGCTTATCGGTGGTATAGTCCCTGTCGTAGTAAGTATTTACATTCGGGGTTTGGCGAACCCGTCCGCCCGTGGTCGTATCATTCTTAGAGGTGCAGTAATGCTTGTTGTGGGCTGGGTTGGTAAAAAGGATTAAGCTGTTCATTTGTAAAAGAGTTGATGGTTATATATATGCCGACGAAGTTTCCTGATTATTGTTTTATATTTCTGTTATCTCATGTTGTTGTTTTATGTTCCGCTGATTACTCTGATGTTGTGTCACTAGGGTGCCCGGGGTAAGGCACCAGTCACGGGCCCAGTTTCGGGTCGTGACAAGATAGGCTTGGAGCATGGAAAATGCGAGCCTGAGAATGTGATAACCACCGAGACCTTAGATATATAAGGCCTTCTCGGGTAGTAAAGAGTTAAGACAGACCAAGGAAAAGAGTTAAATACGACGCCGAGTCGGGTTGGGGATCTATTAAGGGTCGCCCCATAACTTGAAATGAAATGGGATCAGTTGGTAGTAGTCCGCTATGTGACAAGTCACGAGTGCAAGGCCCAGTTTAGTTAGTCAATTTACGGGTTCGTGGGCGTGTTCCACCAGTTGTGAGAGCGGAATGGGCCTTGTATTGTTTAATTTAATAACTCCAGATTGGAGGCGAATCAATATGAAGGCTATGTCGCGCTAGAATAAGTTTGGGAGTACGGGAAGAGTACGACCAGCGAAAAAGAGAGCAACCAAGTGTAAAGGAAGAGAAGTAGTGGTAACCAGTGAATTATCCTTCCTTCGTTGGCGTCAGGGTTTTTTTTTCTTTTTAAGTCTGTGTGACTTGTTCACTTGAGGTGAATTGACGCAGAAAGTAAGTAATAATTTAAATTAAAGGAAATTATGTTAAGTGCCTTTGGAGGTACTTGGAGTTGGTGTGGGGTGGCGGTCAGGGCCACGACGCCGGATAATTACGAGGAATGTACAAGGCAAGAATAAAAATAAGTAATCACAGTCTTGGGTGGAAGTGAGGCATATTTGGTAGTTTTTAAAAATCTACACGAACTTAAAAGCGGTGCGTGATGATTAGCTAATTCTTGGACCGCAAGAGGACCTGTGATTAGGGTTGTGACTCAAGGAAAGTTTAAGAAAGGAGATAAGTTCTCTTCCGAAAAAGGAGAGTTTTGCGTATTATGGGGTTGCGTGTACCCGTATGTTGTTTAGGCGAAGGATATAAGGCGTAAGGTCTTGATATCGCCATGCCATAGGTTCTGATTGTAGATAACCGTGGGAAAAGTGTTGTGTTGGGGTAATTAAGAGCACGTCTGAATTGGTGAGAAGTATCGTAATGATATAAATGTAAGTTGCAGTCATGATTACCCAGGGCAGTGTAAAGACCATTAGTAGATAATGGCGTAAGAACGCGAGGAAATGTGGTAACACATGCGACAAGAAAGATAGTAAGAAGTTACGGGGATAAGGGATCGGGACAACGTGAAATAACTTACGAGGAGGCGAGTAGACACTGAGCGATAAGAAATCTTGACAAGTCAATTGGAGTATGTAATTCAGTGAATTGGGGTTGAATACCTGACTATAAGCTCTGCGAGCTGGGAGAAAATAATCGGGTTATTACTTGACGAAATCAAGGAAAACCTCCCCCCCTAAATTGTGATTGACAGTAAGTCTTAGCCATGAGGCAAGCAAAGGAATTAAGTCTAAGTTTAGTGACCAATTTTGGTTGCAATAGATAAAAGGAAATAGGAGTCATGATTGAGGATAAGGATACCCGAATATTTTCGCAAAAATGAAAAAGATTTCCAGTTTTTGGAAGATAAGTTGACTCGACTACAATTCTAACTCCTCCTGAAAGACTAGAGGGTTAGGTTTTTATGATAACACGTTGGGTGTTGGGCTAGGTTATGTGCTGCCGCAACCCGATAAGGATAGAACCTATGTTTTCCCCGGTTGTTAGGGAAGCAGGAAAGGAAATTGCGCCACTCACGATTTAGGGCTGGCGGCAGTTAAATCATGCCTTAAAGATTTGGGGGCATGGCGTATATACGAACTTCATGTGGATACTTATGCGGACCACAAAAGCCCCGGTATATCTGCGGATCGATAGAAGTTGCGGCAATGATGATGGTTAGAGTTACTCAAGGATTGTGATATTGATATCCTATACCATCCGGGGAAAGCCAAGCGATTCTGAGATACTCTTTGTGGTGGACTGAGGTAGTGCGGATAGGCAGCGGATAGGCAGGATGTAGTCGTAAGATTCTTGATTCGAGCCTGGGGTTCGATTATTTGTTTCAAGTTAATGAAGTTCAGATCCAGAAGGTTGCCAGTCTTCCATTGTTGAGAAGTAAAGCGGCGATATGAGATCGATTATGACTCTTATCGAGATCGGCTCTCAGGAGAAAGAGCTGTTTGAGTTGTTATACCGTATTTCAGTATGTATCGTAAGGGCGTAGAAAATTTGAACTTTTAATAAGGCTTGGCGAATTAATTTTTGTGCACAACACCGGTTAGAGTCGTTTTTTTCGACGAAAGCGTTTTCCACGGCTTTCGTAGGAAAACTCGGCTATGTCATTTTTAATTTTGCGGATTTTTCCGAGAGGCGAAACATTTTGGACCAACAAGAGGCGCCACTTGGCACCCTCTCATTGGTGCGGTAGAGTGGGCGAATTGCTTGGCTTTTGTCAAGTAGTTGGTAGGATATTTTGTGGGTAGATGGATAAGGTGCACTTGGCATGATCTAGGCCTACACTTGCATAGCACTTGGCTAGATCTTGGCCATTGGTTGGCCTTGGCTTGTACTATAAATACCCCTTTGGAAGACTTCTTCATCCATTCCTAAAATTCCTTAAGTGTTAAAATCCTCCTTCCCTTTGTGTAGTTGTTTCGTCCCACTCCCCTTTGAGAAGGCCTTGTGGCAGAGTTCTTTCCCCCTTGGCGAGAGTTCCCACAGTGGGGTAGTAGGGTATACACCACTTGTGGTGTTGTCTCGTATAAATACCCCCTCTTGGTAGAAATACTCTCAAAGTATTGTTACTATGCCCAAATTACCTTAGCCGTATACCTTGTAGTATTCTAAGGTTATACCTTTCTGAAAGCCGGAAAAATACTAATATACTTCCCGTCAATCCTGGCAGAAACCACAGGAAATCTCCATAGTCGGTTGGAGTATTGTGTAGAAGTTGGTTAGAACTTCTAAGGGTGGTTTAGAGCGGGTTGGGCGCTCGGAGTTGGAGCTAAGCGTTGCCCGGGATCGACATTTCTACTTGGATAATTATGGGCTTATCGAGGTAATTATCTTGTCCCTATTGTAATTGGATATTACATGTTGTAGGAATATATAGTTGAAGTATACTATATATATAATGAACATAGCTTGTGGCAATGTCTTTGGACTTAAGCCTGAATTTAAAGAAGAGCGAGCGTAATTACGTGGGGTGTATTCAGATGAACTTGTGTAGTTTGATGGGTAGGGAAGGGCTGCCCAATTTCCGTAGGATCTTGTATCTAGATTTATTCTCGAAGTAATCTAGACTTTGATAGACTTGTATAACTTTGTATAGGTTGAATGTTACGTGAGTAGCATGTGCTACTTGAGAAGGTGGACGAGCTAAGCGGGTTATAGCGTGGAAGCGATTTGCTAATAGTCGATAATCGTCGCGAGGTATGTGAACCTCTTCCTATCTCTTCTAGCATGATATGTGTATAAGCGTAGTGCGGTAGACGTCGTGTGTTAATTGAACGTGGTTATGCGGAAATGTCTTTTGACTTAAGCGAATAATAATAATCTTGAAATAGTTCAAGAGAATTAAAGCGTTTTTAAAAGAAGAGTAATACTTGGTTTTAAAAACTTAAGAGTTATACTAGCTTTATGGGAAGTTAGGTATAACGGCTTAAGAGAGATAAAGCGAATGATTTATTTTAGAAGTTAAGAGACTTGATCTTGTAAGATAAGAGACTTAACTTAATCAATGAATTTTGTGTGAAACCTCATTCGTGAGTAATGAGTACTTGATTTTTAAAAGGGATAATGTTTCTTGATTTGGAAATCGAATGTGTATCGACAAACCACTACAAAGGCGTTAATAAAGGAAATGTTTTGATTAATGAAGTATTAATAAAACCAGAGAAACTTCCATCCGCATAGAAGCTAAGATGAGACAAAATGATATTTCCTAGATCATGGTCTTTGTAAGAAGATTGTTATAAACAAGAATATCCTACTCACACATACGGCTTATGTTTCTTAGATGGTTTAAAAATTATATTCTTAAATGAATAAGACTATGAGCAATGAAACCTTTCTAAAATAAGAAGCGTGAACATTTGAAATTAGGCAAACTTGAGCGTTTGGAAAATAATGTTGTTACTTGATTTTACAAAGGTAAGTGTTTTGGTTTACTTAAAAAAATGATCCTCTATTTTATACTACGGGTATTGCGTGACTTATGGGAAAAAGCGGATCTTTTAAAGATTTAATGTGTGAAGTACTTTGGGGATAGATACCCAAACTTGTTAGTAGAAAGTACCTTGTGTGAATAACTTGATTGTATTGGTTTGTGATATTCTTGTAATACTTTCTTGTTGATTTGATAAGTAAACATGTTAGGATGCTACGTGTGTTAGTATCTTGTGGTTGTTATGTAAGGGGAGTCATTCTTGCTGTACTTACGTTGCTGAACGGTAAGTCCGTTGTACTATTATTATATCACCTACCCCCTTGACTTATTATCTGAGGGCTTGCCACCCTTGATGCGGTCTATACGGCTATGCGGTCCTTGTGACTATGCGGTCACGAGCTCGAGATTGATCATTCGGTGTTTAGCGATCTGGGGATTCCTATGCGGTCTGTTGAGACTATGCGGTCTTTTGAGACTATGCGGGTTGCGGGAGCCTAGGCGGATACGAAGGTTAAAATCTTCGATGCGGGGTGTACCTCAGCGGTCTAGGACCATGATTCGAGAATACCTTATGCGGTGCAGTGTGACCTATGCGGGCTGCGAGAGTTCGAGGATAGACACGCACGGTGATACTGCGGGCAAATGGCGGCCGATCATGTGGTGCGGTCTAGAAAGACCTCGTGATCTGATTTATGGCATTCGTGGTGCGAGGTCTTAGTAGTCGGCTATGCCTTCGTACTTACCGTCACGGTTTTATTGTGATGACTTTGAGGCGTGAGTCCTAACTTGACATATTTGCTTATTTATTGTAAAATGTAGTTTGGTTATCTTACATGTCTCTGCTTTGTATAGACTACTATGATTTCATTCTGATGTTATTTTGATTTCACATACTCGGTATCTGTTATGCGACCTCGCTTGAGGCTGCGTTCATGCGCGAGTAAAGGTACACCATCGTTGATCCTCGCTCTTAGGGTCACGATTCAGCGTTTGGGAAAGCTCCGTTTCTCGGAGGCTTATCTTAGTATAGTCCCTGTTGTTGTAGGTGCTTACATTCGGGGTATGGCGGGCCACTGTCCGTCGTTGTTGTCATATCATTCGTAAGTGCAGTAATCTTGTTGTGGCGGGGTTTGTAAAAAGGATTAAAGCGTTCATGTTGAAAAAGTTGTTGTTTATATATATGCGAAAGGCAAGTTTTCTCAGTTATTGTTTCATATTTCATAATATGTCTTGTATCGTTTTATGTTCCGCTGATTACTCTGATGTTGTATCACTAGGGTGCCCGGGGTAAGGCACCAGTCACGGGCCCGAAATCGGGTCGTGACAAAAGTGGTATCAGAGCAGTTAATCCTCGGAAAGTGTCTACAGACCGTATCCAGTAGAGTCTTGATTATCGGTGTGTTGTGCACCACATCAATAATCAGGAGGCTATAGGATATTTAGGATTGGTTTCTATTCTTCTCACTCTGAGATCGTGCCTTAGAGCTGTATTGTAAGTTGGACCCTCTAACGAAATTCTTTCCCTTATCGTTATGCCTCCGCGTAGGGCAACCCGGGCGGAGGCAAGGCGGCCAGGAGGCTGCGAGTAGAGTTCGAGGAGGTTCTGAGGAGCACTGACCAATCATCACAGGGTGGTGCCCATTTGGGAGTTCTGCGGCGTCACTAGCCCAGAGTTTAGCACGGCGGCGATTCCTCTGCGGCCATGATATTTGAACCCGGTTCGCGGCCAGAGCAGAGAATATATATTTCAAGGAGGCGACCACATTACTAACTATGGATTTGACTACCGTAGAGTATACGATGTACGCGAATCTTGATGAATATCAACGAGAAGGTTGTGCAAGTAGTTCTTGATTGAAGCGAGCATGGCACGTATGCGAGCTTATACGGCGGTAGAAAGCGTAGAGATCGGCGGGTTAACGAGGGCGAGAAGAGGGCGAGCAACGGCGAGGTCCTTTGGTAACTTTGGCGAGTCACCTCGCCCGGATTAGATTTGCACACCCACGGTCGCGAGAGGTTCTCCACGGATTTCGGGGCGTTCGGGGTATCGAGGAGTTGGTCGAACTCGGGGCTTAGGTTCATGTGGCGAGCGTCGTCCGGGAATGTCGTCTTTTAGTTGGTACTGGTTGTACCTATGACCGTCAGGGTATGATGTTGAGAGAGTGTCCTGGTAGGAGGACTCAGCCTTCAGGATCGGTGGGTAGTTCGTCACCTTCCAGCTGCTATGCGCCTACAGGCGGGTTTGATTAGAACGACTAGGGGAGTGAAGCAGTAGATTCAGGCATATCTTTAACCCTCTAGAGATCAGTATGTGTGATAAGGTGAGTATACCTTAAGTTCTATGTTCGGATAGCAGTGTGTTAGTTGTGATTGGAAATCATGGTGGGTTAGCGAGTAAGATTTTGGGGATAGAGAAGGTGTGAGCCTTAGAGTTTTATCGTGGAGACCTTAGAGGTAAGGCCGTCTCGAGTAAAGGTGTAGTGTTTATGTTTGATCCTTATCGGTGCATAGTGCGTGAGCTATGTTTGGGATAGGTCCTAAGTAGTATGAAATGGAAGAGGTAGTTGAGCTAAGAAGACCGCTAGGTTTCGTAGCGTGTTTAGTGAGATTTTCCTCTGAGGAGATAGTATTTTGCGCCTTCTTAGGCGGGTTGAGGCCACGTTGCGGGTCAAACCGCGGCATGTTTGGTGGTGAAGTGCGGTTGTGGTGGTCGCCTTGTGGTAGGTGTCACGACCGAACCGGGCGTGGTAGTGCCTTACCGGGCACCCAAGTAGACATACATCGAGTAATCAGCGGAACATAAAGACAATACATGAAACCGATGTAATAAGGCGGTGAAATAAGACAAAGCTAACCAAAAGCGGTTACCTTGGTATATATATAAATAGCAACTTTTTCAACATGAGCAGTTTAATCCTTTTACAAACCACGCCTACAAAGTACTACGGACCTCTAAGAATGATCGACAACAATGGCGGGGCGGGGCCCGCCAAACCCACGAATGTAAACACTTACGGCGGCGGGGACTATACGTGATAAGCCTCGAGAAAGCGGAGCTTCCCAACGAAGCTGTGACCCTGAGAGCTAGGATCAACGACTGGTGTACCTCAACCTGCGGCATGAACGCAGCCCCCCGAAGGAGGTCAGTACAACAGGTACCGAGTATGTGAAACTAAAAATATTGTAAATGAAATCATAATAGTCTATAAAGCAGGAGACATGTATGATAACCAAACTACGATTCCTGATAAATAGCGATGTCAAGTCGTGACTCACGCCCTCAAAGTCATCACTCGAATATAACTATGGGTCTCAGGCCCATAACATCAATCATGCTCGTGGAATACCTTCCTCACGCTGCGATCTATGATAGAAAAGCACCAAGGAATACACATGAACACGGGTCCCACTGTGTCCAAATAAAGCGATGCGGTAAATGCGAAGGCATAGCCGACTACTAACACCCACAGTATTAACAAGGTCGTAAACTGTATCATGATATCTGTCTAGACCGTCACATGATCAAAGCTGGTCACTCGCCGCGATGCTCAAATGTGCGCGTCTAGCCACGAACTTCCGCGACTCGCGTAGGCCAACCTCATAGGCCCGCGTGAGGTATAACCCCGCGTCGAGGGTAGCTACTCCGGCGTCGTCCTGGACTCGCGATCCGCATGGCCACATAGACCGCATGACCATAAAGGCGCGCACTAACACGGAACTCCGTAGTTCCGCATGGATCCACGGACCCGCATGAGGTATTCTCGAATCATGGTCCCGGACCGCTGAGTCTACCCGCGTCGGAGGCGACAACCTCGGAAATAAGTCAAGGTGGTGGTACAATACCAACTTAACGGTGATAGTCAAACAACTTTAAGCACGATCGAGGAAAACCCTTTACACTAACATCACAAGATACTAACACACATAGCATCCTAGCGTGTTTACTTATCAATCAACAAGAAAGTATTACAAGGCTATCACCAACCAACACAATCAAGTTATACACACGAGGTACTTTCTATATGTCAACAAGTTGGGTTTTATCCCCCAAAGTACTTCATACATTAAATCTTTAAAAGATCGTTACTTTCACAAAAGTCACACAATACGTAGTTATGTGAAAATAGAGTGATTATCCTTTTAAGTAAACCAAACACTTACCTTTGTAAAATCAAGTAACGACATTTATTTTCCAAGCGTCAAGTTTGCATAATTTCAAATGTTCACGTTTCTTATTTTAGAAAGGTTTAAATGTTCATAGTCTTATTCATTTAAGAATATAATTCTCTTTTAAACTATCGAGAAACATAAGTCTTATATGTGAGTAGGATATTCTTGTTTATAACAATCTTATTACTGACCATGATCTAGGAAATATCATTTTGTCTCTTAGCTTCATGCGGATGGAAGTTTCTCTTTGGTTTTAATAATACTTAATCTGTCAAAACATTTCCTTTTATTAACGCATTTGCGATGGTTTGTCGATACACATTCGATTTCCAAACGATAAAACATTCTTAAGCGTTATACCTAACTTCCCGTAAAGCTAGTATAACTCTTAAGTTTTCAAAAACCAAGTATTACTTCTTCTTTCAAAATGATTCAAAAATCTTTTGAAATACTTCAAGTTCTTCATTAACACATAACAAGCCAGTTATAGTTCAAACCATTTACCTTTTAAAAACCACAAGTATCTTCTTACCAACATAAAGTCGTTATAACCAACTTCCCATAAAGCGTTATAACACTTTATGTTTTAAACCAATCAAATACATTTTAGCGTATGCGTCACTGGTACTACATAGTTCACACATATCATGCTAGAAGAGATAGGAAGAGGTTCGCATACCTGCGCGGCAGTATCGACTAATAGCAAAAGCGCTCAAGTACTTCAAACCGTCGGCTACTCCTTGCCAATGGATCGCGACATACGTAGTACTTAAACATATAAGGCCAAATGGGGCTTATTAACATTTATATCCCGTAGAACATTCTACGAAAATTCGGCACCTCCCCACATGGCGTAAATCTCTCCTTTATCGAGGCGGCTACGAAGCCAACCGGGGTTATACATCTAACCCGAACGGGTACAATTCTACTCACGAAAAGCTACACAAGTCTCATGTAATACGGTCCTATGTAAATCTGATTCGGTACTCTTCTTTGAAAAGGTTTCTAATTATTGAGCTTAAGTCAAAGACATTGCGACAACAACGTTCAGTTCTATATATATAGTATACTTCAACTATATAGTCTAATCAATCATGTAATTTCCAATTACAATAGAGGACAAGATATTTACCTCGATAAGCCCATAATTATCGAGTTTAAATGTCGATCTGAGCAAGGTTTAGCTCTACTCGTGTGCTCCAACCCGCTCCAAACAACCCTTAGAAGTTCTAACCAACTTCTACTTAATACTCCGACTAACTATGGAGATTTTCCTTAGGGTTTCGGTTTTTGTGTGGAAGGAAGTATAATAGTATTTACGGGCTTTTAGTATAAGTATAACCTTAGAATACTACAAGGTATCTGGCTAAGGTAATTTGGGCATTATAACAATACTTTTGAGTATTTCTACCAAGAGGGGTATTATCTGAAAACAACTAGGCTAGGGGTACCACGGCTAGCACCCGGAGGGGAAGGGCTCTCGACCAGGGAGGAGGAGGGCGAGAGCAACTCTTTCAAGGGAGGAGGATTTGTAACACTTAGAAATATTTGGAATGGATGAAGAAGTCATCCTAAGGGTATTTATAGTAAGCCAAGGCCAACCAATGGCGAGATCATGCCAAGTCAAGGCAAGTGTAGGGCAAGATCTTGCCAAGTGCCCTTAACCAACTAACACACAAATATCCTACCAACTCCATGACAAAATAGGCACACTTTCGCCACCCTTGACCGCCCAAGGTGTTCCAATGAGAGGGTGACAAGTGTCGCCCTCTTGTTGGTCCAAAATGTTTAAATCTCTCGGAAAAATCCGCAAAAATTAAAAATGACATAGCCGGAAATTCCCCTACGAAAGCTGTGGAAACGTTTCGTCGAAAAACGACTCTAATCGGGTGTTGTGCACAAATAAAATTCGGCCAAGCTACTTTCTTAAGTTCAAATTTTCTACGTACGTCCTTACGTACATACTCTGGAAATACGGGGTATAACATTCTCCCCTCCTTAGAAACATTCATCCCGAATGTTCCTTCTAAGTCTCAAAACAAACGTGCGCCAGTATAGTCTTCACTACCATACTTACGAAACAATCCTGCCACAATGGCCACAGAAACAACTGCGCAAAATACTTACATCCAAGTCCACGAGGAAAATCACCTCTAACATCACCACAAACACCTCTCTCCGGGGTCTAAAATATACTTCCTCCACATTTTTTTCTAAACAAAAGAAATGGTCACATCTATGCTCGCCATACATGCTCGCTTCTTCCCGATACCACTTTTGTCACTTTGCCGCGAGGTTCACTCCGGCGACCCAACAAATGGTGCGGGCTGCGTCACGATCCACGAGTGGCGTACCTCGAACTCTTACCACATTCAAATACTGCTTCAGTTTCCAAAACTCGGGGTTACTATCTCTAACGTGGTCATCATTAACTGGGAACACTCTGGATGGATCTCCGATACTTTCCGAACATAACAATACGAAAGACCGGACGTACTGCCTCATAAGTCGGACGGCAAAAGCTTACATATAGGCAACCTGGCCTATTCTTCACATGAACTTAAAAAGGCCCAAAACAACTCGGGCTAAGTTTCCTCTGTTTTTCCAAAGCTCGTCACACCAAATCCGGTGGTACTTTCAAGAAGACCGTCAGTCGACTTGAACTCTGGCGTCGTCTCCGATTATCCGTACGATTTCCCCTGAGCTGCCAGAACTTCTTCTAGACAAGCTTCACTATCCACGATCTGTGGAACAAGCTGAACCAGTATGCGAACCTTGACAAGATCGAACCACTCGACCGGCAACTTACACATCCGACCCTACAAGGCTTTATAAGGCGACATCCGAACACTGAAATGGTATCTTAAACTCTCCTCCACGGAGACAACAATCTCCACAACTACCACGAAATACACATTTGGCCCGAGGCGAATGCGGTCGAGACTACTGAGTTCTTAACCTTCTTGGTAAAACTTCCGGAAACCAAACAGCAGTAACACGGACTCCATGCGCTGCCATAAGGTGAAGGTAGGCACCCGTGCAGCCTTACAACCTTTACGATAACATCAACTGCTGAGTAAACGGTCGCGCTAGAAGACAAGGCGGTGACCTCCTTGGCCCGACTGCGGTGAATGCATCCGGTCGCACATTGGTTAACTAAACTCGGCCTAACACCCTCGTGACCCTACCACAGGCGGGACCACCAAACCGACCCGCACCCAAATATGCGCGGGTTGACCCGCGTGGCCTCGGCCGACCCGGCGCGCGCATACTAGCTCCCGAGGAACAATCTCACTAATCACGTTACGAAAACCTAGCGGTCTTCTTGCTCAACTACCCTCTTTCATTCCACACTACTCGGGGACTAATCCCACAAACATAACTCACGTGCACTATGCACTCCTATAAGGAGTCAAACATAAACAATACGTCTATACTCGAGATGGCCTTACCTCTAAGGTCTCTGCGTATAAAACTCTAAGGCTCACACCTCTATCCCCCAAAATCTTACTCGGTTAACCCACCATGATTTCTAATCACAACACTCATTGCTATAAGAACATAGCACTTGAGGTATACTCACCTTATCACATACGGATCTCAGAGGTTAAGGATCTATCTGTATCTCTTGCTTTACTCCGAGTCGTTCTAATCAAACTGCCCGGTAGAGCGCCGCTAAGGAAGATGACGAACTACCCACCGATCGAAGGCTAAGTCCTCCGCGAGGACACTCTTTCGACACGGACCACGGCGGTCGCCGTGCAACAAGTACCCGACTAAAGACGACATTCCCGAGATGGCGCTGCCACGCTGTGAACAGAAAAAGCGAATCGGATGGTGGAACCTTCGTGTATTGTGAGCGGAAGCTCGGAGCTCGACCAACTCCTGCGTACGAGCGTCCGAACCACAGTGGAGGACCTTTCTGCACTGGTGGATGCGCATAATCTAATCTGCTGGTGAGGCGACTCGCCTCGAAAGTTACCAAAGGACCTTGCTGCTCTGGCCCTCTTCTGCTGTCCTTGGTTAACCCGTCGATTGCTACGTTTCTCGGCCTGCTGCACATAAGCCCGACCACAGGCCATGCTCAAGCCCAACTGAAGAATTACTCTTGCACAACCTTCTCGTTGATAGTCATCAAGACTCGCGGTACATCGGTACACTCTCTGGTAGCCAAATCCATAGCTAATGTGAGGTTGTCTTTTGCAATCTATATTCTCTGTTTCGGTCGTGGGCGAAGGTCAAACATCGTGGCGCGATGAGCTGCGCGCCGTGCTAAACTCTGTTGGGGCTAGTGACGTCGCAAAACTCCCTGAATAAAGCACCACCCCATGTGATGATTCAGCCCGTGCCCACGCAACCCTCTGCACTCTACTCGCAGCTCCTCGCCGGCGCCTTGCCCTCTGGGCGGGTTGCCTACGCGGAGGCATAACGATAAGAAATAATTTCGTCGGAGGGTCGACTTACACAACGGCTCTAAGGCACGATCTCGAGTGAGAAGAATATAAACCAATCCTAAATACCTATAGCCTCACGATTATTGGTGTGGTGCACAACACGCGATAATCAAGACTCTCTGGATCTGATGCGTAGACACTCTCCAGGATTAAGCGCTCTGATACCACTTTTGTCACGACCGAACCGGGCGTGGTAGTGCCTACCGGGAACCCAAGTAGACATACATCGTAATCAGTGAACATAAAGACAATACATGAAACGGTGTAATAAGGCGGTGAAATAAGAAAAAGCTAACCAAAAGCGGTTACCTTGGTATATATATAAATAGCAACTTTTTCAACATGAGCAGTTTAATCCTTTTACAAACCACTTGCAAGCGGTACTACGGACCTCACAGAATGATACGACAACAATGGCGGGCGGGGCCCGCCAAACCACGAATGTAAACACTTACGGCGACGGGGACTATACGTGATAAGCCTCGGGAAGCGGAGCTTCCCAACGCTGGCGTGACCACGAGCTAGGATCAACGGCGGGTGTACCTCAACTGCGGCATGAGCGGCCCGGGAGGTCGATAACTGTGCCGAGTATGTGAAACTAAAAATCGTAAATGAAATCATAATAGTCTATAAAGCAGAGACATGTATGATAACCAAACTACGATTCACAATAAATAGCGATCATGTCAAGTCGGGACTCACGCCTCAAAGTCATCACTCGAATATAACTATGGGTCTCGGGCCCGTAACATCAATCATGCGTGGAATACCTTCCTCACTGCGCGATCTATGATGAAAAGCACCGAGGAATACATGAACACGGGTCCCGTGTCCAAATAAAAAGTACGAGGGTAAATGCGAAGGCATAGCTACTAACACCAGCGATGTTAACAAGGTCATAAAGCGTATCATGATATCTGTCTGCCGTCACATGATCAAAGGCCGTCACTCGCGCGATATCAAATGTGCGCGTCTAGCCACAGAACTTCCGCGACTCGCGTAGGCCAACCTCATAGGCCGCGTGAGGTATAACCCGCGTCGAGTGTAGCTACTCCGGCGTAAATCACGGACTCGCGATCCGCGTAGCCCACATGACGCGTGACCATAAAGTCGCTGCTAACACGGAACTCCGTAGTTCGCATGGATCCCACGGACCCGCATGAGGTATTCTCGAATCATGGTCCCGGACGCTGAGTCTACCCGCGTGGAGGCGACTTAACCTCGGAAATAAGTCAAGGTGAGTGGTACAATACCAACTTAACGGTGATAGTCAAACAACTTTAAGCGATCGAGGAAAACCCTTTACACTAACATCACAAGATACTAACACATAGCATCCTAGCATGTTTACTTATCAATCAACAAGAAAGTATTACAAGGCTATCACAACCAACAATCAAGTTATACACACGAGGTACTTTCTATATGTCAACAAGTTCGGGTTTTATCCCCAAAGTACTTCATACATTAAATCTTTAAAAGATCGTTACTTTCACAAAAGTCACACAATACGTAGTTATGTGAAAATAGAGTGATTATCCTTTTAAGTAAACCAAAACACTTACCTTTGTAAAATCAAGTAACGACATTTATTTTCCAAGCGTCGAGTTTGCATAATTTCAAATGTTCACGTTTCTTATTTTAGAAAGGTTTAAATGGTCATAGTCTTATTCATTTAAGAATATAATTCTCTTTTAAACTATCGAGAAACATAAGTCTTATATGTGAGTAGGATATTCTTGTTTATAACAATCTTATTACTGACCATGATCTAGGAAATATCATTTTGTCTCATCTTAGCTTATGCGGATGGAAGTTTCTCTGGTTTTAATAATACTTAATCATCAAAACATTTCCTTTTATTAACGCTGCAGTGGTTTGTCGATACACATTCTGATTTCCGAAATCAGTAAAACATTCTTAAGCCGTTATACCTAACTTCCCATAAAGCTAGTATAACTCTTAAGTTTTCAAAAACCAAGTATTACTTCTTCTTTCAAAATGATTCAAAAATCTTTTGAAATACTTCAAGTTCTTCATTAACACATAACAAGCCAGTTATAGTTCAAACCAGTTACCTTTTAAAAACCACAAGTATCTTCTTACCAACATAAAGCTGTTATAACCAACTTCCCATAAAGCCGTTATAACACTTTATGTTTTAAACCAATCAAATACATTTAGCACGTATGCGTCTACCGTACTACATAGTTCACATATCATGCTAGAAGAGATAGGAAGAGGTTCACATACCTCGCGTGAGTATCGACTAATAGCAAAACGCTCAATACTTCAAACCGTCGGTTACTCCTTGGCATGGTCGCGCCATCGTAGTACTTCAACCTATAAGGCCACAGCGCTTATTAACATTTAGATCCCTTCGTAGAACATTCTCAGAAAATTCGCAAGCCTCCCCACATGAGCGTAAATCTCTCGCTTTATCGGTGGCTACCAAGCCAACCGGGGTTATACATCTAACCGAATGGTACAATTCTACTCCACAGAAAAGCTACACAAGTCTCTTTGTCTGATCCCATGTAAATCTGATTCGGTACTCTTCTTCTTTGAAAAGGTTTCTAATTATTCAAAGCTTAAGTCCAAAGACATTGCGACAACAACGTTCAGTTCTATATATATAGTATACTTCAACTATATAGTCTAATCAATCATGTAATTTCCAATTACAATAGAGGACAAGATATTTACCTCGATAAGCCCATAATTATCCGAGTTTAAATGTCGATCTGAAGCAAGGTTTAGCTCTACTCGTGTGCTCCACCCGCTCAAACAACCTTAGAAGTTCTAACCAACTTCTACTTAATACTCAACTAACTATGGAGATTTTCCTTGGGTTTCGGTTTTTGTGGAAGGAAGTATAATAGTATTTACGGGCTTTTCGTATAAGTATAACCTTAGAATACTACAAGGTATCTGACTAAGGTAATTTGGGCATTATAACAATACTTTTGAGAGTATTTCTACCAAGAGGGTATTATCTGAAACAACTAGGCTAGGGGTACCCCACGACTAGCACCCAGGAGGGGAAGGGCTCGGCCAAGGGGAGGAAGGGCGAGCAACTCTTTCAAGGGAGGGAGGATTTGTAACACTTAGGAAATATTTGGAATGGATGAAGAAGTCATCCTAAGGGGGGTATTTATAGTAAAAGCCAAGGCCAACCAATGGCCAAGATCATGCCAAGTGCAAGGCAAGTGTAGGGCCAAGATCTTGCCAAGTGCCCCTTAACCAACTAACACACAAATATCCTACCAACTCCATGACAAAATAGGCACACTTTCGCCACCTTGACCTTGAGGTGTTCCAATGAGCGGGTGAAATGTGTCGCCCTCTTTTTGGTCCAAAATGTTTCGTCTCTCGGAAAAATCCGCAAAAATTAAAAATGACATAGCCGGAAATTCCCCTACGAAAGCTGTGGAAACATTTCGTCGAAAAACGACTCTAATCGGGTGTTGTGCACAAATAAAATTCGGCCAAGCTACTTTCTTAAGTTCAAATTTTCTACGTACGTCCTTACGTACATACTCTGGAAATACAGGGTATAACAGTAGGGTCACGCGGGTGTTAGGCCCAAGTTTAGTTAACCAGTCTGAGTTCGTGGATCGTTCGACGATGGCGGGCGATGGGGCGACCCGTCGTGTTTCAGTCGGGACCGTTTACTCGGTGTGTTGAGTTATCCCGAAGGTTGTAAGGCTGCGCAGGTGCCTACCTTCACCTTATGCACAGTGGAGCCAGTGCAGCTGTTTTGTTTCTAGAAGTTTTACGAGCGGGTTAAGGACTGGTGAGTCTCGAATCGCGTCGCCTCGGGCGGTGTTTGGATTTGAGGGTAGTTGTGGGGATTGTTGTCTCTGTAGAGAGAAGTGTTTTTAGCTACCTTTTGGTGTTCGGATGTCGCCTTATGAAGCCTTGTAGGGGCGAAAGTGTAAGTTCACGGTCGATTGGTTCGATGTTGGCAAGATCGGATAGTGGGTTCGAGCTTATTCCGTGATGTGGATAGAGTAAAGCTTGTCTAGAAGAGGTTACGCGGCTCGAGAAATCGTGCGGATAATCGGCGGCGGCTTAGAGTTCGAGTTGGTCGGTCTTCTTGAAGGTACCACCGGATAGGGTGTGACGAGTTTTGGAAAGCAGAGGAACTTAGCGAGTTACTTTGGGCCTTTTGAGTTCATGTGAGGATAGGCGGGTTGCCTATATGTTAGCATTTGCCGTCCGACTTAGGAAGCGTCGTCGATCTTCGTGTCATGCTCGAGAAGGAAATCGGAGATCCATCGAGTATTCGATTAACGATGACGGGTTGGAGATAGTAACCGAGTTTTGGAAAGCGAAGCGATATCGAAATGTGGCAAGAGTTCGAGTGTACGACAGCCTCAGGGATCGCATGCAGCCCGGTACCATTTGTTGGGTCGTCGGAGCAAGGCTCGCGACAAAGTGACAAAAGTGGTATCAGTAAAAAAAAAAAAGGAAGTATATTTTTTTTGACCCCGGGGAGAGGTATTTCTGGTGATGTTAGAGGTGTTTCCTCGTGGACTTGGATGGAGGTATTTGCGCGGATGTTCTGTGGCCAGGTGTGGCAGGATTGTTTTCGTAAGTATAGTAGTGAAGACTATCTGCGTGGCGTTTGTTTGAGACTTAGAAGGAACATTCGGAATGAATGTTTCTAAGGAGGAAGAATGTTATACCGTATTTCCAGTATATGCGTGGGGCGTGCGTGAAAATTTGAACTTTTAATAAGGCTTGGCGAATTAATTTTTGTGCACAACACCGGTTAGAGTCGTTTTTCGCGAAAGCGTTTTCCACGACTTTCGTAGGAAAATTCCGGCTATGTCATTTTTAATTTTTGCGGATTTTTAGAGAGGCGAAACATTTTGGACCAACAAGAGGCGCCACTTGGCACCTCTCATTAGTGTGATAAGTGGGCCAATTGCTTGGCTTTTGTCAAGTAGTTGGTAGGATATTTTGTGGGTAGATGGATAAGGTGCACTTGGCATGATCTAGGCCCTACACTTGCATAGCACTTGGCTAGATCTTGGCCATTGGTTGGCCTTGGCTTGTACTATAAATACCCCCCTTTGGAAGACTTCTTCATCCATTCCTAAAATTCCTTAAGTGTTAAAATCCTCCTTCCCTTTGTGTAGTTGTTTCGTCCCACCCTCCTTTGAGAAGGCCATGGCAGAGTTCTTTCCCCTTGGCCGAGAGTTCCCCACAGTGGGGTAGGCGAGGGTATACCACCCACTTGTGGTGTTGTCTCGTATAAATACCCACTCTTGCTAGAAATACTCTCAAAGTATTATTCTTATGCCCAAATTACCTTAGTCGTATACCTTGTAGTATTCTAAGGTTATACCTTTCTGAAAAGCCTGAAAATACTAATATACTTCCGTCAGTCCAAACCGAAACCTAGAAATCTCCATAGTCGGTTGGAGTATTGTGTAGAAGTTGGTTAGAACTTCTAAGGGTGGTTTAGAGCGAGTTGGGCGCTCGGAGTTGGAGCTAAACGTTGCCGGGATCGACATTTCTACTTGGATAATTATGGGCTTATCGAGGTAATTATCTTGTCCCCCTATTGTAATTGGATATTACATGTGTAGGAATATATAGTTGAAGTATACTATATATATAACTGAACATAGCTTGTGGCAATGTCTTTGGACTTAAGCTGAATTTAAAGAAAGAAGCGAACTGTAATTACGTGGGGTGTATTCTGATGAACTTGTGTAGTTTGTGGGTAGGAAGGGTTGCCCAATTTCCGTAGGATATTGTATCTAGATTTATTCTACAGGAGTAGTCTAGACTTTGATAGACTTGTATAACTGTATAGGTTGAATGTTACGTGAGTAGCATGTGCTACTTGAGAAGGTGGACCAGGCTAGTCGGGTTATAGCCGTGGAGCGATTTGCTAATAGTCGATAATCGTCGCGAGGTATGTGAACCTCTTCCTATCTCTTCTAGCATGATATGTGTATAAGCGTGTGATGCGGTGAGCGTCGTGTGTTAATTGAGCGTAGTTGTGCAATGTCTTTTGACTTAAGCGAATAATAATAATCTTGAAATAGTTCAAGAGAATTAAAGCTGTTTTTAAAGAAGAGTAATACTTGGTTTTAAAAACTTAAGAGTTATACTAGCTTTATGGGAAGTTAGGTATAACGGCAAGAGAGATAAAGCGAATGATTTATTTTAGAAGTTAAGAGACTTGATCTTGTAAGATAAGAGACTTAACTTAATCAATGAATTTTGTGTGAAACCTCATTCGTGAGTAATGAGTACTTGATTTTAAAAGGGATAATGTTTCTTGATTTGGAAATCGAATGTGTATCGACAAACCAACTGCAGCGTTAATAAAGGGAAATGTTTTGATTAATGAAGTATTAATAAAACCAGTAGAAACTTCCATCTGCATAGAAGCTAGATGAGACAAATGATATTTCCTAGATCATGGTCTTTGTAATAAGATTGTTATAAACAAGAATATCCTACTCACACATAAGGCTTATGTTTCTTAGATGGTTTAAAGAGAATTATATTCTTAAATGAATAAGACTATGAGCAATGAAACCTTTCTAAAATAAGAAACGTGAACATTTGAAATTAGGCAAACTTGAGCGTTTGGAAAATAATGTTGTTACTTGATTTTACAAAGGTAAGTGTTTTGGTTTACTTAAAAAAACGATCCTCTATTTTATACTACGGGTATTGCGTGACTTATGGGAAAGAAGCGGATCTTTTAAAGATTTAATGTGTGAAGTACTTTGGGGATAGATACAAACTTGTTAGTAGAAAGTACCTTGTGTGAATAACTTGATTGTATTGGTTTGTGATAGTCTTGTAATACTTTCTTGTTGATTTGATAAGTAAACATGTTAGGATGCTACGTGTGTTAGTATCTTGTGGTTGTTATGTAAGAGTCATTCTTGCTTTGTCTTTACGTTGCTAAACAGTAAGTCTATTGTACTATTATTATATCACCTACCCCGACTTATTATCACAGGGCTTGCCACCTTGATGCGGTCTATACGGCTGTCACGGTCCTTGTGACTATGCGGTCTGAGCTCGAGATTGATCATTCCGGTGTTTAGCACGATGCGGGATTCCTATGCGGTCTGTTGAGACTATGCGGTCTTTTGAGACTATGCGGGTTGCGGGAGCCTGGCGGATACGAAGGTTAAGGCGCCTTCGATCACGGGGTGTACCTCGGGCGTTCTAGGACCATGATTCGAGGAATACCTTATGCGGGTGCGTATGCGACCTATCGCGAGTGCGAGAGTTCGAGGATAGACCACGCATTGATCTGCGGGCAAATGGCGGCCGATCATGTAGTGCGGTCTAGAAAGACCTCGTGATACAATTTATGGCATTCGTGGGCGAGGTCTTAGTAGTCGGCTATGCCTTCGTGCTTACCGTCACGGTTTTATTGTGATGACTTTGAGGCGTGAGTCCCTAACTTGACATATTTGCTTATTTATTGTAAATTGTAGTTTGGTTATCATACGTGTCTCTGCTTTGTATAGACTACTATGATTTCATTTCTGATGTTATTTTCGATTTCACATACTCGGTATCTGTTATCTTGACCTCCTTGGGCCGCGTTCATGCCGCGGTAAAGGTACACGATCGTTGATCCTCGCTCTTAGGGTCACGATTCGGCGTTTGGGAAAGCTCGTTTCTCGGAGGCTTATCTTGGTATAGTCCCCTGTTGTTGTAGGTGCTTACGTTCGGGGTATATGGCGAACCACTGTCCGTCGTTGTTGTCATATCATTCGTAGAGGTGCAGTAATCTTATTGTGGCGGGGTTTGTAAAAATGATTAAATTGTTCATGTTGAAAAAGTCATTTGTTTATATATATGCGAAAAGGCAAGTTTTCTCAGTTATTGTTTCATATTTCATAATATGTCTTGTATCGTTTATGTTCACTGATTACTCGATGTTGTATCACTAGGGTGCCCGGTAAGGCACCGATCCACGGGCCGAATCGGTCGTGACATACGAGTAGCACCGGATGGGGTCTTTGTGAGATGAGATAGATTGCGTGTGCAGTCTTTGCAGGACTAGTCAAGAGTTTTAGGAGCCGCACGATCTTATTGCTCTAATTGTTGGGGCCGACTAAGTCGTGTCGTGACCTCAGATGTATGTATGGGTAAGATGACCGGAAAGGGGACATAGCGGAGTTTACTGCTTAGTGTCCGAGTTTGTAGCAGGTCATGGTTGTGCACCAGAAGCCCAGTGGGCTATTGCAGGCGATTGAAATCCCAACCTAGATATGAGAGGTAATTAATATGGATCTTGTTACAGGGTGACATCGTACTCGGAGGAAGTACGACTCACGGTCATGGTAATTAAATTTTGGTGAAACCAGTTTGGTTCTTTCAGATTAGGACCACTTACTGGTGAGGTTTATACTAGCTTGTATAGCGAGATTGTGAGGCGCACGGGGTTCCTACGCTTATGATTAAAGATAGATGAGCTCGGTTGCGGATAACCGGAGGTTTTGAAGGATTAGGGACACAGGTGAGTCTCAGTGTTGCATTACACCCTCAGACCGACGGTCAGGCAGAGCGTACTATCCAGGCACTTGAGGATAGGTTGCGGGCCTGTGTTTTTGATTTCAGGAATAGCCGGGAAGGTTAATTGCCTCTTGTCTTGTTACGTACGATAACAGATACCTTTCCAGTTTTCGGATGGCCCTGTATGGGGCCTTGTTTGTAAGAAGTGTAGATCGCCGATTGGTGGGTTCGACTTAGGCGAGGTTGATTATTTGTGATGGATTGAAGTGTGGATAAGCGAAGCTTATCGGGAAAGATTACTAGTAAGCTCGAGTCGTGAAGCTTTATGCAGATAACCGATGTTGACACGTGGGGTTCAGTTTGACATTTTGGTATGAGTATTGTTATGTGGCCACGTGTGGCGTTATTGGTATGTGGGGGTGGTAAAAGAAGACTATGTCACTATCTTTAAGTGTGACTCCCAAAGGAACATTCGGGGACGAATGTTTCTAAGGGGGGAAGAATGTTACACCCCGGAAATTTCTGGATATGTTTATAAGAACGTTCGTAAGAACAAAAAGATGTTAAGATTAGAGACGAGTAAAAATTTATCTTATGAAATTGTCGGAAAACGAAATATTGCGACGAATGAGAGGGCGACACGTGTCACCCCCCCTTAGTGTCTTGGACGAAATTTACCATGGGCAAAAGGGTCATTTGACCATTAGTGAGATGACCAAGTCTTGCAAATGACTTAGCTTGACATTGTTGACTAAAAGTCCAAGGGCCACTTGGGCAAGATCTATGTGAAACTCATCCGAGCCATCCATTTGTTCTAATCTAGACCCTCCAATTGGTTATATATGTGTACTAGTGCAAGACAAGCTTCAACACTTAGTCAATTTTTTACAAAAATCTTGAAGAACCTAAAGGGGTGCTCTCGGCTTTGCTTGAGGGTTTCAAGAAAAATTTTTGTTTGTTGTCCAATAATCTCCCAACTTTAAACCAAGGTACCTAAGGGTATTGTAAGTGTTTCTCAATAGAAAGATCCCGGAAAAATGGTGTTTTCGTATTAGTCGCAAGGCGGAAAGTTAATGAGTTCTTCAACTTTGAAGTTGGAACTTGAAGATGAGTTATTCATAAGCTTCTAAGGGTTGCTTGGAGTGGATTGGAACGTCGAAAGGAGGAGCTAAAGTTGCTAAGGAGCGACTTGTGATCTTGGATCATATTTGGGCAAATGAGGTATAATCTTCGTCTTACTTTTGTAATTGAAGATTCCATGTTGTTATAAGTTAGAAATGATCATGTGATATGTGTTATGAAGTTTGATAAGTATTATGGAATTTTAGAGTCCAAAGCGAAATGGCATGATTAGCCTTTTGAAATTGAAATACAATTTTGGTCGTTAATTAGAATCGTCGCATGTTTACCTACTTGAGGATTGTAGTAGTTATGTCGATTGCGGCTTGTTATCATGTTATACTAAACCACTTGGATTGAAAAGTGATTGGAAACGATTTGTATTGTTGTCCTATGTTTAGCCGAACGGACATTGTAGTTTAGACTAGTTGTTTTACATTGTGGGGCGGAATTTTACATGTCTTGTTTAAGCGTGTAATCCCCTATTGTTAACTACTTTGTTAGGCCTTAAATGTGGCGTGTTTGGTTATTGAATTCGACCTTGAAAAAGGTGGCAAAGTAAGTAGAAACAAAGGAAGTCTTTGTCCGATTTTCCGTAAATTTAGTGACTTGCACTTGGGTATTCTACGTTTGAAACTAGAAGTTAATAGGCGTACTATGGTCATTATAGGTTGGCATACTACGTCGACGATTGGACTTAGCATGTGGATTAAACCGAAGAGGTATGTGGAACTTTTTATCTCTTGAGCATGATTAAGTTGTAAATGTATAGTGCGGTGACGTCTGAGATTTTGACAATCTAGTCTATTTGAGATCCTTGGCTTATTTTAAGAATGCCCAAGTTGTTTGAGTTAGGGAATTAACTCACTTGTTTAATATTTAAGGATATCTTGGTTTTCAAAAGTTAAGAGACTTTAAAAATGTTGAAAGTATTTTGATACTTGTTGTTATGGAAAGTTTAAAGAGTGGTTTACTCTAAGTAATTTAAGTATGTTAAGGGACTTGAAGAGTTTTAAAGTATGTGATACTTGTTTCGTTTTAAGCGTATAAGTCCTTGGATAGGAAATTGTACTTGACTAAGGCATAAAGTGAATATAACGACTTTATGGGGAGTTGGTTATATTGGCTTTATGGAAAGATAAATGGCTTGATTTATTGAAAGGCAATTTGATTTAAAGGCATCAATTGCCTAAGGTTTTTACGAGAGAAGAAGTCACTTGATTTAGAAGCCTAAATTTTATTTCTAAAAGTATTGTGACTTGTCTTGAAAAGAAATTGTAACTTGATACTACGGTTATTAGTATCTTGGAAGTTTTATAATGAAATGAGTCATTTTAAAAGAATAGAAGTATGTAGTACTTTGGGTTAAATTCCCGGATTTTTTTTATAAAAGACATGATAGTGCCTTAGGTAAGCTAAAATGAGAGTGTATATAAACAAGAATAATAAGAAGTTAGGGGATTTCTTAACATGCTTATGTATTGTATGATAAGCCGGTAGTGCTTATGTTATGTGTAATGCGGATTTGTGCTAGTGATATATTATTCGTTGCGGGTCATTCCGGGTTTGTGGCATTGCATATTTCGTGGATTTGCTACCCACGATGCGAGGAATACCTCATGCGAGTCGTAGGGCTTATGCGGGTGAAATAGTCCCGTGCGGGCGGGTCCGACCTATCACGAGGAATACCTCATGCGAGACCGTAAGGGCTTATGCGGGTGAAATAGTCCCATGCGAGGAATGCCTCATGCGGGTCCACACGATCTATGCGGGTGAAATAGTCCCAGGAATAGGATTTCTTAATGATACTGCGGGCGGATGGTCCTGCTTTGATCGTGAGCTTTCCTACTTTATATTGTAAGTATACTCCTATATACTCATTGTTAGTAAGGCACGATGTCTTTATTAATTGAGTTATCATACATGTCTCGATTTATTTTAGACTTATGATTTACGTTCTGATGCTGGTTTCACATATTTGGTACATGTTATGCCGACCTCCTTGGGGATGCGTTCATCTGCGCAGTGAAGTCTGATTCTTGATCCTCGCTCTTAGGATCAACTGTTATTTGTTGAAGCTCCTTTATTCGGAGGCTTATCCACTGTATTGTCGGTTGTTGTACATTCGGGGTATGGCGGGGCCTGTCATGAGTTGTTATTCTTAAGTGCAGAGTCACATTGTGGTTTGGGTTGTAAAGAAAAAAAAAAAAAAAATGTCTTGCTCTATTTGGTTTGAGTATATTTCACGGAAGGTGGCACTTGCTCGGCTAGCTTTGTTGTTTCTTGTCTAAGTTTATATGTATGTTCATTTCTATTCTCGATGTATACAGCGGGGTGCCCGGGTAGGGCACCGATCGCGGGCTTGAGGTCGGTCGTGACAAGTAACGAGCTAACCACGGATCACAAGTAAGTCACGAGACTTCGCCACCAAACTGAACGGGGCAAGTACGAAAGCCAACTACCAGAACCAACCTGCATCAGCAACGACCGGGGCAAGTACGGGGGCTAGCTACAAGAACCTAGGCCGAATCAGTAAACCTCATGAAGAGCTAGTCCATGGAACAACAATCCTAATTGAACCATACCCGTGGGCCACCCAACGTGTCGGTGGGTCGAGGATATAACAAGATAACACTCTAGTGGAAGCATACGTGGGCGCCCGTCGTGTCAGTATGTCCAAAAGAATTAACAATATAGCACTCATAGTGGAAGCATACTCGTGGGCCACCCAAAGTGTCAGTATGTCGATCAACGGATAAGCCTCAGTGAGGGCTTCGGTAACAGAATCAAAACACTTGCACAACAAAGGCTATCACAACAAGCATAAGCAAGTTCAGCGTACTTCACGGACTTTCATTTTATTACAACAAATCCGGATTTTTAACCCCAGGTACTACGTACTTTAACTCTTTAAAAAAGATCCATTTCTTTCAAAAAGTCACACGATACGTAGTATCAAATAGAGTAACTATCTTTTTAAGTAAACCAAAACAATTTCCACACCTTCTTTTTAAACAATCTTAAGACAAAACCATGCCTTTCTTTTAAACCAAACACTTCAAATTCCTCAAGTCTCTTTTCTTTTAGAAAACAAGTTCCTTACTTTGGAATTTAAGAAAAATCAATACTTGTTATTAATGATCTTATTAAAGCAGCCATGATCTAGGAAATGTAATACAATTTTGTCTTATCTTAGCTTCATGCGGATGGAGGTTTCTCTTGGTTTTAATAATAATTAATTAGTCAATACATTTTCCTTTATTAACTGCGATGGTTTGTTCGATACTTATTCTCATTTCCGAAATCAATACAACTTATTCCTTTTAAAACCCAATTACCCATTTCTCATAAATGCGGTTTCACAACTTTTTAACACAAACTAAGTCCTTAATATTTCACATCAAGTCATTTATAAGTCAAGTCCCTTATCTTTTAAAAACCCCAAACCATTTCTTTACCTACATAAAGTTGTTATAACAAACTTCTCATAAAGTCGTTATAACACTTTATGTTTTAAACAACCAAATTCGTTTAGCACACGTCGTCTACCGTGCTACATAGTTCACAACAATCATGCTAGAAAAGATAGGAAGAGGTTCACATACCTCGCGACGATTATCGACAATTAGCAAAGCGCTCCAAAGTACAATAACCTGCTGCCTTTTCCACCTTCAAGTAGAATACGCTGTGTGAACTTCAACTTATAAAGGTCACAAAGCGTCTATCAACTTCTAGATCTCCTCGTAGAACATTCTAAGTACAAGGTTCCTTATTCTACGGAAAATTGGGCAGCACCTCCCCCCCGAAACCACATAAATCTCCTCTGTCAAGGCTCGCTGCAAGCCAACATCTCGAGTGGGTTACGTCTAACCAGGATGTGTACAACCTTGCAATAATACTACAAGTCTGTAAATCTGATCCAATGTAAATCTGATTCAATTCTTTTATAATTGTCACGACCGAACCAGACAGTGTTGGTAGTACTACCGGGCACCTAGTGATCAACATCGAGAGAAAATCAGCGGAAATAAAATATAAACATGAAACAAGAGATATGAATCAAGATAAAGAAAATAGGCCAACCAAAGGGTTGCCTTTGGCATATATATATATATCGACCTTTGAGCGATTACAATCCTTACAACCACACTTGTGAGTACTACAAACCTCTGAAAGTAGCGACAACTATGGCGGGACGGGGCGCCATACCACAGATGTACAAGAACCTACGGACTCGAGGTAACATACCAAAAGATAAGCCTCAGAAGAAATGGGGCTTCCCGACCGCTGACGTGATCCATGGCGAGGATCCTGGCACAATGAGCGTCTTACTGCGGCGTGACGCGGCCCCGAAGGAGTCGATCAGCAAGTACCAGTATGTGGCGTAAAATGCGTAATGAAATCATAGCGATCTATATAAAGCGAGAGACATGTATGATAACCAAACTACGATTCACGATAAATAGCGATCATGTAAAGTCGGGGACTCGCCTCCGAGTCATCACTCAAATATAACTATGGGTCTCGCGCGCATCAATCATGCGTGGAATACCTTCGCCGGCTGCCGTGATCTATGATATAATAACACCAAGGTGTACATACGAACACCAAGTCCTACCTGATGCCAAAGCCGTACTAACAATACTATACAACCAAACCATGAAGCTGACACGGGGCGTCTGGCCGACTACGGATACGAGGCGGTCACGTGGTGGCCGGGCAAGTCGAGGGCTAACTACTGGTACAGGCGTATCACGAGACCGTCCACTACGCTGAGCAGGGCAAGTGCGAGGGCTAACTACGGTACGAAGGCGAATCAGCCACGAGGCGGGGCAATCTGGCAGCCACCACGGATACCAGGCGAGCGGTAAAACCTCATGGAGAGCTAGTCCATGGAATAACACTATCAGCGAGGCGTGCGTGGAATTCTCGTCACGCTGACGCGTCCAAGTAAGTCCTCAACAAGTCAAGCGGCCTCGAGAAACGCGGTTGTATAGAAACACAATTCTTGCACTGAAAGGCTATCACAACAAGCATAGGCAAGTTTCACAACAACAAGCATAGGCAAGTTATACACAACTCAAGGTACTTTCATTTTATGTCAAAGTCGGGTTTTAACCTAAAGTACTCGTGCGTTAAATTCCTTTTAAAGATCCATTTCTTTTACAAAGGTCACCCGATACGTAGTATAAAAATAGAGTGACTAACATTTGTTAAGTAAACAAAAATGCTTTCCTTTGTAAAATCAAGTAACAACATTATTTTCCAAGCGTTCAAGTTTGCCTAATTTCAAATGCTCAAGTTTCTCGGTTTGAAAAGGTTTAGTAGTTCATAGTTTTAATCCTTTAAAACAATTTGAGAAACATATGCCTTATGTGTGAGTAGGTTATTCTTGTTCATAACAATCTTATTAAAGCGACCATGATGTAGGAAATGTAATATCATTTTGTCTCATCTTAGCTTCTATGCGATCGAGGTTTCTCTTGGTTTTAATAATACTTTATTAGTCAATACATTTCCCTTTATTAAGCGCTGCGATGGTTTGTCGATACTCATTCGATTTCGAAATCGATAAAACATTATTCCTTTTAAAAACCAAGTACTCATTATTCACGAATGAGGTTTCACACTTTAACAAAATTCATATCAATTCAATTAAGTCAAGTCTCTTATCTTTTAAGATCAAGTCTCTTAACTTCTAAAATCGATAAACCATTTTCTTTACCTCTCTTAAGGCGTTATACCTAACTTCCCATAAAGCTAGTATAACTCTTATGTTTTCAAAACCAAGTATTACTCTTCTTTCAAAGCGGTTTCTTAATCTTTTGAAATACTTCAAGATTCTTTATTATTAGGGCTTAAGTCAAAAGACATTGCGTAACACTACATTCGATTAACACCAAATCGTCTGGTACTATATATATATTCTTTTAAAATACTTCAAGATTCTTATTATTGGGCTTAAGTCAAAAGACATTTGCCACACGTCGTCACTGTACTATATATATTCCTTTAAAATATCATGCTCGAGTATAGGAAGAATCACATACCTCGCGACGATTATCTACTATTAGCAAAGCGCTCACGACTATAACCGGCTAGCCTTGTCCACCTTCCAAGTAGTACATGCTACTGCGAACATTCAACCGATAAGGTTATAAGTCTACTGTAAATCTGATTCTATGTAAATGCTGATTTAATCTTCTACTTTAATATTCTTATGATTTGATTTGAGTTCATGTCTTTATTGTAATATCCTTACATTACAGTTCAATTCTCTTCTATGAATCTTATATTCATTTCTATACTACTACGATTATGTAATTTCCAATTACACTAGAAGGATAGGATTATTTACCTCAGTAAGCCCAAAATTATCCAAGTTTAATGTCGATCTGAGCAGCGTTTAGCTCTACTCGAGTGCTCAATCCGCTCCAAACAACCCTTAGAAGTTCTCGCAACTTCTACTTAACACTTCAACCGACTTATGAAGGTTTTCCTTAGGGTTTCGTTTAGTGGCTAAAGGAAGTATAATAGTATTTAGGACTCTACGTATAGAGGTAACTTTGGAAAGTACTCTTGTTATACCGTATTTTCGGTATATGCGTATGGGCGTCGTCACGAAATTTGAGCCTTAAGTTAGGCATTGGATTCGATTTGGGCACAGTGCTGGATTAAGTCGTTTTTAAAGCGTTTCCACGACTTTCGTAGGGAATTTCGCTATGTCATTTTTAATTTTTGCGGATTTTTAGAGGCGAAACATTTTGGACCAGCGGGAGGGTGACATGTCACCTCGCATTAAAGCAAATGGAAGGTTGGGCGATTTGGGCGTCAAAGAGGCCTTGGTTGGCCTTGGCGATTGGCTCCCCCTTTTGTGCCTAGTTTTGTGGCTTGTTTTGTGGAGTGTTTTGTGGAGTGTTTTGTGGGTGCACTTGGCGATCTTGGCCTTACACTTGCCTTGCACTTGGCTAAATCTTGGCCATTGGTTGGCCTTTGGGTTTGCTATAAATACCCACTTAGTTGATGAACTTTCTTCATCAAAATCATTTCAAGTCTTGAAATCTCTCCCCTTTGTGTGTTGAAATTCGTCCAAGCCCTCCCCCTTTGTGGAGCTTGGCGAGAGGTCTCCCCTCCCACTTGTGAGGTCTGGCGTAGGGTACCCACTAGCCTAGTTGTTTCGTATAATACATCCCCTTTGTGGTATTGAAATACTCATCAGTATTGTTGTAATGCCCAAAATACCTTAGCCTTTTACCTTGTAGTATTCCAAGTTACCTCTACGTAGAGTCAGGAAATACTACCTTTTGTCACTAGTCTCAATGAAACCACTGAAAATCTTCATTGATTGGTTGAAGTATTTAAGTAGAAGTTGGTTAGAACTTCTAAGGGTTGTTTGGGCGGTGGAGCACCGGAGTTGGAGCTAAGCGTTGCTAAGGATCGACGTTTAACTTGGATAATTATGGGCTTATCGAGGTAAACACTCTGTCCTTCTATTGTAATTGGAAATTACATGTTGTTAGAATATATAGTTGAAGTGTACTATATATAGAACTATACTTAATCTTGTGGCAATGTCTTTTGACTTAAGCTGAAGAAGTAAAGCCCATGAGCTGTAATTACATGGGGTGTATTCTGATGAACTTGTGTAGTATTCTTGTGTAGTAGAATTGTACACGTCAGGTTAGGCGTGTAAAACCCCCACTGGTTGGCTTAGTGGCCGGCCTCGATAGAGAAGGAGATTTCTGTTGTGGCGGGAGATCTTTGCCGAATTTTACGTAGAATATTCTCGTTGTGGTCTAGATGATAATAGGCGCCTTGTGGCCTTATAGGTTGAAGTACCTACGTGTGGCGCGATTTACTTGGCTTGAGGTAGCCGGTTTTGGAGCGTTTTGCTATTAGTCGATACTCGTCGCGAGGTATGTGAACCTCTTCCTATCTCTTCTAGCATGATATGTGTGTAACTATGTAGTGCGGTGAGCGTCGTGTGTTTAAAATACTTTGTGGTTTTAAAGGAAGCGATGTGAATTATAAGCGGCTTGTTATAATAAAGAACTTGATGTATTTCAAAAGATTTATAAATCGTTTTTAAGGAAAGTAACACTTGGTTTTAAAGGTTTTAAAAAGAGTTATACTAGCTTTATGGGAGTTAGGTATAATGTCTTAAGAGGTAAAGAAAATAGTTTCTTGATGTTAGAAGTTAAGAGACTTGATCTTATGAGATAAGAGACTTAACTTATTTGTTTTAATGTGGATGTTTGTGTGAAACCTCATTCGTGAGTAATGAGTACTTGGTTTTATGTTTCTTGATTTGGAAATCGGAATGTGTATCAACAGGACCAACTGCGGCGTTAATAAAGGAAAATGTATTGAATAATGATGTATTGTATTAAAACGGTAGAAACCTCCATCTGCATAGAAACTAAGATGAGACAAAATGATATACATTTTCTAGATCATAATTTCTTTGTAATAAGAATGTTGTAAACAAGAATAACCTACTCAATTGTTCAAAAAAGGAAATCAAGTGATTAAGTTTATGAACTATGAAACCATTTGAAAATGAGAAACTTGAGTAATTGAAACTAGGCAAACGGGAACTTAGGAAAAGAATGTTGTTACTTGATTTTGAAAAGGAAGGTGGGTTGGTCATTCTAATACTACGGGTATCGGGTGACTTTTATAAAAGTAATGGATCTCTTTTAAAAGGAACTTAACGTATGTAGTACTTTGGGGTTAAAAAACCCGGACTTTGGCATAAAATGAAAGTACCTTGAGTTGTGTGAAACTTGCCTATGCTTGTTGTTGTGAAACTTGCCTATGCTTGTTGTTGTGAAACTTGCCTATGCTTGTGATGATAGCCTTTGTTGTGCAAGTGTGGTATTTACGTATTCTGGCGTCTCGATGAAGTAGGTTGACTTATTGAGAACTTACTTGGGCGTCTTTGGCGGTGATGGAGAATTCCACGGGTATGTTTCCATTTTGATTCTTGTCTTATTGTTGATGTCACGTGGACATGTCTGCCGTCACGATTCCGGGCATGTGGCCATGCGGCGGGTTGATTACGATATATGGTTATTTACATTCCATGGGCGTGTCTACAGATGTTGTATTCGGGGCATGTGGCCGTGCGGCGGGTTGACTACAGTATATTGTTGTTGAGGTTACATGGGCGTGTCTGCAGATGATGTATTCCAGGCATGTGGCCATGCGGCCTTATTATGTGTTGCATCATGGACATGTCTGCCGTCTTTGTATTAGGGCATGTGGCCGTGATGCGAACATGATGGATGTGGTGGGCGTGAGACCCGTAGTTATATTTAGTGGTGACTTTGAGGCGTGAGTCACGACTTATTCTTTGTTATGTTGTGAGCGTAGTTTGGTTATCATACATGTCTCACTGCTTTATATAGACTAGTATGATTTCATTTCTGATATTTCTGATTTCACATACTTGGTACTGTTATCTTGACCTCGCCTTGAAGTGCGTTCATCTGCGGTAGAAATCGTTGGTGTCGATCCGACATGGGATCACGTTTGAGCGTTTTGGAAGCTCCGTTTCGTCGGAGGCTTATCTTTGGTATGTGTTCCACTGAGTTGTAGGTTCTTGTACATTCGGGGTATGGCGGAGCCACTGTCCGTCATAGTTGTTATATAAATCTTAAGTGCAGTATTTGTTGTGGCGGGGGTTTGTAAAAAGGATAAGCTGTTGGGTTTATGTATATACACGAAAGCAAGCTGTTTGGTTGCTTTGTTTATTTATGATATCTCTTGTTTCATGATTCATGTTTTATATTCCGCTGATTTTCTCGATGTTGTATCACTAGGGTGCGGGGTAAGGCACGATGTGAGCCGGAGTTTGGGCGTTACAAAAGTGGTATCGAGGCGATTAATCCTCGGAAAGTGTCTGAACCGTGTCTAGTAGAGTCTTGATTATCGGTGTGTTGTGCACCACATCTATAATCGGGAGGCTATAGGACATTTAGGATTGGTTTCCATTCTCCTCATTACGAGATCGTGCCTTAGAGGCGTGTTGTAAGTTGGACCCTGCGGCGTGTTTCGTTTTACGATTATGCCTGCGAAAGGCAGCCGGGGCGAAGGGCAAGCGGTAGGAGCTTCTAGTGGGATTCGGAGAATGCGAGCGCGAGCGTCGATACGAGTAGTGCTTGAGCGGCGAGTTTTGCGGCCGCCCGGCCTGTGAGTTTAAGCGCGGCGGTGGGCTGCTAAGACTCTGATACACGAGCCTCGGTCCCACGATGCAGGCGGGAGATGGGTCGAGAGATGGCGATTATTGGCGAGTTGTGGCGAATATGAGATAAGTGGGCCGGCGATTCGATTCAGCGGCACGCATAGTGCGCGGCGACGATTTGAGGCTACGGGATTTCCTTAGTTGTAGCACTTTGAGTTTCTGGTCGGCGGGAGGATGATCGCGAGTTCATCCGTCGATTCTGGAAGGATCATCACGGGTGATCAAGGCTTGAGTAGTGCATGACATTTAGTTCGCGTCGGTTGCGTGACACCCGATCGATTGGTTTGACTTCGTGGGAGCTTTCGGGAGAGCATGCCTTCCGGCCGTTTGGGATGAGTTTTGGGGGCCTACAGCACATTTCTTGCCTCGCGAGATGAGAGGGCTCGGTAAACAGTTTTTGATGTTGAGGCGAGCGAGCGTCTGATTCGAAGTCTGATGTGGAGTTCGACTCATTGGCGGTATGTTCCGCATTAGTAGCTAGTATGGAGGATCGAGTGCGGAAGTATGTTCTGAGGCTCGATGATTACCTAGCGAGAGAGTTGTTGGTGTTTCCCGCCCGGTAGGGCATGGACATTGCCGCATCTGAGCTCGTGCACTTGGAGTGCGAGGCGCGGTCGGCAGGTGGACGGCTTTGCGAGAAGAAGGCGAGGCAGGCGGATATTTTAGCGACGCCGGCGGACCGCCTCGGACATACTAGTTTTGTACCTCGCCATTCTGAGTGGTCCTCGCGACGCCGGGACCGCCAGGATATTGGGAGGCGGTCGGGGCTCCCGAGTTTGAGATGTTGAGGAGTAGGGGTGTTGGCGGATCGATCACCCTACCTCGGTGTGGTCGATGTGGTAGACGCATTTGAAGTGTCGTAGTACGAGGAGCTTGTTATTCTGCGGCCGTCGAGCCATGTGAAGAGAAGCGTAGCTTATAAGAGAGGTTGAGCGGCCGCGACTCGACGCCCGGGATCGATGGTGGTTCATCGCCTACGATTATGCGCCTGCGAGTGCCTATGATTAGAGTGGGCGGTAGCCGGTATATCCTTAACCCTACAGAGTTTTGGTATCTTGATATGATGATCTCATTATTATGTGCTATGTGTGCGAATAGCGTTGTGTTAATTGTGAGTTAGAAAACATGGTTAGTTGGGAGGCTAAGTATGGGGTCATGGTAAGTATGAACCACAGGCGTGTCACGATTGAGACCTTACGGGTAAGGTCGTCTTGATAAAAGATCTATTTTATGTTTGACCTTTATCAGTGCGTAGTGTCGTGGGATATGTTTGTGTGATCGATCCAGGTAATGTGAAATGGAAGTGGTAGCTTTCATGACTGTAGAGTAAGAATGTTCGGATCGAAACTAGGAAGTTGGCACTCTGATGGGTCGGGTTGGGGCCGTGTTGCGGGCGACCAGCGTCCGTTCGAGGAAGGGTCGGCTCTGGGTGGTCGCTTGGTGGCGAGTCACGAGGGTGCTAGGCCCAGTTTAGATGACCGTCGTATGAGTTCATAGATCGTTCGATCGAGAATCTGTTCGTGAAGGCGGGGATGGCCTTAGAAATCGAGGTTAGTGAGATGACCAAGTTTGGAGTAGAGACTCGAGGTTGGAAAGCGAGCGTTGGCGAAGTGTGGTACGGATACTAGAGCGAGTTGAGTGTTGAGGCAGTACTACGAGAAGGGAGAAGTGAGCGTGTGTTTATGGCGGTGTGGCATGATCGTTTCGTAAGTATAGCGGTGAAGACTATCTTGGTACATTTGTTTTGAGACCTAGAAGGAACATTCGGGCGAATGTTTCTAAGGAAGAATGTTATACCCGTATTTTGGTAGTATGCGTATGGGCGTGCGTCACGAAATTGAGCCTTAAGTTAGGCATTGGATTCGATTTGGGCACAAGTGCGGGTTAGAGTCGTTTTTAAATGAAGCGTTTCCTGACTTTCGTAGGGAATTTCGGCTATGTCATTTTTAATTTTTGCGGATTTTTAGAGAGGCGAAACATTTTGGACCAGCGGGAGGGTGGCGTGTCACCCTACATTGAAGCAAATGGAAGGTTGGACGATTTGGGCGTCGAGGCCTTGGTTGGCCTTGGCGATTGGCTCCACCTTTTTGTGCCTAGTTTTGTGGCTTGTTTTGTGGAGTGTTTTGTGGAGTGTTTTGTGGGTGCACTTGGCTTGATCTTGGCCTTACACTTGCCTTGCACTTGGCTAAATCTTGGCCATTGGTTGGCCTTTGGGTTTGCTATAAATACCCCTTAGTTGATGAACTTTCTTCGTCAAAAATCATTTCAAGTCTTGAAATCTCTCCCCTTTGTGTGTTGAAATTCGTCCAAGCCCTCCCCCTTTGTGGAGCTTGGCGAGAGGTCTCCTCCACTTGTGAGGTCTAGCCGTAGGGTACCCCACAGCCTAGTTGTTTCGTATAATACATCCCCTTTGTGGTATTGAAATACTCCTCCAGTATTGTTGTAATGCCCAAAATACCTTAGCCTTTTACCTTGTAGTATTCCAAAGTTACCTCTCTACGTAGAGTCAGGAAATACTACCTTTTGTCCCTTTAGTCTCAAGCCGAAACCTAAGAAAATCTTCGTTGATTGGTTGAAGTATTTAAGTAGAAGTTGGTTAGAACTTCAGGGTTGTTTGGGCGGGGTGGAGCACCGGAGTTGGAGCTAAGCGTTGCTAAGGATCGACGTTTAACTTGGATAATTATGGGCTTATCGAGGTAAACACTCTGTCTATTGTAATTGGAAATTACATGTTGTTAGAATATATAGTTGAAGTGTACTATATATAGAACTATACTTAATCTTGTGGCAATGTCTTTTGACTTAAGCTGAAGAAGTAAAGCCCAGGCGAGCTGTAATTACATAGGGTATTCTGATGGACTTGTGTAGTATTCTTGTGTAGTAGAATTGTACACGTCAGGTTAGGCGTGTAAAACCCCCACTGGTTGGCTTGGTAGCGGCCTCGATAGAGAAGGAGATTTCTGTTGTGGCGGGAGATCTTTGCGAATTTTACGTAGAATATTCTACGTTGTGGTCTAGATGATAATAGGCGCCTTGTGGCCTTATAGGTTGAAGTACTACGTGTGGCGCGATTTACTTGGCGAGGAGTAGCCAGTGTTTGGAGCGTTTTGCTATTAGTCGATACTCGTCGCGAGGTATGTGAACCTCTTCCTATCTCTTCTAGCATGATATGTGTGTAACTATGTAGTGCGGTGAGCGTCGTGTGTTTAAAATACTTTGTGGTTTTAAAGGAACTGATGTGAATTATAAGCGGCTTGTTATAATAAAGAACTTGATGTATTTCAAAAGATTTATAAATCGTTTTTAAGGAAAGTAACACTTGGTTTTAAAGGTTTTAAAAAGAGTTATACTAGCTTTATGGGAGTTAGGTATAATGTCTTAAGAGGTAAAGAAAATAGTTTCTTGATGTTAGAAGTTAAGAGACTTGATCTTATGAGATAAGAGACTTAACTTATTTGTTTTAATGTGGATGTTTGTGTGAAACCTCGTTCGTGAGTAATGAGTACTTGGTTTTATGTTTCTTGATTTGGAAATCGAATGTGTATCGACAGACCAACTGCGGCGTTAATAAAGGAAAATGTATTGAATAATGATGTATTGTATTAAAACCGGTAGAAACCTCCATCTGCATAGAAACTAAGATGAGACAAAATGATATACATTTTCTAGATCATGTTCTTTGTAATAAGAATGTTGTAAACAAGAATAACCTACTCGATTGTTCAAAAGGAAATCAAGTGATTAAGTTTATGAACTATGAAACCATTTGAAAATGAGAAACTTGAGTAATTGAAACTAGGCAAGCGGGAACTTAGGAAAGAATGTTGTTACTTGATTTTGAAAGGAAGGTGGGTTGGTCATTCTAATACTACGGTGTATCGGGTGACTTTTATAAAGTAATGGATCTCTTTTAAAAGAACTTAACGTATGTAGTACTTTGGGGTTAAAAAGCGGACTTTGGCATAAAATGAAAGTACCTTGAGTTGTGTGAAACTTGCCTATGCTTGTTGTTGTGAAACTTGCCTATGCTTGTTGTTGTGAAACTTGCCTATGCTTGTGATGATAGCCTTTGTTGTGCAAGTGTGGTATTTACGTATTCTGGCGTCTCGATAGAGGCGGTTGACTTATTGAGAACTTACTTGGGCGTCTTTGGCGGTGATGGAGAATTCCACGGGTATGTTTCCATTTTGATTCTTGTCTTATTGTTGATGTCACATGGGCGTATACCTACCGTCACGATGTCGGGGCATGTGGCCATGCGGCGGTTGATTACGATATATGGTTATTTCATTCCATGGGCGTGTCTGCAGATGTTGTATTCGGGGCATGTGGCGTGCGCGGCGTTGACTACCTAGTATATTGTTGTTGAGTTACATGGGCATGTCTACACCGATGATGTATTCGGCGTGGCCGTGCGGCCTTATTGTGTGTTGCATCATGGACATGTCTGCCGTCTTTGTATTAGGGCATGTGGCCATGATGCGAACATGATGGATGTGGTGGGCGTGAGACCCGTAGTTATATTTAGTGGTGACTTTGAGGCGTGAGTCACGGACTTCTTTGTTATGTTGTGAAGCGTAGTTTGGTTATCATCGTGTCTCTGCTTTATATAGACTAGTATGATTTCATTTCTGATATTTCTGATTTCACATACTTGGTACTGTTATCTTGACCTCCTTGAGGCTGCGTTCATCTGCGCGAGTAGAAATCGATTTTGTCGATCCTTGTAGGATCACGTTTGATTTTTGGAAGCTCCGTTTCGTCGGAGGCTTATCTTTAGTATGTGTTCACTGAGTTGTAGGTTCTTGTACATTCGAGGTATGGCGAGGCCTGTCCGTCATAGTTGTTGTATAAATCTTAAGTGCATGCTTGTTGTGGGCGGGGTTTGTAAAAGGATAAGCTGTTGGGTTTATGTATATACTGCTGAAGGCAATGTTTGGTTGGCTGTTTATTTATGATATCTCTTGTTTCATGATTCATGTTTTATATTCGCTGATTTTCTCGATGTTGTATCACTAGGGTGCAGGTAAGGCACGATGTGGGCAGGTTTGGGCGTTACAAGCTGGTATTTGGGCTAAAGTATTTTGGTATTATAACAATACTTGGAGTATTTCTCTACCAGGGGGTAGGCTCGGCTAGAACAACTAGGCAAGGGGGTGCTCGTAGGGCCTTTCTCGAGGGAGGATGGCTTTGGGCGAGCTCACACAAAGAGGAGAGGATTTTAACACTTAGAAAATGATTTTTGGATGAAGAAGTTCATCAACTAAGAAGTATTTATAGGTCAAGCAATGGCCAACAATGGCCAAGATGAAGCCAAGTGTTAGGCAAGTGTAAGGCAAGATTTACCCAAGTACACCTTATCCATCTACCACCAAAATATCACAAAATATCCTACCAACTCCACTTGACCCCAAATCGTCAAGCGCCTGATCTCTTCCAATGTGAGGTGACACATGTATCGCCTCCGTTGATCCAAAATGTTAAATCTCTAGAAAAATCATAAAAATTATAAATGACATAGCCGTATTTTTCCCTTCGCATGTCTTGTAAAGCGTTTCGTCGAAAACGACTCTTTTAGGTACTTGTGCCCAAATTTGAACCTTGCCAACTTTAAGGCTCAAACTTTTCTCGTCGTCACGTACATACTCTGAAATACGGGGTATAACATTCTCCCTCGCTTAGAAACATTCGTTCGAATGTTCCTTCTCAAGACGGATAACGATAAAGTTCCTCTAACAAGTTGCCAGCGCCACATATGGCCATAAAATAACTGCGCTCGATACTTAACCCAAGTCGATGAGGAATCACCTGCATTACAAAGCTTCCACCGGTCTAAGCGATATTCCGCCGGCACCTTTACTTCACAAGGTAGCGATCATTTCTATTTTCTCGGTACGTATTCCACATCTATCCTTACCGCGTACTCTTCCGAACACCCGAACTTCTCTAGTATACGTACCATACATCATCGATCAGTTCCCAAAACTTTGAGTCACCTCAACTTGGTCATCTTACTAGCCTCGATCTCCCCAGGCCATTCGGCCTTGCGATCCGTTACGGTCGAACATATCCACGAACTCATCGATGGTTACCTAAACTTGGGCCTAGCACCTCGTGACCCTACCACCGGCGGGACCACCGAGTGACCCAGCGCCGAAGCGGGCGGGTTGGCCTGCGACATAGCTGACCGACGCGTCAAGCTCTTGTTTCCGTCCGGAACAATCTTACCTATCTGGTCGTCATGAAAGTTACCACTTCCATTTTACACCACCGAGAATTTTCCAATTACTCCACGTATACTTATACGTTACAAAGATCACATGAAATCTTGTACTCGAGGCGGCGCACATCTAAGGTCTCATTGTAATATTCTAAGGTTAAATCATTTCTCACCCCGGGCTTACCTTTTCACTAACGAGCTAAATCACATTTTAGCACAAAGCTATCGAACATAACACTTAACATTATCATAACATCAATACATACAAAACTCTAGAGGTTAAGGATATACACGAAAATAGGCGGTTGAAGGATCGCTAAAGCGGGAACTTCCACGCGACCTCTGTAGCTGGTGTATGAACATCTGCCTAGCTATGGAAGGTGAAGAACCCATGGCGATCCGTGATGTGCTATCCTACCCGGTATTGTACACAGTCGACGATGCAGTCTTGAGATATTTGTTGGCGCAAGAATAACAATCTCCCAAGTTAGTCGACCTCTCACTCTCCTCTATGAAGTTTTCCTGATAGCCATTTGAGACAAAGGCGACCTCAAATCCGAGCACTCTACTCAGAAAATGAAACACAGGAGCCACGGCTTTCGCCTGAATATCGAAGGTCGAAGTCTGAGGACCACTCTGTCTTGGCGGAGTGCATAACTAGTCTCTAGCTGTGGCGGTCGCCTCGAAAGTTATCAAAGGACCACTGTTAGCCTGCCCTCTTACTGCGATCTTGGTCATTCCGTCGACCTCTCCGCTCCTCATCGTGCGTAAAGCTGCGTGCGGGCAATGTCCGTGCGGTGAAGCTACGCGAACAAGCCTGCCAAGTAGTCGTCGAGCCTGTAACATGTCGGTGCACTCGATCCTCCGTACTAGCTACTAAGCGGGGGCGTCTGGGCGATATGAGTCGAACTCCACATTGTACTCCGAATGCGCGTTCGCGCTGACACAAAAATCATCGGCCCGAGCCCTCACATCTGTGGAGGCAAGAAATGCCGCGAATGCCGTAAACTCGTATGGAAGTGCATTAAAGTTCTCTCCGAGGACAACTCGAATCAAACGTCATCTGCGATGTATCATCACCGATGCGAACTGAGACCCAGCTTCGGTCTCGATGCCTTGATCCTCTCAGATCGCATGTGTGTCGGATGAACTCTGCGGATCATCCCGGAGCCTCGACATACCAGCCTGGCGGAGCTCTGACTCGGAAAATCCCGTAGCCTCGAACTATCGATCTGGGTGTGCTCACCGGGGCGCGTGCTCTTTGGCTAACCCGTCTGCTGGTCTCTGTAGAGGCTCAGTCTTTGACTCGCGGCATTGCCTTATACAGGCCCTGGTTGCCTTGCGGAGGCATAAGCGGTAAAAATGAGATACGTCGGAGGTCCGACTTGACACGTCTCTAAGGCACGATCTCGGAATGAGAAAAATGGAAACCAATCCTAAATGTCTGCGGCCTCACGATTATAGATGTGGTGCCGCACAACACATCGATAATCAAGACTACTAGACACGGTTTGTAGACACTTTCCGAGGACTAAGCTCTGATACCACTTTTGTCGACCGAACGGGCAAGTGGTAGTGCCTACCGGGCACCTAGTGATCAACATCGAGAAAATCAGCGGAAATAAAATATAAACATGAAACAAGAGATATGAATCAAAATAAAAGAAAATAGGCCAACCAAAGGTTGCCTTTCCGGCATATATATATATCGACCTTTGAGCGATTACAATCCTTACAACGCACTTGTGATCTCTGACCTCTGAAAGTAGCCACAACTATGGCGGGACGGGGCCCGCCATACCACAGATGTACAAGAACCTACGGACTCGTGGTAACATGCAAAGATAAGCCTCAGAAGAAATGGGGCTTCAAACACGCTGACTGTGATCCTATGGCGAGGATCCAAGCGATGTACTTACTGCGGCATGAGCGGCCCCGAAGTCGATCTGGCAGTACCAAGTATGTGGCGTAAAATCGTAAATGAAATCATAGCGATCTATATAAAGCGGGACATGTATGATAACCAAACTACGATTCACGATAAATAGCGATCATGTAAGTCGAGGACTCGCCACCGAGTCATTACTCAAATATAACTATGGGTCTCGCGCCGCGCATCAATCATGCGTGGAATACGCCGCCGCTGCCGATCATGATATAATAACACCAGAGTACATCGAACACCAAGTCCTACCGATGCCAAGCGTACTAACAATACTATACAGCAAACCACGAAGGCGACCGCAGGCGGGCGACGGATACGGATGCAAGGCGGTCACGTATGCGAGGGCTAACTGCGGTACCAAGGTGCCGTATCCACGAGAACCGTCACTACATGTGAGCAGGCAAGTCACGAGGGCTAACTACAGTACGAGGCGAATCGATGGAGGCGGGCAAGTCACGGCCGACCACGGATACCAAGGCGAGCGGTAAAACCTCGTGGAGCTAGTCCGTGGAATAACACTATCAGCGGGAGCATGCGGTGGAATTCTCGTCCTTCTGCTGCGTCGAGTAAGTCCTCAACAAGTCAGCGGCCTCCAGAGAGGCGGTAGTATAGAAACGATTCTTGCACTGACAAAGGCTATCGACAGCATAGGCAAGTTTCACAACAACGAGGCAAGTTATACCTGACTCGAAGGTACTTTCATTTTATGTCAAAGTCGGGTTTTAACCCTAAAGTACTACGTCGTTAAATTCCTTTTAAAGATCCATTTCTTTTACAAAGGTCACCGATACAGTAGTATAAAAATAGAGTGACTAACGTTGTTAAGTAAACAAAATGCTTTCCTTTGTAAAATCAAGTAACAGCATTATTTTCCAAGCGTTGAAGTTTGCCTAATTTCAAATGCTCAAGTTCTCGGTTTGAAAAGGTTTAGTAGTTCATAGTTTTAATCCTTTAAAACAATTTGAAAACATATATGCCTTATATGTGAGTAGGTTATTCTTGTTCATAACAATCTTATTAAAGCGACCATGATCTAGGAAATGTAATATCATTTTGTCTCATCTTAGCTTACATGCGGATGGAGGTTTCTCTGGTTTTAATAATACTTTATTAGTCAATACATTTCCCTTTATTAAGCTGCGATGGTTTGTCGATACTCGTTCGATTTTCGAAATCGGTAAAACATTATTCCTTTTAAAACCAAGTACTCATTATTCACGAATGAGGTTTCACACTTTAACAAAATTCATATCAATTCAATTAAGTCAAGTCTCTTATCTTTTAAGATCAAGTCTCTTAACTTCTAAAATCGATAAACCATTTTCTTTACCTCTCTTAAGAGCGTTATACCTAACTTCCCATAAAGCTAAGTATAAACCTTATGTTTTCAAAACCAAGTATTACTCTTCTTTCAAGCGGTTTCTTAATCTTTTGAAATACTTCAAGATGCTTTATTATTGGGCTTAAGTCAAAGACATTGTCGTAACACTACATTCGATTAACACACGTCGTCTACAGTACTATATATATATTCTTTTAAAATACTTCAACATTCTTATTATTGAGATTAAGTCAAAAGACATTGCCACGCGTCGTCTCTGGTACTATATATATTCCTTTAAAATATCATGCTCAAGAGTATAGGAAGAATCACATACCTCGCGGCGATTATCGACTATTAGCAAAGCGCTCACGGCTATAACGGCTAGCCTTGTCCACCTTCCAAGTAGTACATGCTACTCGCGAACATTCGACCAATAAGGTTATAAGTCTCAGTAAATCTGATCTATGTAAATCTGATTTAATCTTCTACTTTAATATTAACTTACGATGTGATTTGGTTCAAGTCTTTCTTGTAATATCCTTATTACAGTTCAATTCTCTTCTATGAATCTTATATTCATTTCCATACTACTACGATTATGTAATTTCCAATTACACTAGAAGGATAGGATTATTTACCTCGGTAAGCCCAAAATTATCCAAGTTTAATGTCGATCTGAGCAACGTTTAGCTCTACTCAGAGTGCTCGATCGCTCCAAACAACCCTTAGAAGTTCTCATGACTTCTACTTAACACTTCAACCGACTTATGAAGGTTTTCCTTAGGGTTTCGTTTAGTGGCTAAAGGAAGTATAATAGTATTTTGGACTCTACGTATAGAGTAACTTTGGAAAGTACTACAAGGTATTTGGGCTAAAGTATTTTGGTATTATAACAATGCTTGGAGTATTTCTCTACCAAGGGGGTAGGCTCGGCTAGAACCACTAGGCAAGGGGGTGCTCGTGAGGCACTCTCAAGGAGGTATGGCTTTGGGCGAGCTCGCACAAGAGGGAGGATTTCAACACTTAGAAAATGATTTTTGGATGAAGAAGTTCATCAACTAAGAAGTATTTATAGGTCAAGCAATGGCCAACCAATGGCGAAGATGAAGCCAAGTGTTAGGCAAGTGTAAGGCGAGATTTACCCAGTACACCTTATCCATCTACCACAAAATATCACAAAATATCCTACGACTCCATGACCCCAAATCGTCCAAGCGCCAATCTCTTCCAATGTGAGGTGACACATGTCACCCTCCCGTTGGTCCAAAATGTTCGTCTCTCGGAAAAATCATAAAAATTATAAATGACATAGCCGTATTTTTCCCTTGAAATCTTGTAAAGCGTTTAGTCGAAAACGACTCTTTTAGGTACTTGTGCCCAAATTTGAACCTTGCCAACTTTAAGGCTCAAACTTTTCTCGTCGTCCTCACGTACATACTGCGGAAATACGGGGTATAACAATAATCATCCTTCAATATATCTTATACTCAATTCTAAACTACTCTGATATGTAATATCCAATTCTGATAGGGGACAAAGATAATTACCTCGATAAGCCCAAAATTATCCAAGATTAATAAGTAGATCTGAGCGCTTAGCTCAATTCCTTACGTTCCAACCCGCTCAAGCACCCTTGAAGCTCTAACCAACTCCTCTTAAGATCAACTCAAAAAGTGAAGAACACTTGGCTCAAACTATGACAAGTTTCGGCCAAGGCAAGGTTTCTAGGCTAGGGGTGTGAAATCTTTTCCAACTCTTGGTACACAATCTTCCTAACATCCTAAGGAAGAACACTTAAAAGTTTAAGAATTTTTGGACAACATTTGCTCCCAAAACAGCCGTGGCGAAGCACTACAACAAGGGAAGGAGAATTTTTGCCTTGGAAATAAACTAAGTGTGGGATGAATAAGTCTTGCACTCAAGGGGGGGTATTTATAGAGAAAACAATGGCCAAGATCAAGGCAAGTGTGTGGTGAGATTGGGGGACAAGTGTGTTATACCCCGTATTTCCAAAGTATGTACGTAAGGACGTACGTAGAAAATTTGAAACTTTTAATATTGGCTTGGCCGAAATTTATTTGTGCACAACACCCGTTTAGAGTCGTTTTTAAATGAAATGTTTTCACGACTTTCGTGAGGAATTTCGGCTATGTCATTTTTAATTTTGCGGATTTTTCAGAGGCAAGCGTGTTGGGCCAACAGAGGCGCGCCACTTGGCACCCTCCCGTTAGCGGACGTGAGGCTCGGTTGTGGCGATTGGAATGGCTTTAGTTGGTAGGATATTTGTGTGTTAGTTGGTTAAGGGGCATTGCAAGATCTTGGCCTACACTTGCTAGGCACTTGGCTAGATCTTGGCCATTGGTTGGCCTTGGCTTGCTATAAATACCCTCTAAGGTTGAAGACTTCTTCATCCAAAATGCCTAAGTCTTGAGCCTTCCCTCCCGTTTCGTGAGGCCCCCTTGGCCGAGAGTTCCCCCCCCGAGTGGGGTAGGCCGAGGGGTAGCCACCCCCCCTCCTTTGTGGTGTGGCCGTGGGGTACCCCCCCCCCCCTAGCCTAGTTTGTTTTCATATAATACCCCTCTTGGTAGAAATACTCTCAAAGTATTGTTATAATGTCCAAATTACCTTAGCCTTATACCTTGTTGTATTCTAGGTTATACCTATCTGAAAAGCCCAGAAATACTATTATACTTGTCAGTCCAAACCGAAACCTAGGAAAATCTCCATAGTCCGTTGGAGTATTGTGTAGAAGTTGGTTAGAACTTCTAAGGGTGGTTTAGAGCGGGTTGGAGCGCTCAGAGTTGGAGCTAAACGATTGCCCAGGATCGACTTTAAGCTAGGATAATTATGGGCTTATCGAGGTAATTATCTTGTCCCTCTATTGTAATTGGAAATTACATATTGTAGAATATATAGTTGAAGTATACTATATATAGAACTGAACGTAGTTATCGGCAATGTCTTTTGACTTAAGCCTGAATAATACTTACGGATGTCTTTGCGACTTAAGCACTGAATTTAAAGAAGAATCTTGATGTAATTACATAGGGTTGTATTACGGTAGACTTGTGTAATAGTAGTAGTGGAGTAGAATTGTACCCGTTAGGGTTAGATCATAACCCACTGGTTGGCTTGATGGCGGCCTCGATAAAGGAGGAGATTTCTGTCATTGCGGGGAGAGTCTTTGAATTTTACGTAGAATGTTCTCTGAAGGGATCTAAACTAATAAGCGCTGGTGGCCTTATAGGTTGAAGTACTACGTGTGGCGCGATCTACTTGGCTTAAGGAGTGGCCGGCGGTTGGAAGTACTTGGGCGTTTTGCTATTAGTCGATACTCGTCGCGGTATGTGAACCTCTTCCATCTCTTCTAGCATGATATGTGTGAAATATGTATGCGGTAGACGTACATGTGCTGAGCGTATTTGATTGGTGTAAAACATAAAGTGTTATAACGGCTTTATGGGAAGTTGGTTATATGACTTTATGTTGGTAGAAAATACATGTGGTTTTAAAAGGTAAGATTTGAACTATAAGCGGCTTGTTATGTGTTAATAAAGAACTTGAAGTATTTCAAAAGATTTTGAATCATTTTGAAAGAAGAAGTAATATTTGGTTTTGAAAACTTAAGAGTTATACTAGCTTTATGGGAAGTTAGGTATAGCGGCAAGAATGTTTCTTGATTTGAAATCGAATGTGTATCGACAAACCAACTGCGGCGTTAATAAAAGGAAATGTTTTGAATAATTAAGTATTATTAAAACCATGAAACTTCCATCTGCATAGAAGCTAAGATGAGACAAAATGATATTTCTAGATCATGGCTCTTTGTAATAAGATTGTAATAAACAAGAATATCCTACTCACATATAAGGCTTGGGTTTCTCAGATTGTTTAAAGGAGAATTATATTCTTAAATGAATAAGACTATGAACTGCGAAACCTTTCAAAAAAAATGAGAAACTTGAACATTGGAAATTAGGCAAACTTGAACATTGGAAAAGAATGTTGCTACTTGATTTTACAAGGAGAAGTAATTGATTTACTTTAAAAAGATAATCACTCTATTTTTCATATACTATGGGTATTGCGAAGTAACGTATCTTTTAAAGAGTTAATGTATGAAGTACTTTGGGGATAAAAACCCGATCTTGTTAATCATAAAGTAGAAAGTACCTTGTGTGAACAACTTGATTGTATTGGTTTGTGATAGCCTTGTAATACTTTCTTGATTGCTTTGATAAGTAAACGTGTTAGGATGCTACGTGTGTTAGTATGTTGTGATGTTTGTGTAAAGGGGTTTCCCTTGATTGTGCTTATTAACTATCAGTCGTTATGATAGTATTGTGGCATTCATCTCTTGAGATGATTAGGGTTAAGCGCCTCCGTCTGGGGTAGACTCGAGCGATGCAGGACCGTGATTGAGAATACCTCATGCGGGTCCTGAGGGCCTATGCGGGCTACGAGAGTTCGAGTTAGCGTCGTCCTTTATGGGCATGCGGTCGCGTGGCCATGCGGACTCGGAAGTCGGGGCGATGCCGGGAGTAGCTACCCTCGATGCGGGAATACCTCATGCGGGCGATGAGATTGGCCTATCGCGGGCTGCGGGAGTTCGAGGTTAGGCAGCGTACGGTAATCTGCGAACGGCGGCTTTGATCATGTGGCGGTCTGAGCAGATCTTATGATCTGATTCATGACCTTGTTGATGCGTAGGTTTTTAGTAGTCGGCTATGCCTTCGTACTTACCCGTCAGTTTTATTATGACACAGTGGGACACGGTGTTCATGTGTGTTCCTTGGTGTTTTTTATATCATAGGCTGGCGGTGAGAAAGGTATTCCACGGGCATGATTGATATTGTGGGCACAGACCCGTTGTTATGTAAGTGATGACTTGAGGCGTGAGTCACGACTTGACATGGCGCTTTGTTGTAAGCGTAGTTTGGTTATCATACATGTCTCTGCTTTATATGATCGCTATGATTTCATTTACGATATGTATTTTGATTTCACATACTAAATTTTTGTTATCGACCTCCTTGAAGTGCGTTCATCATGCCGCGAGTTGAGGTACACCGATCGTTGATCCTAGCTCTCGAGTCACGATTTGACGTTTGGGAAGCTCGTTTCTCGGAGGCTTATCGGTGGTATAGTCCACTGTCGTCGTAAGTGTTTACATTCGGGGTTTGGCGGGCCCCGCATCCGCCATTGTTGTCGTATCATTCTTAAGTGCATGTAATCTTTGTTGTGGCGGGGTTTGTAAAAAGGATTAAAGCTGTTCATGTTGAAAAAGGTTGCTATTTATATATATATCTGAAGGTAACCGTTTTAGTTGCTTTGTCTTCTTATTTCACTGTCTTATTACACTGGTTTCATGTATTGTCTTTATGTTCCGCTGATTACTCTGATGTATGTCTACTTGGGTGCCCGGGGTAAGGCACCAGTCACGGGCCCGGGTTCGGGTCGTGACAAAGTGTGTGTGGGTCCTACCCTCCAAGTGTCTACACAAAGAAGAAGACAAGTGGCTTGCCACTTGTAAGGCCATTTCGGCCAAGGGACAAGTGTCTAGCCACTTGTCCCACCATTTCGGACATGGCCACCTAAGGGAGTGACATGTCGCCCATACTCGTCAAAATATTTCATCTTAGAAAATATCCGTAAATCCAAAATCTCGAAAACAAAGTGGGCCACAAAGCGTAAATTTTCCCATGGGCCCCACGTGACCAATTAAATAAAATTCCATAATTCTAATATAATCCGGAAGTCAAATACCAAATCACGGGAGTCCAATTCCCATTAACGAACCTTTTGCCTTCACAAAATCCGGAAACTTTTCCGTCGAAAAATCACATCTTTGTTCCTTTCCAATATTACTGTCGTTTTTTCATACGTACGCCCTCACATACATACCCTGGAACTACGGGGTGTAACATTCTTCCCCCCTTAGAAACATTCGTCCCGAATGTTCCTTCTAAGTCTCAAAACATACATGCTTATGGTATAGTCTTCACTACTATACTTACAAAACCACTTATGCCACGCTTTGGCCATAATATAACACGTCGAAAACTCGATCCAAGACAACGAGGAATCACCTCTAACATCACAAAAGCTTCCACCCATGGTCTAAAGGATACTTTCTTGACCTCGTTACATCACAAAATGATCACTTCCATTCTCTTAACACATGTTCACTTCTTTCCTTACTCGTCGTACCCTTCTCGTACACCTGAACTCTTTCTAGTACACGTACCATACTCAGGTCATCGCGATTTCCAAAACCTTGGAGTCACTACCTCCAACTTGGTCATCTTACTAGCCTCAAATTCCTTCAAGGCCATTCCGGCCTTCACGATCGATTCGATCGAACACGTCCGCGAACTCGTCGATGGTTACCTAAACACGGGCCTAGCACCCTCGTGACCTTACCACCTGGCGGGACCACCTCGACCCACCTTATTAGGGCTGCGGGTTGGCGCGATAGCCTCAACCCGACCAGCTGTCGCGCCAAACTCTCGTTCCGATCCGAACAATCTTACTAATTCACGTCATGAAAGCTACCACTTCCGTCACACTACCCATGGAATTATCCACAATATATTTCACGCATACAAGTACTTCACAAAGACCAACCGTAAAATCATCCACTCAAGCGGCTTGCATCGAGGTCCCAGTATTATAAATTCTAAGGCTCACAATTATCTCGTCCCGGACTTACCTTTTCAACTACCCATGTTTTCTAATTTACACTTAACACACCGCTATCCGTGATAGCATCTTAACATGTTATTGTCACGACGACCGGGATCGCGGTAGTGCCTACAGGCACCCTTACGGTAAACATCGGAGAAAAATCAGCGGAACATACATGAAACTTATAAATAAAACAAGGAAAGTAGAACAACGAGGTTGGCGATAGGGCTACCTTCCGAACATATATAAATACAAGCGGCGGTTGCCTCATTTCTTTTCAAAGCGACCCTGATATGTGACTACAGGACCTCAAGAGTTTTAACATTACAACGGTGGCGGGACAAGGCCGCCGTACCTGAATATACATAAACGTGACAACTCCGGAACACTGGAGCCATCTCGACTTGCTGAACCGGGATCCTAAGCTCGCGGATCCACAACTGTGTACCTAAACCTGCGGGCATGAACGCAGCCCCCCGAAGGGGGTCAGTACAACAGGTACCGAATATGGAACGGAAAATAACGTACAGTAAACAAAACATATCGGTACAAAAGAAAGACGAAGCAAGTAAAAAGGGTAAATACCAGATCCTACCGTGTCATTTCCATCTCGAGAACTTAATCGTACCTTATCATCTTTTCCCCTTTTTTCCATAAAAGTATAGTCAAATTCTTACGTACATACTTAAGAAAACTCATCAAGTTCATAAACATATAACTTACGTATCTTGCATAACCTAATCCGTCCCTTTGTTGGGGAACGCTATCTTTGTCGGCCCAATGGGGCGCGATAAAATCACATAAGTCTGCCCGTGAAGGTATCTTTGCATAAACATAGGAAGCTCATGATCAAGCGGGGCCACCCGCGCGATATCATTAGCGATCCTACTCGCAGGACTATTTCACCGCGTAGATCCTGTGGACCGCGTGAGGTATTCCTCGCATATCTTTGTACCCGCGCGTGGGACTATTTCACCGCGTAAGCCCATAAGGACTCGCGTGAGGTATTCTCGCGTCATGGGTAGCAAATCCACGGAGCAGGTGGTATAACGTCTTGGGGTTTACCCGCCATTTATACTCTTACCTGAAGAAGGTGGTATAACGTCTTGGGGTTTACCCTCATTTATACTCTTACCCTAACTCAATGGCCATCATACATAATATAAGCCTGAAACATCATACATAACATAAGCACTCACCGACTTATCATACATAACATAAGCACCACCTTACATAACATAAGCAAGTTAAGAAATCCACTAACTTCTTATTAGCTTGTTCATATACACTCATTTTGTTTACTTAAGGCACTAATCATGTCATTATAAAATCAGGAATTTAACCCAAGTACCACAAATAACGAAACATGCGGTGGAATTCCACATCACGTCGATGCGTCGATAACTTACAACAAGGCGGTAGGCCTCGTAGAAGTCGCGACAGCGTAATAAAACATAATACTTGCACTCAGGCTATCACCAGCACGTATAGGCAAATTCTCAATTAACGAGCCAAAGTACTTATCAAGGCACACATAGAATAATTCTCAATTAATCAAGCCAAAGTACTACGTGCGTGCATTCTTTTCAAAAGACTCGCTTTCCCAATAAAACTTCCCGATACTAACAATCGTAGAATCAAGTCCTATCCACCTTTCAAGACAAGTCACAATACCTTTTTAGAAATACAATTACCGGCTTCTAAAACAAGTGACTTCTTTATTAAAAACCTTAAGCAATTGGTACCTTTAAACCAATTTGCCCTTACCTAATACCAGTTATTCCTTTGATTACTTTACTAGAAAACCATTCTCTTAATCTTCCATAAAGCCGTTATAACAACTTCCCATAAAGCGGTTATAACCGCTTTATGGTTTAGACTAACACGTTCCTTTTATAACCAAGAGACCTCTACTTTTTGAAACCAAGTATTATATACTTTCAAATCAATTCTCATAACTTTCAAAAATACAATTAGTCTCTTAACCATTTGAAAACAAGTGACTCCTTTTATTATAAAACCCTAGGCAATTGATGCCGTAAAATCAAGTTGCCTTTTTACTAAAGTCAAGTCATTTATCTTTCCATAAAGCAAATATAACTAACTTCCCATAAAGCCGTTATATTCACTTTATACCTTAGCCATAAACAATTTCCTATCCAAGGGACTTATACATTTAAGCGGAACAAGTATCACATACTTTAAAACTCTTTAAGTCCCTTAACCTTAATAAAACTTAAGACATCCTTTATACTTTCAAAGAAGCGAGTTAATCTCTAACTCACCCGACTTGGCATTACATAAAACAAGTAAAGAATGTCATAGTCTTGTCGTCTACCGTACTACATCGTGCAACTAGTCATGCTCAAAAGATAGGAAAAGTTCTCCATGAGTAAATCACACAACTACCTCTTAACTTCTAAGAGTAGGAAACATGAAATGATACCACAAGTATATTCCATACATAGAATCATGCGAGGAAGGAAGAGGTTCACATACCTCGCGACGATTGTCGACAAGTAGCAAAATGCTCCAAAGTACTTCAACCTTGATAGCTATTCCACTCTCCAAGTAGGATCGCTATACTTAGTACTTCAACCTATAATGGTTACAATCGTCCATTAACCTTACTTCACACGTAGAATATTCTAAGTGCTCGTCGCTAAATTCTACGGAAAATCGGACAACACTTCCTTTGTTTTTACTTACTTTGCCACCTTTTTCAAGGCGAATACAATAACCAAACAGCCCCGATTGGCTCGCACAATCTATAAGGTAGTCGATACAAATGAAATAACCAAACAGCCCAATTGGCTCACCACAAAGCGATATCAAGTTAATACAACTTACTAGGCCAATTCGGCTAACTTTGAAGTACTACAACATCAATTCTTATCCAATTTCCATTTCAATCCAAATGTTAGTATAACATGATATCAAGTCGCAACCAATTATAACTACTACAATCTTCAAGTTAATAACATGCGACGATTCTAATCAACGACCAAATTGTAATCCAACTTAACATGGCTTACATTACTTTTCGGATTTTTAAGGCTACAATCAATCCATAATCCTTATAAACTTCAATACATATACTTCATGCTAGCAACAAGTAAGGCTAACAACAATATAAATAATCTTGTAACACTTTCAAAGAACAAGATTATACCTCAACGAATCTCAATCCAATCTTGAATCAAAGTGGTTCCTTAGCAACTTAGAGACTCTCCAAGATACTTCAATCCGCTACTTGAGACCCTTAGAACCATACCAACAATTTTCCTTCAAGCTTCCAACCAAAACCTAGAAAAGCCATTAGGTTTTCACCTTGCGACTAATACGAAAACTCTCTTTTTCCGGGATTTTTCTATTGAGATATACTCACAATACACTTAGGAACCTTGGTTTAAAGTTGTTACACCCCGTATTTACAGGATATGTTTTAAGAACGTACGTGAGAACTCGTAAGTGTTAAAATTTGAGACTTGTAAAAGTTTATCGGAAATTATGAAATTGTCGGAAAACGTATTATTATGACGAATGGGAGGGCGACACGTGTCACCCCCCCCCCCCCTTTAGAGAGCTTGGACGAAAATGCCATGGACTAAATGGTCATTTGACCTTTGGTAGGATGATTAAGTCTTGCAACTTGTAGCATGAGAGAATTGACCAAGTCAATGACCACAGACTTGATATTTAGTAGAAACTCATCCAAACCTCACAAGTGTTCTAATCTACACCCTCGATGTTTTATATATTCATCCACATTGCAAGACTAGTTCCATACTTAGCAAAAATTCCACACATATTGTGCTACACCATTAGGAGCTCTCGTCCAAGCTCACTCCAAGAAGAAATTTTTTTTGTTCCATGTCCAATAATCTTCCCACTTTAAAACAAGGTTACTAAGTGTAGTGTAAGCATATCTCAATAGAAAAATCTCGGAAAAGATAGTTTTCGGGTTAGTCACGAAGTGAAAACCTAGTGGCTTTCTAGGTTTTGGATTGGAGGTTTGAAGGAAAGTTGTTGGTATTTTTCTAAGGGTCTCAGTAGCATTGAAGTGTCTTGAAGAGTCTCTAAGTTGCTAGGGGCGACTTGGTTGGAGTTGGATTAAGAATCGTTGAGGTATAATCTTGTTCTTTGAAAGTATTACAAGATTATTTATTTTGTTGTTAGCTTTACTTGTTGCTAGCATGAAGTATGTGTTGAAGTTTATAAGGATTATAGATCGATTGTAGTCTTGTAAATTCGAAATGAAATGTAGGCCCTGTTAAGATGGATTACAATTTGATCGTTATTAGAAATCGTCGCATGTTACTTACTTAAAGATTTTGGTTGTTATAATCAAATGCGACTTGATATCATGTTATGCTACCAATTTGGATTGAAATGGAAATTGGATAAGAATTGGTATTGTTGAACTCAAGGTGGCCGAAATTGTACTTATAGTTGTAATAGTTTGTTATTCATTTGTATTGGACTACCTTATAGATTGTGGTGAGCCAATTGGGGCTGTTTGGTTATTGTATTCGGCCTTGAAAAGGTGGCATAGTAGTAGAAACAAAGGATGTCTTTGTCCGATTTTCCGTAGAATTTGGCGACTTAGCTTAGAATATTACGTTTGAAGTAAGAGGTTAATGGGCGTATTGTGACCATGATAGGTTGAAGAACTAAGTATAGCGTATCCTACTTGAAGAATAGGATAGCTCGAGGTTGAAGTACTTTGGAGCATTTTGCTCTTGTCGACAATCGTCGCGAGGTATGTGAACCTCTTCTCCTTTGGCATGATTCTATGTATGGAATATACGTGGTATCATTTCATGTTTCTGTTACTCTTAGAAGTTAAGAGGTAGTTGTGTGATCTACTTTATGTAGAACTTTTCCTATCTTTAAGCATGACTAGTTGCTGCGTATGTGATGCGGTAGACGTCTGAGACTTTGACATTCTTTGCTAGCCTTATAAAATGCCAAGTCGGGTGAGTTAGGAAGTTAACTCACTTCTTTGAAAATATTAAGGATGTCTTAAGTCTTAGTAAAGTTAAGGGACTTGAAGAGTTTTGAAGTATGTGATACTTGTTCGTTTTAAGCGTATAAGTCCCTTGGATAGGAAATTGTTTTTGACTAAGGCATAAAGTGAATATAACGGCTTTATGGGAAGTTAGTTATATTTGCTTTATGGAAAGATAAATGACTTGTTTTTAATGAAAAGGCAACTTGATTTTTAAGGCATCAATTGCCTAAGGTTTTATAATAAAAGGAGTCACTTGAGTTCAAAGGTTAAGAGACTAATTGTATTTTTGAAAGTAAAGAGAATTGATTTGAAAGTATTTAATACTTGGTTTCAAAAAAGAAGTCTCTTGGTTATAAAAGGAATGAGTTGATCTAAAACCGTAAAGGGTTATAACGGCTTTATGGGAAGTTGGTTATAACGGCTTTATGGAAGGTTAAAGAATGGTTTTCTTGATAATGTAAGTAATGAGATGATTTGAAATAAAGAAGGGCAAAGCTGTTTTTAAGGTACCGATTGCTTAGGGTTTTAAGAAAGAAGTCACTTGTTTTAGAAGCGGTAATTGTATTTCTAAAAGGTATTGTGACTTGTCTTGAAAGGTGGATAGGACTTGATACTATAGTTGTTAGTATCTGGCGGTATACCTTTCTGAGCGGTATATGACATTATCGACCGGGAATGGGCAGGCGGTATACCTACGGGCGGACTATATGACATTATCGACCGAGAATGGCGGGCGGTATACCTACGGGCATACTATATGACATTATCGACCGAGAATGGGCGGGCGTTATACCTTCTGGCGGACTATATGACATTATCGACCGAGAATGGGCGGGCGGTATACCTTGCGGGCGGACTATATGACATTATCGACCGAGATTGGGTCGGGCGATATCGCTGCAGGCGGACTATGTGACCTTGATCGCGTCCAGTTGGCGGGTAGTGTAGGTGCCCCTCACCAAAGGGCGGATTATACTTATGAAAGATAAGTAAATTATACGATAATGAACTTAATGATTTTCCTAATCGTATGCGAAAGAATGTGGCTATAGTTTTTATTGAGAATGAAAAAGATAATAAGGTGCGATTAAGTTCATAAGTGGTAATGACACGGCGAGGATCTGGTATGTATTTTATACTTGTCCTTGTCATTCTTTTATGCAGATTATGATCTGTTTCTTGTCACGTTATTTACATTCCATATTTACTGTTATCGACCCCGGAAGTGCGTTCATGCCCGCGAGTTTTAGGTACCAGGTTGGCGATCCTTGCTCTTAGGATCTCGGTTGATTTTGAGAAAGCTCCATTTGCTCGGAGGCTTAGCTCTTGATGCGGTGTTCCACGAGGTAGTAGATTCATGTATATTCGGGGTATGGCGGGGCCTGTCCGCCACGATTGTTCACGTTAAAACTCTTAGAGTGCGTAGTCACATTTTGTGGGTCGGTTGTAAAGAAATGAGGCAAGCGCCGGTTGTATATATTTATGTCGGGAAGGTAGCCACTATCGGCTAACTTTGTTGTTTTACTACATTGTTTTATTTTTAAGGTTCATGTATGTTCATTGATTATCTCGATGTATACTGTAAAGTGCCCGGGTAGGGCACCGATCGCGATCGAGGGTAATGGTCGTGACAAAAGTGGTATCGAGCGATTAGTCCTCGGAAAGTGTCTGACCAGTGTCTAGTAGAGTCTTGATTATCGGTGTGTTGTGCACCACATCTATAATCGGGAGGCTGCGAGACATTTAGGATTGGTTTCCATTCTTCTCTTTCTAAGATCGTGCGGTAGAAATTTGTCTTATTAGGTTGAATCCTCTGACCTATTCTTATGAAACGATTATGCCTCCCGGAGCGACCGGGGCCCGAAGGGCAAAGCGGCGGCGGAGGCTGCTAGAGGTACCTGAGAGGTTACGGGACTCGGGCAGACTATGCACGAGGTAGTAGGCGAGGCGGAGTTCAGCCGGCGATATTAGAAGGCCGAGGCGGCGGTAGCTCGAAGGTTCCGTGCGAGCCTCGATCCGCGGACGAGCGAGTTTAGAGATTATGGAAGCGGTCGGGCTATTGGCGACATAGTGTTAGGCGCGCCCGGCGAAGCGAGTAGCTAACCCCTGGCGAAGCGATTTGCGGATCGGGATTTTAGGTTGTCATCCGCCCGAGTTTTATGGTTCAGTGCGAGGAGGATCGCGAGAGTTCGTTCGGCGGCTCTGACGGACTATGCGAGTTCTTAAGGCTTGGAGGCAGTGCATTATACTAGCCTCTTCTGGGTTCTGCGATATTGCGTTGAGCGGTTTGAGTCATGGAGTCTTGGCGAGAGGATGATGCTCTTCCGATTGTTTGGGAGGAGTTCACGAGAGGCCTTTATGGATCACTTTTGCCTCACGAGATGAGGAGGGCCGCGTAGATAGATTTTTGACCTTGAGGCGAGAATGGAAGGACTATCGGGAGTATAGCACAGGTTTGACTCCTTGGCGAGCATCGCGCACACCATTGTAGCTAACATGGCGGATAGAGTTCATCGTTATGTGATGGGGCTAGGCCGTCGTATGATTCTGCGTGCTTGGGGTGGCTCTTCACCCGGTATGGACATTGCTAGGATGCGAGCCTATGCGCGAGGATAGAGGATAGAGAGAGGAGGATCAATTTGACTCGAGGCCAGCCCAGAGGCGAAGACATCGAGTCTCAGAGCGGTTTTAGAGGCGGACAGTCTCGTGACAGACTAGGTCTACATTGCGGCCCGGCCGAGTGCTCCTCCACGATTTCGGGAGGTTTTCACGACCACGGGAATGCGAGGCGGTCAGTCTCTAGAGCTTAGTCTCGGGGAGATGGGGTTCGACGATCGAGGCCACCTTTGCCTCATGCGCCCGGATGTGCTAGGTTACGATACGGGGTATGTCGCGCGATGCGGATGCTTGTTTTTCTTATGGTCGTCTAGGCCATATGTTAAAGAATGTCCTTATAGAGGGTCTGGTGGGACAACACGATCTCTGGATCGATTGCGGGTTCTTCGCCTTGATAGCTAGGCGGGATGTCCATGCACAACGGTAGTGGCGAGAAGGTCATGGTGGAAGTTCCAGCTTTAGCGGTCCTTTGAAACACTTTATATGGTTTCAGGTATTTCCTTGACCCTTTAGAAACTTGTATGCATGATAAAGTTGTGGTATGTTTAAAGTTTTATGAACATATTATATTGAGACTATGTATATGTTAGAAGGAGTTGGAAGTACGAAAAGATAATCTCTTTTGGGCTTATGATGGACGGATAAGCATGTGCGAGGTACTAGGGCCATGTGTGGCATTATTAGTATGTCGGGATTGTGAAAGGAAATTATGTCGCCAATTATAACTTTGACTCCGAAAAGAACATTCGGGGACGAATGTTTCTCAGGGGGGAAGAATGTTACACCCCGTATTTACAGGACATGTTTTAGAGCGTGCGTGAGAGCGCGTAAGTGTTAAAATTTGAGACTTGTAAAAGTTTATCGAAATTATGAATTTGTCGGAAAGCGTATTATTATGTGAATGGGAGGCGACACGTGTCACCCCCTTTAGAGAGCTTGGGCCGAAAATGCCATGGACTAAATGGTCATTTGACCTTTGGTAGGATGATTAAGTCTTGCAACTTGTAGCATGAGAGAATTGACCAAGTCAATGACCCCCTTAGACTTGATATTTAGTAGAAACTCATCCAAACCTTACAAGTGTTCTAATCTACACCCTCCAATGTTTTATATATTCATCCACATTGCAAGACTAGTTCCATACTTAGAAAAATTTCCACAAATATAGTGCTACACCTTTAGGAGCTCTCGGCAAGCTCACTCCGAAGAAATTTTTTTGTTCCATGTCAATAATCTTCCCACTTTAAACCAAGGTTCCTAAGTGTAGTGTAAGCATATCTCAATAGAAAAATCTCGGAAAAGATAGTTTTGGGTTAGTCGAAAGTGAAAACCTAGTGGCTTTCTAGGTTTTGGATTGGAGGTTTGAAGGAAAGTTGTTGGTATTTTTCTAAGGGTCTCAAGTAGCAGATTGAAGTGTCTTGAAGAGTCTCTAAGTTGCTAGGGAGCGACTTCGGATTTGGAGTTGGATTAAGAATCGTTGAGGTATAATCTTGTTCTTTGAAAGTATTACAAGATTATTTATTTTGTTGTTAGCTTTACTTGTTGCTAGCATGAAGTATGTGTTGAAGTTTATAAGGATTATAGATCGATTGTAGTCTTGGAAATTCGAAATGAAATGTAGGCCATGTTAAGATGGATTACAATTTGATCGTTATTAGAAATCGTCGCATGTTACTTACTTAAAGATTTTGGTTGTTATAATCAAATGCGACTTGATATCATGTTATGCTACCAATTTGGATTGAAATGGAAATTGGATAAGAATTGGTATTGTTGAACTCAAGGTGGCCGAAATTGTACTTATAGTTGTAATAGTTTGTTATTCATTTGTATTGGACTACCTTATAGATTGTGGTGAGCCAATTGGGGCTATTTGGTTATTGTATTCGGCCTTGAAAAAGGTGGCATAGTAGTAGAAACAAAGGATGTCTTTGTCCAGATTTTTTAGAATTTGGCGACTTAGCACTTAGAATATTCTACGTTTGAAGTAAGAGGTTAATGGGCGTATTGTGACCATGATAGGTTGAAGAACTAAGTATAGCGTATCCTACTTGAAGAATGGGATAGCTCGAGGTTGAAGTACTTTGGAGCATTTTGCTCTTATGACAATCGTCGCGAGGTATGTGAACCTCTTCTTCCTTTGGCATGATTCTATGTATGGAATATACGTGGTATCATTTCATGTTTCATGTTACTCTTAGAAGTTAAGAGGTAGTTGTGTGATCTACTACATGTAGAACTTTTCCTATCTTTAAGCATGACTAGTTGCGTATGTGTGAGTGCGGTAGGCGTCTGAGACTTTGACATTCTTTGCTAGCCTTATAAAATGCCAAGTCGGGTGAGTTAGGAAGTTAACTCACTTCTTTGAAAATATTAAGGATGTCTTAAGTCTTAGTAAAGTTAAGGGACTTGAAGAGTTTTGAAGTATGTGATACTTGTTAGTTTTAAGCGTATAAGTCCTTGGATAGGAAATTGTTTTTGAGGCATAAAGTGAATATAACGGCTTTATGGGAAGTTAGTTATATTTGCTTTATGGAAAGATAAATGACTTGTTTTTAATGAAAAGGCAACTTGATTTTTAAGGCATCAATTGCCTAAGGTTTTATAATAAAAGGAGTCACTTGAGTTCAAAGGTTAAGAGACTAATTGTATTTTTGAAAGTTAAGAGAATTGATTTGAAAGTATTTAATACTTGGTTTCAAAAAGTAGAAGTCTCTTGGTTATAAAAGGAATGAGTTGGTCTAAAACCATAAAGGGTTATAACGGCTTTATGGGAAGTTGGTTATAACGGCTTTATGGAAGGTTAAAAGAATGGTTTTCTTGATAATGTAAGTAATGAGATGATTTGAAATAAAGAAAGACAAAAGTTTTTAAGGTACCGATTGCTTAGGGTTTTAAGAAAGAAGTCACTTGTTTTAGAAGCGGTAATTGTATTTCTAAAAGGTATTGTGACTTGTCTTGAAAGGTGGATAGGACTTGATACTATAGTTGTTAGTATCAGGCGTATACCTTCTGAGCGGACTATATGACATTATCGACCCGAGGAATGGGCGGGCGGTATACCTTCTGCAGGCGGACTATATGACATTATCGACCGAGAATGGGCGGCGGTATACCTTCTGGGCGGACTATATGACATTATCGACCGAGAATGGGCGGGCGGTATACCTTTACAGGCGGACTATATGACATTATCGACCGAGAATGGGCGGCGATATACCTTCTGCAGGCAGACTATATGACATTATCGACCCAGGATTGGGCCGGGCAGTATACCTTTACGGGCAGACTATGTGACCTTGATCGCGTCCCAGATTGGGCCGGGTAGTGTAGGTGCCCCTCCAAAAAGGGCCGGATTATACTTATGAAAGATAAGTAAGTTATACAGTAATGAACTTAATGATTTTTCCTAATCGTATGCGAAAGAATGTGGCTATAGTTTTTATTGAGAATGAAAAAGATAATAAGGTGCGATTAAGTTCATAAGTGGTAATGACACGGCGAGGATCTGGTATGTATTTTTATACTTGTCCTTGTCATTCTTTTATGCGATTATGATATGTTTCTTGTCACGTTATTTACATTCCATATTAAATTTTTGTTATCTGCGGCCCCATTCGAAGTGCGTTAAATGCCGCGAGTTTTAGGTACCCAGGTTGGCGATCCTTGCTCGTAGGAGCTCGGTTGATTTTGAGAAAGCTCCATTTGCTCGGAGGCTTAGCTCTTGATGCGGTGTTCCACGAGGTAGTAGATTCATGTATATTCGGGGTATGGCGGGGCCTGTCCGCCACGATTGTACGTTAAAACTCTTAGAAGTGCTGTAGTCACATTTTGTGGGTCGGTTGTAAAGAAATGAGGCAAGCTGCTTGGTTGTATATATTTATGTCGGGAAGGTAGCCCTGTCGGCTAACTTTGTTGTTTTACATTGTTTTATTTTTAAGGTTCATGTATGTTCCGCTGATTATCTCTGATGTATACCTGTAAGGGTGCCCAGGTAGGGCACCAGTCGCGGTCCCGGGGTCGGGTCGTGACAAAAGTGGGGAGATTATTGGACAACAAACAAATTTTTTTCCCTCTTATGGATGCCCAACCCGTGAGCCTCCCTCTCTTGTTCTACAATTTTTTGTGAATTTTAGCTAAGTGTGGAACTCTTGTCTTGCTACTAGTATTATATAGGGACATGGAGGGTCAAGGTGTGCACAAATGGTTGGCTAGGATGAGGTCTTTAACAAATATCAAGACTAATTGTCCCCTTGACTAAGTCAAACATTTCAAGCTTTCAAGTTGCAAGACTTGTCTTGCTAACAAAGTTCAAATGACCCTTTAGCCCTTGAAAAAATCTTCCCAGGCATAATCTAAGGGGGGTGACCCGTGTCACCTCCCATTCGTCATAATAATATGTTTTCCGACAATTTCATAATTCCGATAAATTTTTTACAAGTCTCAATTTCAACACTTGCGAGTTCTTACGTACGTTCTTAAAACACGTCCTGTACACACGGGGTGTAACATTCGTCCCCCCTTAGAAACATTCGTCCCCGAATGTTCTTTCGGAGTCAATCTTTATAATTAGCGACATAGCTTCTTTTCACAACCCCGACATACCAACAATGCCACACATGGCCACATAACAATACTTATGCTAAGATGTCAACCTTGGCACATGAAGCCAACTAGTCCATACTCATAATGACCTTAAAGCTGTCATAATCCTCTCTACTCGGTCTACTAAGGGTGCGGCATGTATCATCAGGAAAATCTCATATTCATTTCCGGCTACCACCCAAACACTCGCGGGTGTAGTTACCTCGAAAGGTTCTTATGGATTCGGGATCTATTCCTTTACACTTGGTTGCTATCTTTCTTACTTACTGGTCGTACTCTTTCCGTACTTCCAACTCATACTAGTATACATATATAACTTCCATACCGATTCTGGCCTCTAATCTTTGGAGTCACTCTATAAAACAATATAAGGTCATTTCCGGCTTTCACGACCTGGTTAGGTGGAGCGCGTCCACGAACGTAAAACCATTAACTAAACTTGAGCCTTGCGCCTCGTGACCCGTCGCGTGGCGGAACTACTACCAGATCCCACTCTATTTGGGCCATGGGAGACGTAACGAGTCCTCGGCCGACTCGTCGCCTTAACTCTTATCCTTGGTCTGACTTGAAATCTTATTGCCAGAGAAAGCCTTATATATCTAAGGTCTCGGCAGTTATCAATATTCTTAGGCTCGCAATTTCCATGCTCCAAGCCTACCTTACCAGTCCCCCAGTAAACGGGTACAATAACTTCTCATAATACCATAACCAAGTCGTCTCGATTTCAATAACCATTACTTACTTTATACGGACCTCATCCGTACAATTCTCTTAAACCTACTATGCGACAATCTATTAACGGACATTCCGTTAAGTTCCTTAACATGGCTTAAGGGTTCACTACCTGTCGGACGACTCATCCTTTCCCGATTATCTCAAAATAAAACCACAAAACCTTGGCGAAAATTCATTAACTATTTCATACCTTCCGGTATCTAGTTGGTCTTTACCAATTCACGGAAATCTAAAATCATTCTAGGCAACACGCGTCGACCCTCATACATAACTCGTATAGATGTATGTCACAATACCAACTATACTATAATCATTACCAACTGGATATGCAATCCACATCATCTTTCTGGGTCAGCTCTTTGCCTTTCGTAGCTGCAAACAACATAACATGTTAGGAGGGCGACCCTAACAACACGACTCTATCGCACGATCTCGAGTGAGAAGAATGAAACCAATCCTAAATGTCCTGCGACCTCACGATTATAGATGTGGTGCGACACCGATAATCAAGACTACTAGACACGGTCTGTAGACACTTTCCGAGGACTAACTGCTCTGATACCACTTTAGTCACGACCCGACCCCGGGACCGCGGTCGTGTCCTACACAGGCACCGCTTCGAGTAAACATCAGAGAAAATCAGCGGAACATACATGAAACTTATAAATAAAACAAGGAAAGTAGAACAACAGGTTAGCCGATAGGGCTACCTTCCTGAACATATATAAATACAACCGAAGCAGTTGCCTCATTTCTTTTACAAACTGACCCACAATATGTGACTACAGACCTCTAAGAGTTTTAACATTACAACAGTGGCGGGACAAGGCCCCGCCGTACCCCTGAATATACATAAACGTGACAACTCCGGAACACTGGAGCCATCTCAACTTTCTGAACCGGGATCCTAAGCTCGCGGATCCACAACTGTGTACCTAAACTGCGGGCATGAGCGGCCCCGAAGAAGTCGATCTAACAGTGCAGAATATGGAGCGGAAAATAAGGTCTGATAAACAAAACATATCGGTACAAAAGAAAAGGCGGCAAGTAAAAGGGTAAATACGGATCCTACCGTGTCATTTCCATCTCGAGAACTTAATCGTACCTTATCATCTTTTCCCCTTTTTTCCATAAAAGTATAGTCAAATTCTTACGTACATACTTAAGAAAACTCATCAAGTTCATAAACATATAACTTACGTATCTTGCATAACCTAATCCGTCCACTTTGTGGGAACGCCTATCTTGTCGGCCCAATGGGACGCGATAAAATCACATAAGTCTACCCGTGAAGGTATCTTTGCGTAAACATAGGAAGCTCGTGATCAAGCGGGGCCACCGCGCGGATGTCGTCGCGATCCTACTCGCAGGACTATTTCACCGCGTAGATCCTGTGGACCGCATGAGGTATTCCTCGCATAGGCTGTACTCACCCGCATGGGACTATTTCACCCGCATGAGCCCTACGGACTCGCATGGGGTATTCCTCGCATCATGGGTAGAAAATCCACGGAAGAGGTGGTATAATGTCTTGGGGGTTTACCTATCATTTATACTCTTACCCTGAAGCAGGTGGTATAACGTCTTAGGGGTTTACCCCTCATTTATACTCTTACCCTAACTCAAGGCCATCATACATAATATAAGCCCTACTGCATTATACATAACATAAGCACTACCGAGCTTATCATACATAACATAAGCACCAGAACACCATACATAACATAAGCAAGTTAAGAAATCCACAACTTCTTATTAGCTTGTTCATATACACTCTCATTTTGTTTACTTAAGGCACTAATCATGTCATTATAAAATCAGGAATTTAACCCAAGTACCACAAATAGCGAAACATACGGTGGAATTCCACATCAGCTTCGATGCGTCGGTAACTTACAACAAGACGGTAGAGAGTCGCGACAGCGTAATAAAACATAATACTTGCACTCAAAGGCTATCACCCGTACATATAGGCAAATTCTCAATTAACAAGCCAAAGTACCTATCAAGGCACACATAGAATAATTCTCAATTAATCAAGCCAAAGTACTACGTGCGTACATTCTTTTCAAAGACTCGCTTTCCCGATAAAACTTCCCGATACTAACAACCGTAGTATCAAGTCCTATCCACCTTTCAAGACAAGTCACAATACCTTTTTAGAAATACTACCGAACACAAAACAAGTGACTTCTTTATTAAAAACCTTAAGCAATTGGTACCTTTAAACCAATTTGCCCTTACCTAATACAAGTTATTCCTTTGATTACTTTACTAGAGAAAACCATTCTCTTAATCTTCCATAAAGCCGTTATAACCAACTTCCCATAAAGCCGTTATAACCCTTTATGGTTTAGACTAACACGTTCCTTTTATAACCAAGAGACCTCTACTTTTTGAAACCAAGTATTATATACTTTCAAATCAATTCTCATAACTTTCAAAAATACAATTAGTCTCTTAACCATTTGAAAACAAGTGACTCCTTTTATTATAAAACCCTAGGCAATTGATGTCGTAAAAAATCAAGTTGCCTTTTTACTAAAGTCAAGTCATTTATCTTTCCATAAAGCAAATATAACTAACTTCCCATAAAGCCGTTATATTCACTTTATACCTTAGCCATATACAATTTCCTATCCAAGGGACTTATACATTTAAACGGAACAAGTATCACATACTTTAAAACTCTTTAAGTCCCTTAACCTTAATAAAACTTAAGACATCCTTTATACTTTCAAAGAAGCGAGTTAATCTCTAACTCACGACTTGGATTACATAAAACAAGTAAAGAATGTCATAGTCTTGTGCGTCTACCGTACTACATACGTCAACTAGTCATGCTCAAAAGATAGGAAAAGTTCTCCATAGAGTAAATCACCTGACTACCTCTTAACTTCTAAGAGTAGAAGGAAACATGAAATGATACCACAAGTATATTCCATACATAGAATCATGCCGAGGAAGGAAGAGGTTCGCATACCTCGCGGACGATTGTCGACAAGTAGCAAAATGCTCCAAAGTACTTCAACCTTGATAGCTATTCCACTCTCCAAGTAGGATACTCTATACTTAGTACTTCAACCTATAATGGTTACAATACGTCCATTAACCTTCTTACTTCACACGTAGAATATTCTAAGTTCTACGTCACTAAATTCTCTGGAAAATCGGACGACACTTCCTTTGTTTTACTTACTTTGCCACCTTTTCAAGGCGAATACAATAACCAAACAGCCCCGATTGGCTTACCACAATCTATAAGGTAGTCGATACAAATGAAATAACCAAACAACCCCAATTGGCTCACCACAAGCGATATCAAGTTAATACAACTTACTAGGCCAATTGCTAACTTTGAAGTACTACAACATCAATTCTTATCCAATTTCCATTTCAATCCAAATGTTAGTATAACATGATATCAAGTCGCGACCAATTATAACTACTACAATCTTGAGTTAATAACATGCGACGATTCTAATCAACGACAAATTGTAATCGACTTAACATGGCTTACATTACTTTTCGGATTTTTAAGGCTACAATCAATCCATAATCCTTATAAACTTCAATACATATACTTCATGCTAGCAACAAGTAAGGCTAACAACAATATAAATAATCTTGTAACACTTTCAAAGAACAAGATTATACCTCAACGAATCTCAATCCAATCTTCAAATCCGAAGTCGTTCCTTAGCAACTTAGAGACTCTCCAAGATACTTCAATCCGCTACTTGAGACCCTTAGAACCATACCAACAATTTTCCTTCAAGCTTCCAACCAAAACCTAGAAAAGCCATTAGGTTTTCACCTTGCGACTAATACGAAAACTCTCTTTTACCGGGATTTTTCTATTGAGATATACTCACAATACACTTAGGAACCTTGGTTTAAAGTGGGGAGATTATTGGACAACAAACAAATTTTTTCCCTCTTATGGATGCCCAACCCGTGAACCTCCCTCTCTTGTTCTACAATTTTTTGTGAATTTTAGCTAAGTGTGGAACTCTTGTCTTGCTACTAGTATTATATAGGGACATGGAGGGTCAAGGTGTGCACAAATGGTTGGCTAGGATGAGGTCTTTAACAAATATCAAGACTAATTGTCCCCTTGACTAAGTCAAACATGTCAAGCTTTCAAGTTGCAAGACTTGTCTTGCTAACAAAGGTCCAATGACCCTTTAGCCCTTGCAAAAATCGTCCAAGGCATCATCTAAGGGGGGTGACACGTGTCACCCTCCCATTCGTCATAATAATATGTTTTCCGACAATTTCATAATTCCGATAAATTTTTTACAAGTCTCAATTTCAACACTTGCGAGTTCTTACGTACGTTCTTAAAACACGTCCTGTACACACGGGGTGTAACACATGTATCCACCATAACAACATAAACCAGTCTCTTAAGGGCTGAAGATATCTCTGTAACTACTGCCTCACTTTCCCTTTGTCGCTCTAATCATAATCACGCCTACAGGCGCTAGCTATAGAAGGCGATGAACCAGCCACCGATCCCGAAGGCTGAGTCTCTACATCTGTGCTACCTCTGATCGGACAAATTCTCACCAAATGGCCCTGCTGGCCGCAAACATAACAATCTCCCAAACTAGCATGATACCCTGAGGATCATCCTCAGCTCTCTATCCATAGAACTCTGGCGGACTGCAACTCAAGAAATCCCGAGGTCTCAAACTATCGAATCTAGGGTGAATCACTGGTACTGCCGGAACCACTGGCTCCCGTCCGTCCTCATATCTCGCCATGACCCTAGGTAGTAACTGGGCCATCTCTTTGTAACCCATATCCTCGGCTCCTGGCCGTGGAACTGGAGGCTCAGGTATGGTGGCCTCAGTAGAAACTGTTGCCGCTCTAAACTCTGCTGGAGCTAGCGGCGTCATAAAACTCGCCGTCTGAAGTACTATCTCAGGTAATGACCAGGCCCGCGCCCTCGTACTCCTCTGTGTTCTACTCGCAGCTCCCTCTGCGCTTGCCGCCACGGGCCACGGTTGCCTTGCGTAGAGGCATAAGCGGTACATACAAATACGTCAGGAGTCGACTTATAACACAACTCTAAGGCACGATCTCGAGTGAGAAGAATGGAAACCAATCCTAAATATCCTGCGACCTCACGATTATAGGTGTGGTGCACAACACGCCGATAATCAAGACTCTACTAGATACGGTCTGTAGACACTTTCCGAGGATTAACTGCTCTGATACCACTTTTGTCACGACCCGACCTCGGGCCCGCGACTGGTGCCTTACCCTGGGCACCCTAGTGATACAACATCAGAGAAAATCAGCGGAAATAAAAACTTAACCATGAAACAAGACATAACATAAGAAACAGGCTAACCAAAACGGTCACATTCCTGTATATATATGTATATCAAACCGAACAGTTACATCCTTTACAAACCATGCCCACAACAGTACTACAGACCTCTAAGAGTTTTATAACAATAACGACGGGACAGGGCCCCGCCATACCCCTGAAGGTACAAGAACCTACAATCTCGTGGAATCATACAGCAGATAAGCCTCGGAGAAAGCGGAGCTTCCCAAAATTTGACTGTGATCCTATGGCGAGGATCAACGGCCAGGTGTACCTCTACTGCGGCATGAGCGGCCCGAAAAGTCGATCTGGCAATTACAGTATGTGGCGAAAAATCATGGCGAAATCATACGATCTATATAAAATAGGAGACATGTATGATAACAAACTCTGATCCACAATATATAAACAATCATGTCAAGTCGGGACTCGCGCCTCAAAGTCACCACTCAAATATAACTATGGGTCTCGCGCCCACATCAATCATGCGTGGAATACCTTGCTCGCTGTGGCGATCTATGATATAATAACACCAAGAGTACATGTGAACACGGGTCCCACGTGTGTCATAAAAGCCGTCTTGGGCAAATGCGAAGGCATAGCTACGGATCGACTGCATCATCGATGGCCGGGCAAGTACGAAAGCGACTACGGAACCTCTGGTACCAATACAAAAATAACTATATCACGAAGGTGACATGTGGGAAGTCGATAGCCTCTACCGGATCCTCCTGCGCGCGTGGTGGCGGGGCAAGTAACGAGCTAACCACGGATCACTGGCCGTAGTCACGAGACTTCGTCCAAAAGCGAGCGGGGCAAGTACGAAAGCCAACTACGTAACCAACTGCATCGACGGCCAAGGCAAATGCGGGGCTATTCTGAGAACTGGGCGAATCGATGAAACCTCGTGAAGAGCTAGTCCATGGAACAACAATCCTAATGGAACCATACACGTGGGCCCAACGTGTCGATGGAGTCGAGGATATAACAAGATAACACTCCTAGTGGAAGCATACCCGTGGGCCACCCATCGTGTCAGTATGTCCAAAGGAAATAACAATATAGCACTCATAGTGGAAGCATACTCGTGGGCCACCCAACGTGTCAGTATGTCCAATCAACCAAATAGCCGGCCCTCCATCGAGAGACTCGGTAGCACATAATCAAAACACTTGCACAACAAAGGCTATCACAACAAGCATAGGCAAGTTCAACGTACTCATAGACTTTCATTTTATTACAACAAATCCGGATTTTTAACCCCAAGGTACTACGTACTTTAACTCTTTAAAAAAAGATCCATTTCTTTCACAAAAAGTCACACGATACCAGTAGTATCAAATAGAGTAACCATCTTTTTAAGTAAACCAAAACAATTTCCATACCTTGTTTTTAAACCATCTTAAGACAAAACCATGCCGTTCTTTTAAACCAAACACTTCAAATTCCTCAAGTCTCTTTTCTTTTAGAAAACAAGTTCCTTACTTTGGAATTTAAGAAAAATCAATACTTGTTATTAATGATCTTATTAAAGCAGCCATGATCTAGGAAATGTAATACAATTTTGTCTTATCTTAGCTTCTATGCAGATGGAGGTTTCTACTGGTTTTAATAATAATTAATTAGTCAATACATTTTCCTTTATTAACGCTGCAGTGGTTTGTTCGATACTTATTCTCATTTCCGAAATCAATACAACTTATTCCTTTTAAAACCCAATTACCCATTTCTCATAAATTCGGCTTCACAACTTTTTTTAACACAAACCAAGTCCTTAATATTTCACATCAAGTCATTTATAAGTCAAGTCTCTTATCTTGTAAAAACCCCAAACCATTTCTTTACCTACATAAAGTTGTTATAACAAACTTCCCATAAAGCCGTTATAACACTTTATGTTTTAAACCAACCAAATTCGTTTAGCACGTGCGTCGTCCGTACTACATAGTTCACAACAATCATGCTAGAAAAGATAGGAAGAGGTTCACATACCTCGCGACGATTATCGACAATTAGCAAAATGCTCCAAAGTACAATAACCCTGCTAGCCTTTTCCACCCATCAAGTAGAATACGCTATTCGCAGAACTTCAACCTATAAAGGTCACAAAACGTCTATCAACCTCTAGATCTCTTCGTAGAACAATTCTAAGTACAAGGTTCCTTATTCTACGGAAAATTGGGCAGCACCCCCCCCCCCCCCCCCCCGAAACCACATAAATCTCCTCCTCTATCAAGGCCCGCTACCAAGCCAACAACTCCAAGGGGGTTACACGTCTAACCGGACGTGTACAACACTGCCCCACAATAATACTACAAGTCTACTGTAAATACAGTCCAATATAAATACAATTCAATTCTTTTATAATCATCCTTCCAATATATCTTATACTCAATTCTAAACTACTACAATATGTAATATCCAATTACAATATGGGGACAAAGATAATTACCTCGATAAGCCCCAAATTATCCAAGATTAATAAGTCGATCCTGAGAAACGCTTAGCTCCAATTCCTTACGTTCCAACCCGCTCCAAGCAACCCTTAGAAGCTCCTAACCAACTCCTCTTCAAGATCCAACTCAAAAAAGTGAAGAACACTTAGGCTCAAACTATGGCAAGTTTCGGCCAGGGCAAGGTTTCTAGGCTAGGGGTGTGAAATTTTTTCCAACTCTTGGTAAACAATCTTCCTAACACCCTAAGGAAGAACACTTAAAAGTTTAAGAATTTTTGGACAACATTTACTCCCAAAAACAGCCCATGGTCGAGAGCACTACAACAAGGGAATGAGAATTTTTGCCTTGGAAATAAACTAAGTGTGGGATGAATAAGTCTTGCACTCAAGGGGGGGTATTTATAGAGAAAACAATGGCCAAGATCAAGGCAAGTGTGTGGTGAGATTGGGGGACAAGTGTGTGTGGGTCCCACCCTCCAAGTGTCTACACAAAGAAGAAGACAAGTGGCTTGCCACTTGTAAGGCCATTTCGGCCAAGGGACAATTGTCTAGCCACTTGTCCCACCATTTCGGCCCATATGGCCACCTAAGGTGGTGACACGTTTCGCCCCCCTACTCGTCCAAAATATTTCATCTCCCAAAAATATCCGTAAAAATCCAAAATCTCGAAAACAATGTGGGCCCCACAAAACCGTAAATTTTCCCCGTGGGCCGCACGTGACCAATTCCGGAAATAAAATTCCATAATTCTAATATAATCCAGGAAGTCCAAATACCAAATCTGGGAGTCCAATTCCCATTAATGAACCTTTTGCCTTCACAAAATCCGGAAACTTTTCCGTCGAAAAATCACATCTTTGTTCCTTTCCAATATTACTGTCGTATTTTCGTACGTACGCCCTTACATACATACCCTGGAACTATGGGGTGTAATAATTACCATGCCTTCTTTTTACATAAACCAAGACAATTACCATGCCTTCTTTTTACATAAACCAAGAGAAATCCTTATTTAAGCAAGCCAAAGTACTTATCAAGGCACACATAGAATAATTCTCATTTAAACAAGCCAAAGTACTATCAAGGCACACATAGAATAATTCTCATTTAAACAAGCCAAAGTACTATCAAGGCACAAATGGAAAAATTCTCATTTAAACAAGCCAAAGTACTACGTACGTACATTCTTTTCAAAAGACTCTTTTTTATGTAAAAACCCAAGATACTAACACCCGTAGTATCAAGGCATGTCTATTTTTCTAAGTAAGTTACTACACTTTTTTAGAAACTCATTTCAAAGCTTGAAACCAAGTAACTTCAAATTTTCACAATCTAGGCAACTTATGCCCATTAATCAAAATAGACAACTTTCTTAACCTTCCATAAAGCCGTTATAACCAACTTCCCATAAAGCCGTTATAACCCTTTATGGTTTTAGACCAATTCAATCCTTTTTATCTCCAAGAGACTTACACTTTTAAAACCAAGTATCACATACTTACAAATCAAGTTTCTTAACTTTCAAAATACTTCAAGTCTCTTAATCTTTAGAAATCAAGTTTCTTCTACTTTTAAATTCAAGTAACTCACACCTTTAAAACAAGTTACTTCCCTTTAAATCGTGTAATTTCTCCTCTTTTAAATCACTTAAGTAAATCACTCCTTTGACTCCCCTAAAGTCATTATAACAACCTTTAGGTTTTGGAACTAAGGCACTAGCCAAAAGGTTTGGAAACCACTTCCTTTTCAAGACTCTATGTACTTGAAGTAAAATACTTCCACTTTTAAGAATCCAAACTTCACTAAGGAAATGGATTATACAACTTACAATTTAAACATCAAAGTACAATCAAGGAAGTGCATAGAACAAATTCTATATTAGGCAATCCAAGTACAACCAAGGAATAGATCATTTAAGGAGTAGGACTTGCTTTCTTTATCTTAAGGAATCATGCTAGAAGAAGAGGAGATGGTTCACATACCTTTTCGGCTAAATCCACAAGCTAAGCCGAATACGTCGTACGTAGAATTGTCAACCTATAAAGGCCACAACATGACTATCAATTTCTAGCTTCTAACGTAGAATAATACTAAGTATACGGTCTCTTATTCTACGGAAAATCGGGCAGCACCTCCTTTGTTTCTACATACTTTGCCACTTTTTTCAAGGCCGAATTCAATAACCAAACATGCCACATTTAAGGCTCAACATACCAACCAAACAAAGGGGATTACACGCCTTACAATACGTGTAAAATTTCGCTCCACAATTCATACCAAGTAGTTTAATATCCAAAGCCATTCTCGGCCAACATATAACCAATCCTAAGTCCTTTCCAAATTCTTTTTCAATCCAAGTTCTTAGGTCTAACATGTTATATAGTCATAAACAACTTCAACAACTACAATTCTTTCTTTATATAACATGTGACGACTTATACAATAATCAACTTGAATTGAAATCTTAAGGGCTAAACATACTAGTTTTCGGATTAGGGTTCCAATAGCCAATATACTTATCAAACTTCATATTATAAACTTCATGCTTGCTAATATCCATAACTACAACAAGTAAACTTTAATTGCTAAAACGACAAGATTTATACCTTTACAAGCCCTTAAAATTTCCAAGATTCAAAGTAGCTCCTTAGAAATTCTTAGCTCCTTTCCTTTATGCTTCAATCCGCTATTTGAAGCCTTTAGAAGCTCACAACCAACTTCTCTTCCATTTCCAAACAAAACCTATGAAAATGCATTAGGTTTTCGCCTTGCGACTAACGTGAAAACGCCGTTTTTTTGAGATCTTTCTATTGAGATATCCTTACAATACCCTTAGGGACCTTGGGTTAAAGTATTGTGAATAATGGATCACAAACTAAAATTTTTTGTGTGGAATTACCCTCAAACCCGAGAGCTATCTCAAAGCACAAGACAAGTGTGAAATTTTTCTAAGCGTTGGAGACTTAGTCTTGCACTAGGGTAGTATATATAACACAATGGAGGGTCAAGATTATAACAAATGTGTGGCTTGGATGAAGAACACTTGGATCACTACACAACTGGCAAGTTGACTTGGTCAATATTATCAAGCTAGCAAGACTTATCATCCACAATGGTCAAATGACCATTTAACCCTTGCAATTTTCGTCCAAGGCTATGTGGGGGAGGTGCCACATGTCGCCTTCTCATTCGTCCATAAAATAATGTAACCCTCGTGGGCCCCACAAAACGTAAAATTCCTCGGGTGGGCCCACGTGACCAAATCCATAAAAATAAATTTCCATAATGTTAATAAGTTCCATACTCTTCAAATAATGCATTTTGAGAATCCAATTCTCATCAATGAACATTTTTCCTTTCCGACGTTCGGAAGATTTTCCGTCGGAAAAATAATTCTTCCTTTCGTACCAATTTCAAGTCTTGTGTTCCTTACGTACCTTCTCTTATACATGTTCTGGACTTACGGGGTGTAACATTCTCCCCCCCTTAGAAACATTCGTCCCCGAATGTTCTTAGTCGGTTGTCAAGCTATACAAACTCCGGCATAGTCTCTCAACTATGCCTACCAATAAAAACTGCACAAGACCAACGATGCCACATATGGACACTACATAACATACGTAAACATATCAATGGACCTTCCGTCCGCGGTCCCTTCTCACAAAACTCAAAGGTTACTGTCTTATCAAAAACAGAATGTTCAAGAGGTTTCTTTCTTTTTCCCCGCATAAAGGGATGGTCCTGTCGTATTCTAAGTCATGGGACTAACACTACCTGAATCCTTCAGTCGGACTCCCACTCAGCTAACTGACGTGTTCCCCCGTGTTACTCACTTAGTCACCAAACTAGTTGGGACATGAATCTATAATCTGCCTAGCTTAGTTTACCAACTGGTGTAAACTCTACTACTAGTAGCACCTCAATCATGAGCACCTATGGACAGTGTTACTGAACCTAAGGCGTGTGTATCATCACAAATAACCTCCACTCATGGCCTAAAAGGAATTTTCTCTACGCACCTTCATTACTTATAACTATAATCACTATAGTTCTCTTAACCCTTGTCCCTTCCTTTTCTTACTTGTCTTACTTTCTCGTACTTCTAAACTTATTTAGTAAACTTACAACATCTCAAATATTGTTTCTGTTCCCCAATCCTTGGAGTTACTAACCAAACTTGGCCATATACTACTTGAATTTCTGCCAAGGCTCTTCTCGGCCCTTACGTGTTATACCCCGTAGCTCCGGAGTATGTATGTAAGGACGTACGTATGAATGTATAAACCCTATTTAGGGTAAGATTGAAAGAATTGTTTTCCGACGGAAAATATTCCGAACCTTGTGAAGGAAATTTTACGTTTTTAATATTTTAACCAACTATGGAATTTTTTCCGAGAGATAAATATTTTGGACCAATAGGAGGGCGACATGTGTCACCCCAAGTGGACATGGGTGGACGTTTTTCAAGACTAGTGGGCAAGACAAGTGGCCAAAAGTCTTGCAGGACATTTGCATGGCATAGTGGACGGTTTTTGCAAGGATTAGTGGGCAAGTCAAATGGTCAAAGTCTTGCATGGCATTTGTGGGACAAGTGGACAAAGGAACCTATACAAAAATCTATACCATACACATGTTTCAATCCTAACCCTTGGTTGTCCTATTTAAACACCTCTAGTTGATGAAAATCTTCCACACTTAGAATATTTCAAGACTTGAAAATAATTTCCCTCTCTCTTCCTCTCTTCTTGCTCTCGTCGAACACCCCTCCCCTTAACCTATTGTTGTCCAATAATTCTTAAACTTCTAAGCGTTCTTCCTTAATGTATTAGGAAGATTAGTAACCAAGAGTTAGACAAGATTTCACACCCTAGCCTCAAAATTTCCCCCTTGGCCGAGAGCATGCCAAAAATGAAGCCTTAGTGTTCTTCACTTTTTGGAGTTAATTCTTGAATAGAAGTTGGTTAGGAACTTCTAAAGGTGACTTGTGGTGGTTTGGAACACAAAGATTTGGAGCTAAAACTTGCTTAGGAATGACTTTAAGTTCTTGGATATTTTTGGGCTAATTTGAGGTAATGAACCTTAACCTCTTTGTGAAGTTGATTATTATGTATATTGGATATTATACATATATTGGAAGTATATTATGGAGTATGAGATATAAGGAAAGATTTGGATCTTGTTAAGATGTTAAAAGGAGAATTGGCATATTAGCCATTAAAATGGTAAAAATGTATCAATTACTTACTAAGAAGTTAACAACAAAGAAACTATAACTTATATAAAGATTGGAATATAAGTTGGAAGACTAATGAAGTAATTGGATAAGTAAAATTGTAAAAGTTGGCCAAGGACCCCAACTTAAGGACTGTATTTACTTTGGACTGTATTTACTTTGGACTGTATTTACATTGTTGTTAAGGGGAAGATTGTTAATCGCGTTCCATTTGGGCGTGTGATCCCCTTCTTTAATTATTGTTGTTGTTAAGGGGAAGATTGTTAATCGCGTTCCGTTTGGGCGTGTGATCCCCTTCTTTAATTATTGTTGTTGTTAAGGGGAAGATTGTTAATCGCGTTCCGTTTGGGCGTGTGATCCCCTTCTTTAATTATTATTGTTGTTAAGGGGAAGATTGTTAATCGCGTTCCGTTTGGGCGTGTGATCCCCTTCTTTAAATTTCGGAAATTATTGCGCCTTATTATGGCATGTTGGTTACTATTATCGGGCCTTGAAAAAGGTGGAGAATTGAGTAGAAACGGGGGAGGTGCTGCCCAATTTTTCGTAGACTAAGAGAAATCTTACTTAGAAGAATCCCACGTAAAACTAGAAGTTGATAGGCGTGTTTTGACTATTATAGGTTGACACTCTGCGCGCGACATATCCGACTTGGCAAGTGGATTTAGCCGAGGAGGTATGTGATTCTTCCTATCCCTTTGAGCATGATATTTGTGAAATATATATAGTACGGTAGACGTACGTGTGTTAAATTAAATTTGGCTTTACTTTGATGTCTTTGGACTTGAGTTCTAATTAATAAGAATCTTGAATATTTCAAAAAGAGTTATGAATCATTTTGGAAGAAAAGTAATACTTGGTTTTCATAAAAAGTTTAAGTGTTATACTAGCTTTATGGGAAGTTAGCTATAACGACTTAAGAAAGATAAGAAATGGTTTAATTATTTGTTTATCAAATGCTTGAAATGATGTTTGAGGGTATGGTAAGTTGGTTTGATAAACATGTTATGATGCTACGTGTGTTAGTATCTTGTGACACTTGTGTAAGGAGGTTATTCTTGTTGTACTTATGTTGTTTAATGATAAGTCGTTGTGTTAGTATTATATCACTCACCCTCCTGACTTGTTACGATGTCGTGTTTTAGTGTCACGACCCGTTCCGGTGCCCGTGACTGGTGCCTTACCCGGGCACCCAAGTAGTCATACATCAGAGTGATCAGCGGAACATAAAAACAAGACATGAAACAACTGTAAAATAAAACACATTTTATCTGAGAGAAAGTCGCCTTTCGACATATATATAAATACAAAGTTTGAACAGTTTAATCCTTTTTACAAACCCTGCTCACAACAGTACTACAGACCTCTAAGAATGTAACGACAACTATGGCGGGATAGGGCCCCGCCATACCCCTGAATGTACAAGATAACAATCAAAAATGGAAGCATACTCGTGGGCCACCCATCGTGTCAGTATGTCCAAAACAAATAACAAGATAACACTCCTAATGGAAGCATACCCGTGGGCCACCCATCGTGTCAGTATGTCCAAAAGGATCGATTAGTGGAAGCATACCCGTGGGCCACCCATCGTCGTGATGTCCATCAATCAATCAGATAGCCGACCCTCCAACGAGAGACGCGGTAGCACAGAAATACAACACTTGCACAACAAAGGCTATCACCACAAGCATAGGCAAGTTTAATCATACCCACAAACATTTATTTTATTTCAACAAATCCGGGTTTTAACCCCAAAGTACTACATACATTAATCCTTTCAAAAAGACCTCTTTTTACGTAGAAACAACTCGATACTATTATCCGTAGTATCAACTACGTTCATGTTTTAAAATCAAGTACTTTACACTATTTTAAACCAAGTGGCTTACACTTTTTAGAACAACGTCAAGTAACAACATTCTTTTCCGAAAGTTCAAGTTTGCCTAATTTCAGATACTCAAGTCTTTTAGTTTCGAAAGATTTCATAGTTCATAGTCTTAATCAAATAACATACTTTCTTTTAAAACAATAAGCCTTACGTGTGAGTAGGTCATTCTTATTCATAATCAATCTTATTAAAGCAGCCATGATCTAGGAAATGTAATATCATTTTGTCTCATCTTAGCTTCTATGCAGATGGAGGTTTCTACTGATTTTTAATAATACTTAATTATTCAATACATTTCCCTTTATTAGCGCTGCAGTGGTTTGTTCGATACTTATTCTGATTTCCGAAATCAGTAAAACATTATTCCTTTAAAAAAAAACCAAGTACTCATTACTCACGAATGAGGTTTCACACTTATTAACAAAATTCATATTAATTCAATTAAGTCAAGTCTCTTATCTTTTAAGATCAAGTCTCTTAACTTCTAAAATCAATAAACCATTCTTTTTATCTCTCTTAAGTCGTTATACCTAACTTCCCATAAAGCTAGTATAACTCTTAAGCTTTTAAAACCAAGTATTTCTCTTCTTTCAAAAAGGTTTCTTAATTCTTTTGAAATACTTCAAGATTCTTATTATTCAGGCTTAAGTCAAAAGACATTGCCGTAAAACTACGTTCAGTTAACACACGTACGTCTACCGTACTATATATATATATACTTTTAAAATATCATGCTCAAGAGTATAGGAAGAATCACATACCTCGCGACGATTATCGACTATAAGCAAATAGCTCCAAAGTACTGTAATCCGGCTAGCCCTTTCCACCCTTCGAGTAGAATACGCTACTTGCAGTACTTCAACCTATAACAGTCATATAAGTCTATCAATATCTAGACTACTCTGTAGAATAATTCTACGGAAAATTGGGCAGCACTTCCCTACCCGTCCAACTACACAAGTCTCATCAGAATACAAATCCTAAGTAAGTCATTCGGTCTTCTTTAATATTCTTCTGATGTGATTTCAGTTCAATTCTTTTCTGTAATATCCTTCTATTACAGTTCAACTCACTTCAGTAATATCCTTCTATGAATCTTTATATTCAATTCTATACTACTACAGTATGTAATTCCTATTACAATAGAAGGGCAAGAGTATTTACCTCGATAAGCCCAAAATTATCCAAGTTTATATGTCGATCCTGAGCGACGTTTAGCTCCTACTCTGGGCGCTCCAACCCGCTCCAAACAACCCTTAGAAGTTCTACGCAACTTCTACTTAACACTCCAACCGGCTATGAAGATTTCCTTAGGGTTTCGTTTTGTGACTGAAGGGAAGTATAATAGTATTTCTGGGCTTTTAGTATAGGTGTAACCTTGGAATACTACAAGGTATTTGGGCCAAGGTATTTTGGATTTATACAACAATACTTGGAGAAGTATTTTTCTACCAAGGGAGGGGTATTTCACGAAAACAACAAGGCAAGGGGAGGGGGGTGTACTTCGGCCGAGGGCCTCTCAAAGGGGGAGGGTGTGGCGGACGAAAACACTAGAAGGGAGGGAAGGGTTTTTGCCTTGGAATTTATCAAGAGAGGATGAAGAATAAGTCTTCAACTAAGGGGGTATTTATAGGACAACCAAGGGCCAAGATCAAGACAAGTGGTAGGCAAGTGTAAGGTCAAGATTTGGGCAAGTGTACCTTATCCATCTACCACCAAAATATCCTACCAACTCCTTGACTAAAATTGAGCAAGAAAAACGCCCCAATTCGTCCACTTTGAGGGTGACACATGTCACCCTCCCGTTGGTCCAAAATATTTCATCTCTCGGAAAAATCCGCAAAAATAATAAAAGACATAGCCGGAATTTTCCCTTCGCAAGTTCTGGAAAACGTTTCGTCGGAAAACGATTCTTTTTGCTAGTTGTGCACAAAATTTCGTCCCTTAGTCTTCTTTAATGCTTAAACTTTTGTACGTACGCCCTCACGTACATACTCTGGAAATACGGGGTATAACATTCTCCCCTCCTTAGAAACATTCGTCCCGAATGTTCCTTCTAAGTCTCAAAACATACATGCGCCCGTATAGTCTTCACTACTATACTTACGAAAACAATCATGCCGTACCTGGTCATAACATAACACACGCGCAATTACTCAACTTCAAGTCCACGAGGAATCACCTCCATCACTACAAAATCTCCCACCCAAGGTCCAAAAGATACTCCCGCCGCACCTCTTCTTTACAAACGAAATGATCTCTTTTGTTCTGCTAACACACGTTCCCCTCTTTCCTCACTCGTCGTACTCTTCTCGAACACTTGAACTCTTCTAGTATACGTACCATACTTCAGTCATTACTTCAGTTTCCAAAATCTCTGGAGTCACTACCTCCAAACTTGGTCGTCTTACTAGCCTCAATCTCTTTTAAGGCCGTTCCCGGCCTTCACGATCCGATTCTGGTCGAACACATCCACGAACTCATACGGTGGTTACCTAAACTTGGGCCTAGCACCCTCGTGACCTACCAATCAAGCGGACCACCTCGAACTGACCCCACCACAAAACAGGCCGCGGTTTGACCCGCGAATGGTCCTCAACCCGACCCGCTATCGCGCCAAACACTTGTTCCCCCGATCCGGAACAATGTCACAAATATATCCCATGTACTATGCACTCTGATAAAGGTCAACACAAACATAAATCTTTTACTCAAGACGGCCTTACATCTAAGGTCTCAATCGTGAAATATTCTAAGGTTCACACCTTCCCTGCCCCCATACTTATCCTTCCAACTAACCATGTTTTCTAACTCACAAATAACACAACGTTATCCGTACATAGCACACAATAAGATCATCATATCAAGCATACAAAACTCTAGAGGGTTAAGGATATACCTGTATCTACCGCTTCACTCTAATCATAGGCCTGCCCTGCAGGGCGCATAGCTGTAGAAGGTGATGAACCAGCCATAGATCCCGTAGTCTGTGCTGCCCCACCAGTGCTACCTCCGGTCGGACAGTTTCTCGCAAAATGGCCCTGCTGGCCGCATGTAAAACAAACTCCCGAACTAGCACGACACTCCCCAAAATGGAGTCTACCACATCGGCCACAACGAGGTAGGGGTGGCTTCAGCTGGCTAACACCCCTGCTCTCCCGAAAATCTGAACCTCGAGCCCCGACTGCTCTCGAATACTGGATGCCCGGAAGATTGTGGAGGACCACTCCGTACTGGCGGAGGCGCATAACTAGCCTGCTGAGACGGTCCGCCTCGAAAGTCGCCAAAAGACCTCGTTGTTCGCCTCTTCGCCGATCGTGGTCATTCCGCCGACCTCTCTCGCTCCTCACACCGTGCATAAGCTCGCACGCGGCAATGTCCATGCCGGCCAAGAGCTACACCGAACAAGCCTCGCCAAGTAGTCATCAAGACCGTGGCGTGGCGGTGCACCGCCCTCCATGTCGGCTACCAATGCGGGGACGTACCGAGCTAATGAGTCAAACTCCACATTGTACTCCCGAACCGTACGCCCGGTCTGCCTCAACGTCAAAAATATGTCGGCCCGAGCCCTTCTCATCTGTGGAGGCAAGAAATGTGCAAGAAATTCCCCTGCGAACTCGTTCCATACGGCAGGAAGTGCATACTCTCCCCGGGACAGCTCCCACGAATCAAACCAGTCGACTGCAGTATCACGCAGTCGATGCGAACCTAAGACCACCGACTCGGTCTCCGAAGCCTTGATCACTCTCATGATCCGTCAGAATCGCCGAATGAACTCTTGCGGATCATCCTCGTGCCTCGACCCATAGAACTCGCGCTACAACTCGTAAAGTCCCGTAGCCTCAAACTATCCGATCTTGGGTGAACCATGGTACTCTCGAATCTGAACTGCCGATCCACCTATCTCATGTCTTGCCACTATCATGGCCAATAACTGGGCTATCTCTTTGTAACCCATCTCTCCGCTTCCAGCCGGGGACTGGAGGCTCGTAGTGTGGTCTCGCAGCACCGCTGCGCCCTAAACTCTCTGAAGGCCGTGGCGTCGCAAAACTCGCCGTCAAGCACTATCTCGAGTAATGACCGGGCTCGCGCCGCATCTCTCAGATCCTACTAGCGGCTCCTCGCTGCCTTGCCCATCTGGGCCCGGGTTGCCTTGCGCGGAGGCATAACTGGTAAAAACGAGATACGTCAGAGGGGTCCAACTTACAACACAGCTCTAAGACACGATCTCCGAATGAGAAGAATGGAAACCAATCCTAAATGTCCTGCAACCTCCTGATTATAGATGTGGTGCACAACACACCGATAATCAAGACTCTACTAGACACGGTCTTTAGACACTTTCCGAGGATTAACTGCTCTGATACCACTTTTGTCACGACCCGTTCCGGTGCCCGTGACTGGTGCCTTACCCGGGCACCCAAGTAGTCATACATCAGAGTGATCAGCGGAACATAAAAACAAGACATGAAACAACTGTAAAATAAAACACATTTTATCTGAGAGAAAGTCGCCTTTCGGCATATATATAAATACAAAGTTTGAACAGTTTAATCCTTCTTACAAACCCTGCCCACAACAGTACTACAGACCTCTAAGAATGTAACGACAACTATGGCGGGACAGGGCCCCGCCATACCCCTGAATGTACAAGATAACAATCAAAAATGGAAGCATACTCCTGGGCCACCCATCGTGTCAGTATGTCCAAAACAAATAACAAGATAACACTCCTATTGGAAGCATACCCGTGGGCCACCCATCGTGTCAGTATGTCCAAAAGGATCGATTAGTGGAAGCATACCCGTGGGCCACCCATCGTGTCAGTATGTCCATCAATCAATCAGATAGTCGGCCCTCCAACGAGACGCCAGAGCACGTAAATACAACACTTGCACAACAAAGGCTATCACCACAAGCATAGGCAAGTTTAATCATACCCACAAACATTTATTTTATTTCAACAAATCCGGGTTTTAACCCCAAAGTACTACATACATTAATCCTTTCAAAAAGACCTCTTTTTACGTAGAAACAACTCGATACTATTATTCGTAGTATCAACTACGTTCATGTTTTAAAATCAAGTACTTTACACTATTTTAAACCAAGTGGCTTACACTTTTTAGAACAACGTCAAGTAACAACATTCTTTTCCGAAAGTTCAAGTTTACCTAATTTCAGATACTCAAGTCTTTTAGTTTCGAAAGATTTCATAGTTCATAGTCTTAATCAAATAACATACTTTCTTTTAAAACAATAAGCCTTACGTGTGAGTAGGTCATTCTTATTCATAATCAATCTTATTAAAGCAGCCATGATCTAGGAAATGTAATATCATTTTGTCTCATCTTAGCTTCTATGCAGATGGAGGTTTCTACTGGTTTTTAATAATACTTAATTATTCAATACATTTCCCTTTATTAGCGCTGCAGTGGTTTGTTCGATACTTATTCTGATTTCCGAAATCAGTAAAACATTATTCCTTTAAAAAAAAACCAAGTACTCATTACTCACGAATGAGGTTTCACACTTATTAACAAAATTCATATTAATTCAATTAAGTCAAGTCTCTTATCTTTTAAGATCAAGTCTCTTAACTTCTAAAATCAATAAACCATTCTTTTTATCTCTCTTAAGTCGTTATACCTAACTTCCCATAAAGCTAGTATAACTCTTAAGCTTTTAAAACCAAGTATTTCTCTTTCAAAAAGGTTTCTTAATTCTTTTAAATACTTCAAGATTCTTATTATTAGGGCTTAAGTCAAAAGACATTGCCGTAAAACTACGTTCGATTAACACACGACGTCTACCGTACTATATATATATATACTTTTAAAATATCATGCTCAAGAGTATAGGAAGAATCACATACCGCGACGATTATCGACTATAAGCAAATATCTCCAAATCTTCAGAATCCGCTAGCCCTTTCCACCCTTCCGAGTAGAATACGCTACTTGCGATTTCAACCTATAACGGTCATATAAGTCTATCAATGTCTAGACTACTCTGAGAATAATTCTACGGAAAATTGGGCGACTTCCTACCCGTCCAACTACACAAGTCTCATCAAATACAAATCCTAAGTAAGTACAGTTCAGTCTTCTTCTTTAATATTCTTCTGATGTGATTTCAGTTCAATTCTTTTCTGTAATATCCTTCTATTACAGTTCAACTCTCTTCAGTAATATCCTTCTATGAATCTTTATATTCAATTCTATACTACTACAGTATGTAATTCCTATTACAATAGAAGGGCAAGAGTATTTACCTCGATAAGCCCAAAATTATCCAAGTTTATATGTCGATCCTGAGCGACGTTTAGCTCCTACTCTGGGCGCTCCAACCCGCTCCAAACAACCCTTAGAAGTTCTACGCAACTTCTACTTAACACTCCAACCGGCTATGAAGATTTCCTTAGGGTTTCGTTTTGTGACTGAAGGGAAGTATAATAGTATTTCTGGGCTTTTAGTATAGGTGTAACCTTGGAATACTACAAGGTATTTGGGCCAAGGTATTTTGGATTTATACAACAATACTTGGAGAAGTATTTTTCTACCACGGGAGGGGTATTTCACGAAAACACCACGGCACGGGGAGGGGGGTGTACTTCGGCCGAGGGCCTCTCAAAGGGGGAGGGTGTGGCGGACGAAAACACTAGAAGGGAGGGAAGGGTTTTTGCCTTGGAATTTATCAAGAGAGGATGAAGAATAAGCCTTCAACTAAGGGGGTATTTATAGGACAACCAAGGGCCAAGATCAAGACAAGTGGTAGGCAAGTGTAAGGTCAAGATTTGGGCAAGTGTACCTTATCCATCTACCACCAAAATATCCTACCAACTCCTTGACTAAAATTGAGCAAGAAAACGCCCCAATTGCTCCACTTTGAGGTGACACATGTCACCTCCCGTTGGTCCAAAATATTTCATCTCTCTGAAAAATCCGCAAAAATAATAAAAGACATATCCGAAATTATCACTTAGCAAGTTCTGGAAAACTTTTCGTCGGAAAACTATACTTGTTGCTAGTTGTGCACAAAATTTCGTCCCTTAGTCTTCTTTAATGCTTAATCTTTTATGCGTCGCCTCACGTACATACTGGAAATATGGGGTATAACGATTCGCGCCCCGTCGAGGAATACCTCATGCGGGTCCATGGGACCTATGCGGGCTGCGGAGTTCGGGATGATCACTCGGGTGTGTTACGCCCGTCACGAGAATACCTCATGCGGTCTATGTGGCCATGCGGACTGCGGAGTCGGGGCGATGCATGCGGGTTAGCTACCCCGATGCGAGAATACCATGCGGGCCTAGGGGGCTATGCGGTGCGAGTTCGAGTTAGGCTCGCATAATGATACTATGGGCGATTGGCCTTGCTTCGATCATTAGCGGCCTAGAAAAGACCAGTTACATTATATCTATTTTTGCTCTTGTTTATGATGTGGCACTATGTGCGGTTAACTTGGTTGTTTCGTACATATTTGTGAATTGGTTTTAAAAATGTTATAATTATATATATCAGTACTTTACAGTTTCACATACGTGGTACCTGTTGTACTGACCTCCTTCGGGGGGTTGCGTTCATGCCGCAGGTAAGGGAAAGCAGGTAGTGGATCCTCATTCGTAGGATCTTCACTCAGGTGTCAGGAGCTCTATTTCTCCGGTGGCTCGACTTTTGGTACGGTTCTCCCTGGTGTTGTAGATGTTTTGTACATTCCGAGGTATGACGGGGCCCTGTCCCGTCATAGTGTTTACACCTTCTTAGAGGTCTGTTGTTATACCCCGTATTTCCAGTGTATATGCGTGGGGCGTGCGTGAAAAATTTGAACTTTAAAGTTGGCTTGGCCGAATATTTTTTGTGCACAACACCCGGTTAGAGTCGTTTTTCGACGAAACGTTTTACACAACTCGCGTAGGGTAAATTACGGCTATGTCATTTCTAATTTTTGCGGATTTTTCCGAGAGGCGAGACGTGTTGGACCAACAATAGGGCGCCACTTGGCACCCTCTCATTGGCGGATTTGGTGGGCGTCTCTTGGACGATTTTCCTTGACATTTTTGTCAAGTAGTAGGTAGGATATTTTGTGTGCAAGTTGGCTAGGTACACTTGCCCTAATCTTGGCCTTACACTTGCCTAGCACTTGGCTAAATCTTGGCCATTGGTTGGCCTTTACTTGACCTATAAATACCCCTCCCCTTTGATGAACTTCTTCATCCAAAAATCTCTAAGTCTTGAAAGCTTCTTCCTCCCCCCTTAGTGTAGTGTCTTGGCCGAGAGCACCCCCTTCCCCTGGCGAGAGTTCCCCAGTGGGGTTGGTAGAAGTACACACCCCTTTGTGGTGTTGTCTCGTATAAATACCCCCCCTCTTGGTAGAAATACTCTCAAAAGTATTGTTACTATGCCCAAATACCTTGGCCTAAATACCTTGTAGTATTCCAAGGTTACACTTATACGAAAAGCCCAGAAATACTATTATACTTCCCTTCAGTCACAAAACCGAAACCCTAAGGAAAAATCTCCATAGTTAGTTGGAGTATTAAGTAGAAGTTGGTTAGAACTTCTAAGGGTGGTTTGGAGCGGGTTGGAGCGCACGGAGTTGGAGCTAAACGTTGCTCAGGAGCGACATTAAACTAGGATAATTTTGGGCTTATCGAGGTAAATATTCTTGTCCCCTTATTGTAATTGGAAATTACATGTTGTTAGATTATATAGTTGGAGTATACTATATATAGTCGAACCTAGCTTTATGCGGCAATGTCTTTTGACTTAAGCTGAATATAAAGAAAGATAACTGATCAGAATTACATAGGGTTATCTGATGAGACTTGTGTAGCATTACTGTGAAGTAGAATTGTACACGTCCGGTTAGATGTATAAACCCCCCCCCCCCCCGGGTTGGGTTGATAGCCGGCCTCGATAGAGGAGGAGATTCTGCGGTTCTTGGGGAGGTCTTCGAATTCTCGTAGAATGTTCTACGAAGAGATCTAAATGTTAATAAGCGCCTTGTGGCCTTATAGGTTGAAGTACTACGTGTGGCGCGATCTACTTGGCTTAGGAGTAGCCGGCGGTTGGAAGTACTTGGGCGTTTTGCTTTTAGTCGATACTGTCGCGAGGTATGTGAACCTCTTCCTATCTCTTCTAGCATGATATGTGTGTAACTATGTAGTACGGTAGACGTACATGTGTTAAATGTATTTGATTGGTCTAAAACATAAAGTGTTATAACGGCTTTATGGGAAGTTGGTTATAACAGCTTTATGTATGTAAGAAAATACTTGTGGTTTTTAAAAGGTAACTGATTTGAACTATAATCGGTGGTTATGTGATAATAAAGAACTTGAAGTATTTCAAAAGATTTTTTTGAATCATTTTGAAAGAAGAGTAATACTTGGTTTTTGAAAACTTAAGAGTTATACTAGCTTTATGGGAAGTTAGGTATAACGGCTTAAGAATGTTTTACTGAGTTCGGAAATCAGAATGTGTATCGACAAACCACTGCAGCGTTAATAAAAGGAAATGTTTTGACAGATTAAGTATTATTAAAACCAGTAGAAACTTCCATCTGCATGGCTAAGATGAGACAAAATGATATTTCCTAGATCATGGTCGTAATAAGATTGTTATAAACAAGAATATCCTACTCACATATAAGGCTTATGTTTCTCGGATGGTTTAAAAGAGAATTATATTCTTAAATGAATAAGACTATGAACTACTTAAACCTTTCTAAAATAAGAAACGTGAACATTTGAAATTAGGCAAACTTGGGCGTTTGGAAAATAATGTTGTTACTTGATTTTACAAAGGTAAGTGTTTTGATTTACTTCAAAGATAATCACTCTATTGTCATATACTACGTATTGTGTGGTTTTGTGAAAGTAACGTATCTTTTAAAGAGTTAATGTATGAAGTACTTTGGGGATAAAAACCCGATCTTGTTAATCATATAGTAGAAAGTACCTTGTGTATATAACTTGATTATGTTGGTTTGTGATTGCCTTGTAATACTCTCTTGTTGATTTGTTAAGTAAACATGCTAGGATGCTACGTGTGATAGTATCTTGTGATGTTAGTGTAAAGGGGTTTCCCCTCGACTGCGCTTAAAGTTGTTTGACTCTCAGCCGTTATGTTGGTATTGTACCACTCACCTTGACTTGTTTCCGGAGGTTAAGCTGCCCTCCGATGCGGGGTAGACTCAGGCGGTCTGGGACCATGATTCGAGAATACCTCATGCGGGTCCAGGGGATCCATGCGGAACTACGGGAGTTCCAGGTTAGTTTGCGGCCCTTGTGGTCATGCGGTCTTTGTGGCCATGCGGACTGCGAGTCGGGGCGATGCCGAGAGTAGCTACCCTCGATGCGAGGAATACCTCATGCGAGCCTACGAGGTTGGCCTATCTTGAGCTGCGGAGTTCGAGGGCTAGACGCGCACATCCGATCTGAGCGAGTGACGGCTTTGATCATGTGACGGTGCAGACAGATATCATGATCTGATTTATGACCACTGTTAGTGCGTAGGTGTTAGTAGTCGGTTATGCCTTATTTACCTGTCTTGTTTTATTAGGACACAGTGGGACTCGTGTTCATGTGTATTTCTTGGTGCTTTTATATCATAAAGCTGGCGGTGAGAAGGTATTCCACGCATGATTGATGTTATGGGCTTGAGACCCATAGTTATATTTGAGTGATGACTTTGAGGCGTGAGTCACGACTTGACATATTTGCTTATTTATTGAAAAGCGTAGTTTGGTTATCATACATGTCTCTGCTTTATAGACTATTATGATTTCATTTACGATATTTTGATTTCACATACTTAGTTGTCTTGACCTCGCCCGAAGTGCGTTCATCTGCGCGAGTTGAGGTACACCGATCGTTGATCCTAGCTTTGGTCCGATTCAGCGTTTGGGAAGCTCCGTTTCTCCGAGGCTTATCGATGGTATAGTCCCAATCGTAGTAGGTGTTTACATTCGGGGTTTGGCGGGGCCCCGTCGCCATTGTTGTCGTATCATTCTTAAGTGCAGTAATCTTGTTGTTGTCACGACCGAACCGGGCCGTGATCGTGCCTTACCCGGCACCCAAGTAGACATACATCGAGTAATCAATGAACATAAAGACAATACATGAAACCGGTGTAATAAGGCGGTGAAATAAGAAGACAAGCTAACCAAAAGCGGTTACCTTCGTATATATATATAAATAGCAACCTTTTTCAACATGAGCAGTTTAATCCTTTTACAAACCCCGCCACAAAAGATACTACAGACCTCTAAGAATGATCGACAACAATGGCGGGACGGGGCCGCCAAACCCACGAATGTAAACACTTACGACGGCGAGGACTATACATGATAAGCCTCCGAGAAAGCGGAGCTTCCCAACGAAATCGTGACCACGAGAGCTAGGATCAACGGCGGTGTACCTCAACTGCGGCATGAACGCAGCCCCGAAGGAGGTCGATAACAGTGCAAGTATGTGAAACGAAAATACATCACGTAAATGAAATCATAGCGATCATATAAAGCGGGAGACATGTATGATAACCAAACTACGATTTACAAAGCGATCATGTCAAGTCGGGGACTCACGCCTCAAGTCATCACTTAAGTATAACAATGGGTCTCGGGCCCACAATATCAATCATGCGTGGAATACCTTTCTCACCGGCGATCTATGATATAAAAACACCAAAGGAACACATGAACACCGTGTCCCACGCTGTCATAATAAAAGCATGCGGGGTAAGTGCGAAGGCATAGCCGACTACTAAAAACCCACGGTACCAACAAGGTCATGAATCGTATCATAAGATCTGTCTGCACCGTCACATGATCAAAGCCGCCACTTGCCCGCGATATCAATGTCGCGTCTAACCACAGAACCCCATGCACTCGCGTAGGCCAATCTCATCGGCCCGCGTGAGGTATTCCCGCGTCGGTAGCTACTCCCGGCATCGTCACGGACTTCCGAGTCCGCATGGCCCTGAGGACCGCGTGCCCATAAAGGACGACGCTAACACGGAACTCTCGTAGCTCCGCATAGGCCCCGAGGACCGCGTGAGGTATTCTCGAATCATGGTCCTGCATCACCGAGTCTACCCGCGTCGGAGGCGACTTAACCCCGGAATCATCTCAAGAGATGAATGCCACAATACTATCATAACGACCGATAGTTAATAAGCACAATCAGAAACCCCTTTACACAAACATCACAAGATACTAACACACGTAGATCCTAACACGTTTACTTATCAAAGCAATCAATAAAGTATTACAAGGCTATCACAAACCAATACTATAAAGTTGTTCAAACAAGGTACCTTGTACTTTATGATTAACAAGATAGGGTTTTATCCCCAAAGTACTTCATACATTAACTCTTTAAAGATACGTTACTTATGATACCCATAGTATATGAAAAATAGAGTGATTATCTTTTTAAAGTAAATCAATTACTTCTCCTTGTAAAATCAAGTAGCAACATTCTTTTCCAATGTTCAAGTTTGCCTAATTTCCAATGTTCCAGTTTCTCATTTTTTTGAAAGGTTTCGTAGTTCATAGTCTTATTCATTTAAGAATATAATTCTCCTTTAAACAATCTGAGAAACCCAAGCCTTATATGTGAGTAGGATATTCTTGTTTATTACAATCTTATTACAGCAGCCATGATCTAGGAAATATCATTTTGTCTCATCTTAGCTTCTATGCAGATGGAAATTTCTACTGGTTTTAATAATACTTAATTATTCAAAACATTTCCTTTTAATGTAATTTGCGATGGTTTGTCGATACACATTCTGACTTCCGAAATCAGTAAAACATTCTTAAGCCGTTATACCTAACTTCCCATAAAGCTAGTATAACTCTTAAGTTTTCAAAAAAAACCAAATATTACTTCTTCTTTCAAAATGATTCAAAATCTTTTGAAATACTTCAAGTTCTTTATTAACACATAACAAGCCAGTTATAGTTCAAATCAGTTACCTTTTAAAAACCACATGTATTTTCTTACCAACATAAAGCTGTTATAACCAAATTCCCATAAAGCCGTTATAACACTTTATGTTTTACACCAATCAAATACGTTCAGCACGTATGCGTCACTACATATTTCACACATATCATGCTAGAAGAGATAGGAAGAGGTTCACATACCTCGCGACGAGTATCGACTAATAGCAAAACGCTCCAAGTACTTCCAACCGTCGGCTACTCCTTAAGCCAAGTAGATCGCGCCACACGTAGTACTTCAACCTATAAGGCCACCAGGCGCTTATTAGTGTTTAGATCCGCCGTAGAACATTCTACGAAAATTCGCAACGACTCCCCGCATGCAGCGTAAATCTCCTCCTTTATCTGGCAGGCTATCAAGCCAACCGGGGTTATGCGTCTAACCCTACGGTACAATTCTACTCCACGGTACTACTACACAAGTCTCAGTCTGACCCTATGTAATTACAGTTCGATTCTTCTTTAAATTCAGCTTAAGTCGCAAGACATTCTTGTAAGTATTATTCAGCTTAAGTCAAAAGACATTGCGATAACTACGTTCGATTCTATATATAGTATACTTCAACTATATATTCTACAATATGTAATTTCCAATTACAATAGAGGACAAGATAATTACCTCGATAAGCCCATAATTATCCTAGCTTAAAGTCGATCACCGCAATCGTTTAGCTCAACTCGAGCGCTCGACCCGCTCTAAACCACCCTTAGAAGTTCTAACCAACTTCTACACAATACTCAACGGACTATGGAGATTTTCCTAGGGTTTCGGTTTGGTGACTGACGGTAAGTATAATAGTATTTCTGGGCTTTTCGTATAGGTATAACCTTAGAATACAACAAGGTATAAGGCTAAGGTAATTTGGGCATTATAACAATACTTTTGAGAGTATTTCTACCAAGAGGGGGGGTATTATATGAAAACAAACTAGGCTAGGGGTACCACGGCCACAAAGGAGGGGGTGGCTACCTCTGCCTACCCCACTGGGGGAACTCTCGGCGAGGGCCTGAAAATGGGGAGGAAGGCTCTCAAGACTTAGGCATTTTGGATGAAGAAGTCTTCAACCTTAGAGGGGTATTTATAGCACAAGCCAAGGCCAACCAATGGCCAAGATCTAGCCAAGTGCCTAGCAAGTGTAGGGCCAAGATCTTGCCAAGTGCCCCTTAACCAACTAACACACAAATATCCTACCAACTAAAGCCATTCCAATCGGCCACAACCGAGCCTCACGTCCGCCAATGGGAGGGTGCCAAGTGGCGCCCTCTTGTTGGCCCAACACGTTTCGTCTCTCGGAAAAATCCGCAAAAATTAAAAATGACATAGCCGGAAATTCCCCTACGAAAGCTGTGAAAACTTTTCGTCGAAAAACGACTCTAAACGGGTGTTGTGCACAAATAATTTTCGGCCAAGCCAATATTAAAAGTTTCAAATTTTCTACGTACGTCCTTACGTACATACTTTGGAAATACGGGGTATAACATTCTCCCCTCCTTAGAAACATTCGTCCCGAATGTTCCTTCTAAGTCTCAAAACAAACATGCGCCAGTATAGTCTTCACTACTATACTTACGAGAACAATCCTTGCCACACATGGCCACAGAAACAACTTGCGCAAAAAGCTTACATCCAAGTCCACGAGGAAACACCTCTAACATCACCATAAAACACTTCTCACCGGGGTTTAAAATATACTTCCTTCGCACCTTCTCCTTACAAAAGAAATGATCACATCTATGCTCGCCATACATGCTCGCTTCTTCCCGATACCACTTTTGTCACTTTGCCGCGAGGTTCTAGTGTCACTCCGGCGACCCAACAAATGGTACCGGACTACATGCGATCCGAGGTCGTACACTCGAACTCTTACCACATTTAAATCGCCGGTTCCAAAACTCTGGGTTACTATCTCTAACGTGGTCATCATTAACTGGGAACACTCTGGATGGATCTCGATACTTTCCCGAACATAACACGAGCATTTGGGACGCTTGCCTCTAAGTCGGACGGCAAATGCTAACATATAGGCAACTGGCCTATTCTTCACATGAACACAAAGGCCCAAGTAACTCGGGCTAAGTTCCCAGTATTCCAAACTCGTCACACTGACCGGGGTGGTATTTTCAAGAAGACCGACCGTCGGCACGAACTCTAAGCGTCGTCGCCGATTATCCGCACGATTTCTCTGAGCTTCCAGAACCTCTTCTAGACAAGCTTTACTCTATCCACAGTCTGCTGGAACAAGCCTGAACCAACTATCCAAATCCTGCCAACATCGAACCAATCGATGGCGACTCACACATCCGCCTACAAGGCTTCATAAGGCGACATCCGAACAACGAAATGGTAGCTTAAACACTACCTCCACAGAGACAACAATCCCACAACTATCCGCGAAATCCAAACACCGGCCAGGCGAATGCGGTCTGAGACTCACCGAGTTCTTAACACATGCTTGGCAAAACTTCCGAAACAAAAGCAGTAGTAACACTGGCTCCATGCGCCATAAGGTGAAGGTAGGCACCGTGCAGCCTTACAACCTTTCTGATAAAACAACACAGCCGAGTAAACGGTCCTGACCGAAGGACACGATGGGCTGCCCCCATCGGCCCGACCACTGGTCGAACGCATCCACGAACTCGTACGCTGGTTAACTAAACTTGGGCCTAACACCTCGTGACCTACCACAAGGCGGGACCGCACCTGGCGACCCACCACCAAACAGGCCGCGGGTTGACCCGCATCATGGCCTCAATCCGACCGTTAACGAGCACAACACTAGTTCCCCGAAGGAAAACTCTCACTAATCACGTTACGAAAACCTAGCGGTCTTCATAGCTCAACTACCCTCTTTCATTTCACACTACTCAGGGACTTATCCCACAAACGTAGCTCACGTGCACTATGCACTCCTATAAGGATCAAACATAACACTACACCTTTACTCGAGATGGCCTTACCTCTAAGGTCTTTACGTAAAACATTCTAAGGCTCACACCTTATCTATCCCCCAAAATCTTACTCGGTTAACTAACCAAGATTTCTAATCACAACTAACACACTGCTATCAGAACATAACACTTAAGGTATACTCACCTTATCACATAAACAAAACTCTAGAGGGTTAAAGATATATCTATATCTACTGCTTCACTCCTCTTAGTCGTTCTAATCAAACACCCGTGAAGCGCATGTTGAGGAGATGACAAACTACCCACCGATCCGAAGGCTAAGTCCTCCTGCAGGACACTCGCCGACACGGACCACGGCGGTCATAGGTCAACAAGTACCAACCTAAAGATGACATTCCCGGGATGGCGTCACACATCGTGAGCAGGAAGCCACGGAGTTACGACCAACTCTTGCACACCGAGCGTCCCGAAATTTGTAGAAGACCACTCTCTGCGCTGGCGGAGGTGCATATCTAACTCTTTGGGAGGCGACTCGCCTCGAAAGTTACCAAAGGACCTTGCTCTGCGGCCTCTTCTCATCGCCTTCGTTAACGTCGATCTCTACACGTCTCGGCTGCTGGCGCATAAGCCCGCATACGAGCCATGCTCAAGCCTAATCGAAGAATTACTCTTTGCAACCCTCTTTTAGATAGTCCTCAAGACTCGCGGTACATCGGTATACTCTCGGTAGCCAAATCTATAGCTAATGAGGTTGCCTCTTTGCGATCTATATTCACCGTTCGGTCGTGGGCGAAGGTTGAATATCATGGTCGCGATGGAACTGCTGCCGTCGTGCTAAACTCTGCTTGGGGCTAGTGGACGTCGCAGAACTCCCGAATGAAGCACCACCCAAGGTGATAATTGGGCTGTGCCCACGTAACCCTCTGACTTTACTCGCGGCTCCTCCGCGCCTTGCCTCTGGGCCGGGTTGCCCTGCGGAGGCATAACGATAAGGAAAGAATTTCGTCGGAGGGTCCAACTTACAACACGGCTCTAAGGCACGATCTCGAGTGAGAAGAATAGAAACCAATCCTAAATATCCTATAGCCTCACGATTATTGGTGTGGTGCACAATGCGATAATCAAGACTCTCTTGGATACGGTGCGTAGACACTTTCCGAGGATTAAGCGCTCGATACCACTTTTGTCACGACCGAACCGGGCGTGGTAGTGCCTTACCGGGCACCCAGTAGACATACATCAGTGTCGGCGGAACATAAAGACAATACATGAAACGATTGTAATAAGACGGTGAAATAAGAAAAGGCTAACCAAAAGCGGTTACCTTGGTATATATATATAAATAGCAACCTTTTTCAACATGAGCAGTTTAATCCTTTTACAAACCACCGCGGTACTACGGACCTCTAAGAATGATACGACAACAATGGCGGGACGGGGCCCGCCAAACCACGAATGTAAACACTTACGACGACGGACTATACCACCGATAAGCCTCGAGAAAGCGGAGCTTCCCCGAAACTGTGACCACGAGAGCTAGGATCAACGGCGGGTGTACCTCGACTGCGGCATGAACGGCCCGAAGAGGTCGATCAACAGTGCAAGTATGTGAAACTGAAAATACATACTGTAAATGAAATCATAGCAGTCATATAAAGCAGGAGACATGTATGATAACCAAACTACAGTTTACAACAAAGCAGTCATGTCAAGTCAGGGACTCACGCCCTCAAGTCATCACTTAAGTATAACAATGGGTCTCAGGCCCACAATATCAATCATGCCCGTGGAATACCTTTCTCACTGCCGGCAGTCTATGATATAAAAAAAAAACACCAAGGAACACACATGAACACCAGGTCCCACCTGTGTCATAATAAAACTGTACGGGGTAAGTACGAAGGCATAGCCGACTACTAAAAACCCACAGTACCAACAAGGTCATGAACTGTATCATAAGATCTGTCTAGACCGTCACATGATCAAAGCCGCCACTTGCCCGTAGTATCAATGCACGCGTCTAACCTCGAACCCCGCACTCCGCGTAGGCCAATCTCATCGGCCCGCATGAGGTATTCCCGCGTCGAGGGTAGCTACTCCGGCGTCGCCCCGACTTCAGTCCGCGTAGCCCTGAGGCCGCGTGCCCATAAGGGCGACGCTAACACGGAACTCTCGTAGCTCCGCATAGGCCCCGGGACCGCGTGAGGTATTCTCGAATCATGGTCCCGGACCGCTGAGTCTACCAGCGTCGGAGGGCGACTTAACCCGGAATCATCTCAAGAGATGAATGCCACAATACTATCATAACGATCGATAGTTAATAAGCACAATCAAGGAAACCCCTTTACACAAACATCACAAGATACTAACACACGTAGCATCCTAACACGTTTACTTATCAAAGCAATCAAGAAAGTATTACAAGGCTATCACAAACCAATACAATCAAGTTGTTCACACAAGGTACTTTCTACTTTATGATTAACAAGATCGGGTTTTTATCCCCAAAGTACTTCACACATTAACTCTTTAAAAGATCGTTACTTCGCAATACCCATAGTATATGAAAAATAGAGTGATTATATTTTTAAAGTAAATCAATTACTTCTCCTTGTAAAATCAAGTAGCAACATTCTTTTCCAATGTTCAAGTTTGCCTAATTTCCAATGTTCAAGTTTCTCATTTTTTTGAAAGGTTTCAGCTTCATAGTCTTATTCATTTAAGAATATAATTCTCCTTTAAACAATCTGAGAAACCCAAGCCTTATATGTGAGTAGGATATTCTTGTTTATTACAATCTTATTACAGCAGCCATGATCTAGGAAATATCATTTTGTCTCATCTTAGCTTACATGCGGATGGAAGTTTCTCTTGGTTTTAATAATACTTAATTATTCAAAACATTTCCTTTTATTAACTGCGGTGGTTTGTCGATACATTCGATTTCGAAATCAAGAAACATTCTTAAGCCGTTATACCTAACTTCCCATAAAGCTAGTATAACTCTTAAGTTTTCAAAAAAACCAAATATTACTTCTTCTTTCAAAATGATTCAAAATCTTTTGAAATACTTCAAGTTCTTTATTAACACATAACAAGCCAGTTATAGTTCAAATCAGTTACCTTTTAAAAACCACATGTATTTTCTTACCAACATAAAGTCTTATAACCAACTTCCCATAAAGCGTTATAACACTTTATGTTTTACACCAATCAAATCGTTAGACACGTATGCGTCTGGTACTACATATTTCACACATATCATGCTAGAAGAGATAGGAAGAGGTTCACATACCTCGCGGACGAGTATCGACTAATAGCAAAGCGCTCAAGTACTTCCAACCGTCGGCTACTCCTTAAGCCAAGTAGATCGCGCCACGTAGTACTTCAACCTATAAGGCCACGGTAGCTTATTAGTGTTTAGATCCGCCGTAGAACATTCTACGAAAATTCGGCACCTCCCCCCACATGGCGTAAATCTCCTCGCTTTATCGAGGCCGGCTATCAAGCCAACCATGGGGTTATGCATCTAACCTAACGGGTACAATTCTACTCCACGGTACTACTACACAAGTCTCGTAATACAACCCTATGTAATTCTGATTCGGTATTCTTCTTTAAATTGGGCTTAAGTCGCAAGACATTCAGTAAGTATTATTCAGCTTAAGTCAAAAGACATTGCCGATAACTACGTTCAGTTCTATATATAGTATACTTCAACTATATATTCTACAATATGTAATTTCCAATTACAATAGAGGGACAAGATAATTACCTCGATAAGCCCATAATTATCCTAGCTTAAAGTCGATCCTGGGCAATCGTTTAGCTCCAACTCTGAGCGCTCCAACCCGCTCTAAACCACCCTTAGAAGTTCTAACCAACTTCTACACAATACTCCAACGGACTATGGAGATTTTCCTAGGGTTTCGGGTTGGTGGTAGTGGTAAGTATAATAGTATTTCTGGGCTTTTCGTATAGGTATAACCTTAGAATACAACAAGGTATAAGGCTAAGGTAATTTGGGCATTATAACAATACTTTTGAGAGTATTTCTACCAAGAGGGGGGGTATTATATGAAAACAAACTAGGCTAGGGGGGGGGGTACCCCACGGCCACACCACAAAGGAGGGGGGGTGGCTACCCCTCGGCCTACCCAGCTGGGAACTCGACGAGGGCCTCACGAAAATGGGGAGGAAGGCTCTCAAGACTTAGGCATTTTGGATGAAGAAGTCTTCAACCTTAGAGGGGTATTTATAGCACAAGCCAAGGCCAACCAATGGCCAAGATCTAGCCAAGTGCCTAGCAAGTGTAGGGCCAAGATCTTGCCAAGTGCCCCTTAACCAACTAACACACAAATATCCTACCAACTAAAGCCATTCCAATCGGCCACAACCGAGCCTCACGTCCGCCAATGGGAGGGTGCCAAGTGGCGCCCTCTTGTTGGCCCAACACGTTTCGTCTCTCGGAAAAATCCGCAAAAATTAAAAATGACATAGCCGGAAATTCCCCTACGAAAGCTGTGAAAACATTTCGTCGAAAAACGACTCTAAACGGGTGTTGTGCACAAATAAATTTCGGCCAAGCCAATATTAAAAGTTTCAAATTTTCTACGTACGTCCTTACGTACATACTTTGGAAATACGGGGTATAACAGTTGTGGGAAGAGTTGTAGAAAGGGATGTAACTGTTCAAATTGTTATATATTATGAAGGTAACCGTTTTTGGGTTAGCTTGTCTTCTTATTTCACTGTCTTATTGCATTGGTTTCATGTTATTGTTTTATGTTCCGCTGATTACTCTGATGTTGTATCACTAGGGTGCCCGGGGTAAGGCACCAGTCACGGGCCCGGGTTCGGGTCGTGACATCTGTAGTCCTGTTGTAAAGTTGGGTTGTAACTGTTCACTTTTGGGTATTTATATACATGCCGAAAGGCAACTTTTCTTTGGATAGACTATTCTTATTTTACACTGTTTCATGTTTGCAAGTTTATATTCCGCTGGTTACTCTGATGTATGTCTACTTGGGTGCCCGGGTAAGGCACGATCACGAACGAGGCAGTCGTGACAAAAGTGGTATCAGAGCCAGGTTAAATCCTCAGAAAGTGTCTACATACCGTATCTAGTAGAGTCTTGATTATCGGTGTGTTGTGCACCACACCAATAATCGAGAGTGCGGGATATTTAGGATTGGTTTCCATTCTTCTCACTCGAGATCGTGCCTTAGAGTTGTGTTATAAGTTGGACCCCTCGGACGAATTTTTTTTGTTTACCAGGTATGCCTCCACGCAAGGCAACCCGGCCCGAAGCAAGGCAAAGCGAGGAGCTGCTAGTAGGATACAGAGGGTCACGAGGGCCCAGGCCCAGCCTTTACCCGAGATGATACCCCAAAAGGCGAGTTCCACGATGCCGCCGGCCCCAGCAGGGTTTAGAGCGCGGCGGTGGCTCACGAGGCCACGGCACGAGCCTCAGTCCACGGCTGGAGCATAGGAGATGGGTTACAAGGAGATGGCCCGATTGTGCGAGTCGTGGCGAGCATGAGGATAGGCGGATCATCGATTCGGTTCGGTAGTACCGTGGTTCACCCGAGTCGGATAGTTTGAGACTTCGGGACTTTCGAGTTGCGGCCACGGAGTTCTATGGGTCGAGGCACGAGGATGATCCGCAGAGTTCATCCGACAATTCTGATGGATCATGAGAGTGATCAAGACTTCGGAGACCGAGTCAGTGGTCTTAGGTTCACATCGGCTGCGACTGCAGTCGACTGGTTTGATTCATGGGAGCTGTCCCGGGGGGAGCATGCGCCTCCAGCTGTTTGAGACGAGTTCTCAGAGGCATTTCTCACTCACTTCTTGCCTCTACAGATGAGGAGAGCACGAGCCGATAGATTTTTGATCTTTGGCGAGAATGGCGCCTGACGCGGGGTACAACGTGGAGTTCGACTCGTTGGCTCGGTAGGTCCCGCGTTAGTGGCAGATATGGAGGACGAGTGCACCGCTACGTCACGAGGCTTGATGACTACTTGGCGAGTCTTGCTCGGGTGTAGCTCTTCACCGGGCATGGACATTGCCGCGTGCGAGCTCGTACTTGGGTGTGAGGCGTGAGGCGACGGGTTGTGATATCGCGAGAAGAAGGCCAAGACGACAGCGTCTTTTGGTAGCTCTCGGGGCGGACGACCTCAGCAGCAGACTAGATTTGCACCGCAACCAGCTCAGAGCACTCCTACACCGCCTTGAGCGGCGAGGTATTCGAGGCGGTCGAGGCCCGGGACTTGGACTTCGGGGTAGCAGAGGTGCTAACCGATCGAGACCACCTTCCTCTCGGTGTGTTCGATGTGGTAGATCCCATTACAGAGTTGTGGTACTCTGTGGAGCTTGTTACACGTCGCGGCCAGGTCACTTTACGAGACCGTCAGGCCAAGCGCGGATGGTAGGGTTCAGCCTACAGGTCTTTAGCGGGTCTTCATCTCCTCTGATTACTCGCCCGGAGAAGGGTGCTCATGGGCCAGCAGTCGCGGCAGGTCGTGGCAAGGGTCCTAGTTCCGGCGGTCCTCGAACCGCATTTATGCCATGTCTAGCCGCCCGGGACGGGGCGTCACCGGATGTCATCACAGTACTTTATCGATTTCTTGTTGTAGCGTATATGCCTTGATAGATCCGAGTTCTACCTTGTCCTATATATCTCCCCATATTGCTAGTAGGATAGGGATAGAGCACGAGTCCATGAGACCCTTTTGAGGTAGCTACGCCAGGGGATTGGTGGTAGTGGCGGGTATATAGGGCTTGCCCAGTGACTATATGCAGTCGTCAGACCCTAGCCGACTTGATAGAGTTGGATATGACCAATTTTGATGTGATCATGGGTATGGATTGGTTAGCTTCTTGCTACGCCAATGTAGACTGTAGGAAGCGGTTGATATGGTTCCAGTTTCCTGGGGAGCCGGTTGCTCAGTGGGAGGAACAGTGTCGCCGAGGTAAGTTTATTTCTTACCTCAAGGCCGGGAAGATGGTTCGAAGGGTATATCTACCATCTCATTCGGGTATTTGATATCGAGGCGTGACACCGCACCTTGATCGGTTCGATGAGTCGAGAGTTTCGGATGTGTTCCCAGGCGACCGGGTATCCTCCCGAGAGGAGATAGAGTTTTGCATTGATATTACGCACGATACTCGACCTATAGCCATTCCGCCATACGAATGGCACCGCCCGAGTTGAGAGAGTTAAAGGACCAGGTGAGAGATTTCTTTGGAGAAGGGCTTTATCGAGCCCAGTGTTTCTCCCAGGAGCGCCGGTATTGTTTGTGAAGAAGAAGGATGGGGCCGCTGCGCGTGTGTCGATTCTGACGGTGAACAAGGTGACTATTAAGAACAAATACCCCCTTCCCAAGATTGATGACTTGTTCGACCAGTTGCAGGGTGCGAGGTGTTTCTCCAAGATAGACCTGCGATCTGGTTACCATCAGGTGCGATTTAGGGAGACGGATGTCCTGGGATCGCATTCCGGACGTGCGCACTATGAGTTCGTGGTCATGTCTTTCGGCTTGAGCAATGCTCGGCGGTATTTATGGATTTGATGAACCGAGTGTTCAAGCCATTTTGGATACGTTTGTGATAGTATTCATTGATGACATCTTGATTTATTCTCGCCGGAGCGGGAGCACGCGGAGCATTTGAGGCCAGTCTTGAGAGTTCTCGGGACCGGCGGTTGTATGCCAAGTTTTGAAGTGTGAGTTTTGGTTGGCCGGTGGCGTTTAGGGCACATAGTCGGGGCCGATGGTATTCGGGTGGATACGGCAAAGATCGAGCGATCGGGAGTTGGCCTAGACCTACTACCAGCCAGTGCGCGACTTTGGGCCTTGCGGGTTACTCTGGGAGGTTTGTGGAGAAGTTTTCTTCTATTTCAAACCTTTGACCAAGCCGACTCGGAAAGCGGCTAAGTTTTGATGGGACGGATTGTGAGGAGGGCTTCCGATTCATGAAGGAGAGGTTGACAACCGCCCGATTCTTACTCTTCCGGAGGTCGACGGCTATGTGGTTTTATTCCGATCGTCGGGCATCGGGCTTGGATGTATGTTGATGCAGGGGCAAGGTTATAGCTTACGATCTCGGCGGCTCAAGAAGCATGAGAAGAACTACCCCACATATGACTTAGAATTGGCAGCAGTGATTCACGCCTTGAAGATCTGGAGACATTATTTGTATGGAGTTCATGTGGATATTTACACAGACCACAAGAGCCTCCAGTATATCTTCAGCCAGAGGGAGCTGAACTTGCGACAGAGACGGTGGTTAGAGCTACTCAAGGATTATGATGTCGATATCCTATACCACCCAGGGAAGGCCAATGTAGTGGCAGATGCCCTTAGTCGTAGGTCGATGGGTAGTCTATCAGATGTGCAGCCAGAGAGGAGGGCATGGTCGCGAGTTACATCGGCTAGCGGCGTTGAGTCCGATTGATTGATTACGATAGTAGTGGGGTTCGGGTTCGAGAGGTTGCGAATCTTCCATCGTCGAGGAGGTGAAGAGGCGGCGATGTGAGGATCCGATTATGACACGATATCGAGATACCGGCACTTCGTGAGGAAGAGTCCTTTGAGTAGCACTGATGGGGTGCTAAGGTTTGAGCGAGTTGTGTGTTCCGGATATTGCGGGACTTCGACAACGGTTTCTAGGGAAGCACACAACGCGCGTTACTCTATCCATCCGGTCGACAAAGATGTACCACGACCTCGGATCGTGTATTGGTGGGATGGCACGAAGAGGGACGTTGCGAGTTTGTTGCTCGGTGCGAGTTGTCGGCAGTCAGGTGGAGCACGAGGCACTGGTGGGTTGTTGCGGCTATAGAGATTCCGACATGGAAGTGGGAGGTGATCAATATGGACTTTATTACGGGTTACCTCGCACTCGGAGAGCATGATTCCATGGGTTATCGTCGACAGTGTGAAATCCGCCCACTTTCTTCCGTCGGACGACTTTTCGTAGGATTACGCTAGACTTTACATCAGAGATCGTGAGATCGCATGGGGTCCCTATATCTATCATATCAGACAGAGGAGCCCAGTTTACGGCTAACTTCTAGGTATTTCGGAAGGATTAGGGACGCAGTGAGCCTCGATCGCATTCCATCCTCGGCCAAGCGGACGGGAAGAGCGTACTATCCGGACAACGAGGATATCTTTGCGAGCTGTGTTATTGATTTCGTGGTAGCCGGAGGATCATTTGCGCTAGTAGAGTTTGCGTATAACAACTACCACTCCAAGATCGGATGGCGCCTTATGAGGCCTTATATGGGAGAAGTGCAGTCACCGATAGCTGGTTTGATGTGGGTGAGTGCGATTAGTCGGGCGACTTGGTTCAGTGATGGTGGATAAGGTGAAGCTTATCAAGGAGCGGTTACTGACATCGAGTCGGCCAAGTCGTATCACGATCATCGGCGTCGACATTTGGAGTTTGAGGTTCTTGATTGGGTTTTCCTGAAGGTGTCACCCGTGAAGGGCGTGATGAGGTTTGGGAAGAAAGGGAAGCTCAGCCCAAGGTACATTAGGCCTTATAAGATTGTCCGTAGGGTAGGCAAGGTTGCCTATGAGTTGGATCAGCCGTCCGATCTGGAGGCAGTACATCCAGTTTTTCATGTTTCTATGCTGAGGAGATGTATCGGAGATCCGTCTAGAGTGCACCCGATTGAAGATGTCCAGGTGACAGAGGGGTTATCGTATGAGGAGATTCCCATAGCGATACTCGATCGTCAGGTTAGGCGAATGCGGACAAAGGATGTGTCTTCCGTCAAGGTCTTATGGCGGAACGAGAACAGAGAGGAGATGACGTGGGAAGCGGAGGAGGACATGAGGCAGAAGTATCCTCACTTATTCCCCACACCTCCGGTGTAACTCACTTTCCTCTTGGTTAATTTTAATTGTCGATGTACTTAAGTGTTCTATTTTGGCCATATCTTGCATTTGCAAATTGTTCAAGTTATGAGGACTATGTCGTTATCGATTTAATTGAATCTTGAAGACATTCGATGAATGTTTCTAAGGGAGAATATTATACCTGTAGGAGTATGTATGTGGGGCGTTTGACGAATGTATAAACCCTATTTAGGTAAGAATGAAAGAATTGTTTCACGGAAAATATTCCGAACCTTGTGAAGGAAATTTTACGTTTTCAATATTTTAACCAACTATGGAATTTTTTCCGAGAGATAAATATTTTGGACCAATAGGAGGGCGACATGTGTCACCCCAAGTGGACATGGATGGACGTTTTTCAAGACTAGTGGGCAATACAAGTGGCCAAAAGTCTTGCATGGCATTTGCATGACATAATGGACGGTTTTTGCAAGGATTAGTGGGCAAGTCAAATGGTCAAAGTCTTGCATGACATTTGTGGGACAAGTGGACAAAGGAACCTATACAAAAATGCTTCCATTGTCCTAGTACGAGTTTACCTGGACGTACCGGCAGTGACGTGGTATTCCACGGGTATGCTTCCATTGTCTAATGCGAGTTTACAGGCGTCTGCGTGATGGCGTGGGATTCCACGGTATGCTTCCATTGTCCTAATGCGAGTTTACGGACGTCTGGCGATGGCGTGGGATTCCACGGGTATGCTTCCATTGTCCTAATGCGAGTTTACAGGCGTCTGCGATGATGTGGGATTCCACGTATGCTTCCCTGTGATCGATCCTTGGACATGCTACGATGAGGATTAGGCATGCACCTTGGACATGCTTACGATGAGGGATTCCGAGGCATGCAGTATGAGCTTACCTGGACGTACCGACAGTGATGTGGGATTCCACGGGTATGCTTCCAGTGTGGTTGACCCTTGGACATGCTTACGATGAGGGATTCCGAGGCATGCGCCTTGGACATGTCTACGATGAGGGATTCCGAGGCATGCGACCAGGATGCGGGTTAAATTCCCGGATACGATTATTACGCCATGGATTAGCTCCCCATGAAGTCATGTACCTGAGATGAGGGATTCCACGGGTATGAGATATATATATATAGGTATATATGTGTAGTATGTGTATGCAAGCGGTGAGGAAGGATGCCAGTGCGTCACATGGTTGTATTTTTCTTACTTACATGTCAGTGATGGAGGATTCCACGGGCAGAGGATATAGGTTTATATGTGTTGTATGTGTGTACGCCGACAGTGAGGTAGGGGTGCCACGGACGCGTCACATGATTAGATGTTACACCTAGTGGTCGACAGTGATGGGGAATCCCACGGGCGCGCTTGATATTTGAGGGTTGGTGTTCATAGCCCTGGTGTGACTATCGTTCATACGTTGAAACAGGCTGTACAAGGTAAAATTGACTTTCATTACTTCCATTGTTAGTAAGGCACTGTGTACTGTTAATTGGGTTATCATATATGTCTTCAGCTGTATTTTTGACTATTATGATTTAAATTACGATACTTCGTTTGCATACTTGGTACATATTTTATCTTGGCGTCCTTGAGGCTGCGTTCATGTCGCGAGTTGAGGTACATCGCTCACGATCCGCGCTCTTAGGATCACGGTTCAGTTCTTGGAAAGCTCCATTTCTCCGGAGGCTTTGTCTTTGGTATGATTCCCTGAAGTGGTTGACTTTTGTACATTCAGGGGTATGGCGGGGCCCTGTCCCGTCACAGTTGTTATATAAACTCTTAGAGGTCTGTAGTCATATCTTGTGGGTCAGTTTATAATTTTTTTTTTTTTGAGGTAACTGCTTTTGGATTTGTTTATATCCATGGAGGTAGCCTTATCGGCTGACCTAATATTTATTTCATTATTAAGTTTGTGTATGTTCCACTGATTATCTCTGATGTATACCTATAAGGGTGCCCAGGTAGGGCACCAGTCGCGGGCCCGGGGTCGGGTCGTGACAACCACTCACCCCCATGGGGAGCTAACCCATGGTATCCTTGAAACAAGTTGCCGGCCCTTTATGGAGGGACGCGGAGATGTGGAAATATGACACTTGCACGAATATCTATATGAGCAACCCATATGCAAGTAAACCAAGGCAAAACCATGCCTTTACACAAATCAAGACATGCCTTTCTTTTTGTCAAGCCAAGAAAATACCATGCCTTTACACAAACCAAGACAATTACCATGCCTTCTTTTTACATAAACCAAGACAATTACCATGCCTTCTTTTTACATAAACCAAGAGAAATCCTTATTTAAGCAAGCCAAAGTACTTATCAAGGCACACATAGAATAATTCTCATTTAAACAAGCCAAAGTACTATCAAGGCACAAATGGAAAAATTCTCATTTAAACAAGCCAAAGTACTACGTACGTACATTCTTTTCAAAAGGATCTTTTTTATGTAAAACCCCAAGATACTAACACCTGTAGTATCAAGGAATGTCTATTTTTCTAAGTAAGTTACTACACTTTTTAGAAACTCATTTCAAAGCTTGAAACCAAGTAACTTCAAATTTTCACAATCTAGGCAACTTATGCCCATTAATCAAAATAGACAACTTTCTTAACCTTCCATAATGCCGTTATAACCAACTTCCCATAAAGTCGTTATAACCCTTTATGGTTTTAGACCAATTCATTCCTTTTTATCTCCAAGAGACTTACACTTTTAAAACCAAGTATCACATATGTTACACCCCGTATGTCACGACCCGTTCCGGGGCCCGTGACTGGTGCCTTACCGGGGCACCCAAGTAGTCATACATCAGAGTAATCAGCGGAAATATAAAGCAAGACATGAAACAGTTTATAAAATAAGACACAGTTTATGTGAAAACATCGCTTTTTCGTATATATATATAAACATGGTTTAGCGATTACATCCGACATCGCATAAACATGACTCTGCACCTCTGAAATATACAACTATGGCGGGACAGGCCGCCATACCTCGTACAAAACTATCTACAACAGGAGATCATACCTAAAAGTAGAGCCTTCGGAAAGATGGAGCTCAGACACCAACGTAGAGATCCTAAGAATGTGGATCTAGCACTGCTTGCCGCCTGCGGCATGAACGCAGCCCGAAGGAGGTCGATAACAATTACTAAGTATATGAAAGCGTAAAATACTTAAATGAAACATATCATTTTAAAAGCAGTTTTGCAAGTATGTATAAAACAACCAGGAAACCGCATAGTGCCACATCACAAACAAGCGTGATAGGTAAAGCAGCGAGTCTTTTCTAGGCTGCGAATGATCGAAGCAGGCCAATTGCGTAGTATCACCATGCAAGCCTAATCACGGACTCCGTAGTCCGCATAGGCCAATCACATAGGCCCGCGTAGAGTATATAACCCGCATCGGTGGTACTCCTCGGCGTCGCCCCGACTCGTCGTCGCATGGCCACATGGACGCGTGAGGTATAACCCGCATAACACCGGAACTCCCGTAGCTCGCATAGGTCCTTGGACCCGCATGAGGTATTCTCGAATCATGGTCCTGCATCACTGAGTCTACCCCGTGGAGGCGGCTTAACCCCGTAATATGTCAAGAGGTGAGTGATGTTACACTAACCTAACAACTTATCGTTAACAACATAAGCACAACAAGAATACTCTTTTACACAAGCGTTACAAGACACTAACACACATAGTATCATATCATGTCTACTTATCAAACCATCTTATTATTCTTTTCACAATTCAATATAAGTCATTATAAACACATAGGCAAACTGTTTCTTTTATCAATCTTAAGTGGTTATACTTAACTTCCCATAAAGCTAGTATAACTCTTAAGCTTCATTTAAAACCAATTAGTTCTCTTACATTAAAAATGATTGAGATTCTTATGAAATGCTTTCGGATCTTTATTATTGAGCTTAAGCGTGAGGCATTCTGTAAGTGTTATTCAGCTTAAGCGTGAGGCATTGTCGTAAGTGTTATTCGAGCTTAAGCCGTGAGGCATTGCCGTAAGTATTATTCGATTAACATATATCGTCACCGTACTATATATATATTGTAAAATATCATGCTTTAGGAAGAATCACATACCTACCGTGAAAACCACCGCCAGTTGAATATGTCGCGCAGAGAGTCACTATAATAGTCACAGACATCTATCAAAGACTACTCAAGGTCATTCTAAGCAGAGGGTTCACAATTCTATGGAAAGTTGGGCAGCACTTCCCTACCGGTGAGCTATATAAGTTCATTGTGAAAACAGTCTATGTAAATCTGATTTGATTATTCTTCTTTAAACCCTTCTACTGTGGTAAGATTCAATTCTATTCGTGATATTCTTCTAAGTATTTAATACTTATTCTAATACTACAACAGTAAGTATTCTCTAATTCAAAAGAGGGTTAGGATTAGTTACCTCAAGAAGCCCAATAATATCCTAGAAAAGTCGCTGAGCAAGGTTTTGCTCCTAAGTTGTATGCTCCATGAAACCTTAGAAGTTCTTCACAACTTCTACTAAGTACTAAGGTATTTGGGCTAGGGTATTTTGGGCATTATAACAATACAAGAAGGCAACTTTTCTACCAAGGGAGGGGGGGTAGGTTTTGGCTAGGCTAGTGGGGGCCTCGACCAAACTTCTTAGGCTAGAGGGGGGGGTATTCGGCCAAGGGCCTTCATGAGGAGGAGGTGTTGGACGAAAAGGCTACAAAGGAGAGGAGAGGTTTTTCAAAACTTGGAAAGATTTGTGGATGAAGAACTCTTCATCTCTAAGGGGTATTTATAGGTCAAAGTGGCCAACCAATGGCCAAGATTAAGACAAGTGCAAGGCAAGTGTAGGGTGAGGATTAACTATACACAAATATCCTACTCCTTGACTTGTGCACAAGGCACAAAAAGCGTGCCATTGCTCTCCAATTTCGTCAATGGGCGATTGTCCATCGATGGGAGGTGCTAAGTGTCGCCCTCCCGTTGGTCCAAAATGTTTCGTCTCTCGGAAAAATCCGCAAAAATTAGAAATGGCATAGCCGGAATTTACCCAACAAAAGCTGTGGAAACGTTTCGTCGGAAAACTATTCGTTTAGTGAGTTGTGCACAAAAAAAACGTCCAAGGCTTATCTTTAAGGCTAGACTTTTGTACGTATTCCCTTACGTACATACTCTGGAAATACGGGGTATAACATTCTCCCCCACTTAGAAACATTCGTCCCGAATGTTCCTTCCAGAGCGATTAACGATAAGATTCTTCATAACCTTAAACGGTTTGCAAAGCCACATCTGCCACAAAACAACACTTAGGCAAAAGCGATAATGAAGATTTACAAGTAGGAAAGTGAATTACACGGAGGTGTGGGAATAGGTGAGGATACTTCTGCCTCATGTCCTCCCCGGCTTCCCGTCATCTCTTCCTCGAGCTCGTTCGCGCGAAGACTTTGTGGAAGCCACGTCGCCCGTCAGACGCCTAACGACGATCGACTATCGCTATGGGAATCTCCTCATACGATAACCCGCCGGTCACTGGACATCGTCAATCGGGTGTACCACTAGATGGATCCCGATACATCTCTCCGGCGTAGATACGTGAAAAACCGGATCTTTGCCTCCGGATCGGACGGATCAACTCGTAGGCAAACTTGCCTACCTGCGGACAATCTGAAATGGCCCAATGTACCTGAAATTGAGTTTCCCCTTCTTCCGAATCTCATCACACCGCCATGGTGACACCTAGGAAAACCCAATCATGAACCTCGAACTCAAGATGCCGACGACGATGATCTGCATCGACTTATCGACTCACGGTATCGATAGCGCTCTCGGATAAGCTTCACCTTATCCACCGCTGCTGTACCAAATCTGGTCCCACTAGCCGCACTCGCCCACATCGAACCAACCTATAGGCGATCTGCACTTCCTCCATACAAGGCCTCATAAGGCGCCATCGAATCTTTGGAGTGGTAGCTATTATTATCGCGAACTCAACTAGAGGCAAATGATCCTCCCAACTACCATCAAGTCAATAACACGGGCTCGCGACATATCCTCAAAGTGCGGATAGTGCGCTCTGCTGTCCGTCTTTACGTGGATGAAATCACGATCACTCGTGCTCACTGCGTCCACTAAACCCTCGGAAGGACCTCGAAGTTAGCGTGGCGGGCTCCACATGCGATATGATCGAGTAGGGACTCATGCGATCGACGATCTCTCGGATGTAAAGTCCGCATAATCCTCGGTAGAAAAAGTCATCTGCGGGAAGAAAGTGGGCTGATTTCGTCGACTGTCGGCGATAACCCATATAGAATCATGTCTCCTCCGAGTGCGAGGTAATCCTGTGATGAAGTCCATGTTGATCACCTCCACTTCCGGTCGGGATCTCTATCGTGCGTAACAAACCACCGTGCCTCTGCGGTGCTCTACCTTCACTGCGACAACACGGGCCGAGCTACGAACTCGCAACGTCCTCTTCAAGCCATCCCACCAATACGGATCTAAGGTCGTGGTACATCTTGGTCGACCCGGATGGATAGTAACGCTTGCGTGTGCTTCCCCAAGAACTTCTGTGAAGTCTCAAACATCTGGAACACACAACGCCCTCAAACCTTAGCACCCATCGGTGCTACCTCAAAGGACCGCGCCTCACGAAGAGGCGTATCACGATAACGTGTCAAAGCTGGATCCTCGGCTGTTGCCTCTTCACCTCGCCGACGATGGAAGACTCGGCAACCTCACGAACTCTAACCCTGCGCTATCGTAATCAATCAAGCGGACACAAGGCTCGCTAAGCGATGCAAATCACGAACCATGTCCCTCCTCTCTAGCTGCACATCTGATAGGCTCCCCATCGACCTACGAATAAGAGCATCTGCCATAACATTGGCCTTCCCCGGGTGGTACAGGATATCAACATCGAAATCCTTAAGCAACTCTAACCACCGTCTCGCCGTAAGTTCGGCTCCTGCATGTGAAGATATCTTTGGAGGCTCTTGTGGTCTATAAAAATATCCACGTGAACCCCATACAAATAGTGCCTCAGATCTTCAAAGCGTGAATCACGGTGCCGACTCAAATCAAGGGTGGGGTAGTTCTCTGCGTGTTTCTTGGTGTCGGGATGCATATGCTATAACTCTGCCATGCTGCGTCAACACACATCCCAACCCGATGCCGACGCATCACAATACACGACATAACCATCTGGACCTGCGGAAGAGTAAGAAGCGGCGATCGTCGATCTCTCTTTCAAGAATCGAAACCACGCTCCAAGCATCATCCATCAAACTTGCGCCTCGAGTCACCTAGTCAATGGTGCGAGAGATACAAACTTCTCCACGAACGTAGATAATATCCTGCGAGGCCCGAGCTGCGAACCTCTGCCGGAGTAGTAGGTCAGGCAAGTCTCGATGCCTCGATCTTGGCGTATCCACTCGAATGCCATCGGCCCGACAATATGCCCAAGAAACGCCATCAAGTCAACCAAAACTCACATTTGGAAAACTTGGCGTCTGGCGAGTCTGGAGAAGCTTCGGCCTGATCGCCGAAGTGCTCGCGTACTCGCTCTGGCGAGAATAAACCAAGATATCATCAATGAACACTATCACAAGCGTGTCCAAAAATGGTTTGAACACTCGGTTCATCAAATCCATGAATACCGCGGAGCATTGGTCAACCCAAAAGACATGACCACTGAACTCATAATGCGTCAGGGTCCGAATGCGATCTGAGGACATCCGCTCTCGACTCGCACTGATGATAGCGATCGCGGATCAATCTTGGAGAAACATCTCGCACTCTGAATCGGGTCGAACAAATCATCAATCACAGGAAGGGTATCTGTTCTTAATGGTCACCTTGTTCAACCGCTGTAATCAACACATGCGCAGCGTCGTCTTTTCTTCACGAGCGATCGGCGCTCCCGAGGAGAAACTAGGCACGATGAAGCCGCTTCTCCGGCAAATCCCTCGTGGTCCTTCACTCTCAACTCGGCGGGTGCCATTCGTATGGCGGAATGGAAATAGCGAGTATCGCAACACATCTATACAAAACTCGATCTCCTCTCGGGGAGGATACCCGAGGTCATCGGAAACACGTCGGGAACTCGTGACTCTGGATCGGCGAAAATCTGGTACCGCGACTTGATATCAAACACCGAACGAGATGGTAGATATACCCTTCGCACCATCTTCCTAGCCTTGAGGTAGGAAATAAACCTACCACCGGCGTCTGGTGCTCCTCCCACTCAACAACGGCTCGCCGTGAAGCTGGAACCGTGCTACTCTCTCTGCGATCTACATTGGCGTAGCAGAAGCTAGCCAATCCGTCCCATAATCACGTCGAAGTCAATCATCTCGACTCTATCAAGTCGGCTAGGGTCAGACGTGTAAATGGTCACGGGACAAGTTCTATATACCCGCCGAGCTACCGAATCACCCATGGCGTAGCTACCTCGAAAGGTCTATGGACTCGAGCTCTATCCACTATCCTACTAGCAACAAGGGGATATATAGGGCAGTAGAACCGGATCTATCAAAGCATATACATCAAACCAGAAGCGATAAGGTACTGGCGACATCGGTGAGGCCTCACGATCTGTCGGTGGACAAAGCATAAATGCGGTTCGAGGACCGCTAGAATCGACCGAGCCACGACCTGCGCGACCTGGCGACCCGTATGTACCACGCCTCGGGCGAGTAACTATAGGAGATGATGAAGACCGTGCGAAAGAACGTGGTGACCCTACCATGCCGCCCTTGGTGGACGATTCTCGCATAGTGACCTGCAGCCTGGCCCAGAAACAAACTCCGTGCCGCTCCGAAGTGGGATCTCTGCATCGGCCACCGGCGAGGTGGTCCGTCGGCGATCTCTGCTACTCTGGACATCCCGAAGTCACGGGGCCACAGTGCGCCTCGAATACTCTGGGTCTTGAGGGCGGTGCGAGTGCTCTGGTGGTGTGGTGCAAATCTAGGCTGCTGCTTGAGGCCGCCCACGATAGCCACGGAAGACCCTCCGTCCGGCCTTAACCTGCTGTTGTCCGACATCGCCGACCCTCTGCGCTCGCCGCATCAGGCGTGAGCACTGCGTGCGCGTAATATCCATACCGGTGAAGAGCCACGCGCCTGAGACTTCGACCATATAGTCGTCTAGCGGTGACATAGCGGTGCACCACATCTCATATCTGCACCAATCTGGGACATATCGAGCCAAAGAATCAAACTCAACATTGTACTCACGGCGGTCGTCCTGCGCCTCGTGATAAAATCTATCGACCGCGCCCTCGCCGTCTGTGGAGGCAAGAAGTGAGTGAGAAAAGCCTCGAGAACTCATCCCAGTAGGCGAGGCGCGTGCTCTCGGGATAACTCCGTGAATCAAACCAATCGATTGCGGTATCACGCGGTGATCTGGCAAGGTCGCAGACTCTGTCTCTGAGGCCTTGATCACCGCGTGATCTCTGGTAGGCGACGGATGAACTCCTGCGGATCATCCTCGGCCTCGACAGTAAAACTACGGCGGGCTCTGACTCGAAATCTCGTAGTCTCGGACTATACGCCCTCGGGTGCACCACAGTCTGTTGGGCTGGAGCCAGGCTGAGCTGCGTCGGCCTCTCGCCGTATCGGGCCTGACTTTGTGATAATTGGGCCATCTCCGTACCCTAACTCCTCAGCCCGGTGTAGGATTATAACGCCCGTTCACGGGGCCCATCGTGCCTTATCCTAGATAGTAGTACAATCATCGAGAAAACCGTGGAAAATAAAACTTTAACAAGAAACAAGATATATGAACATAAAAGGCAACCAAACGTTACCTTCCAATAACATAAATAAGTACAACTCTTTCAAGCGAGCAGTTTAATCCTTTTCACCACCTTGCGCGGTACTACAGACCTCAAGATTTACAACAACTATGGCGGGCGGGGCCACGCCATACCCCAAGATGTACAGAAACTACAACTCGGGAACACGTACAAAGATAAGCCTCGGAGAAGCGGAGCTTCCAGCATTTGGCGAGATCTAGGCGAGGATCACGGCCGATGTACCTACTGCGGCATGAACGCGGCCCCGAAGGAGTCGATGCAAGTACCAAGTATGTGAAGCGTCAAATCGTAAATGAAATCATAATAGCCTAAAGCGGGAGACATGTATGATAACAAAATACGATCTGCAACATAAAGCGATCAAGTCGTGACTCACGCCTCAAAGTCACCACTCGAATATAACTATGGGTCTCACGCCCAACATCCATCATGTTCGCATCGTGGCGCGTGCCCGGAATCGCGCCGGTGTAGGCATGTCCATGATGCGACAATAATAAGGCGCGTGGCCACGTACCGGAATCTGCGTCGGTGTAGACATGCCCGTATAACCTCAATAAGCGGGTGGTCAACCTGCGCGTAGCCACGTGCCCCGAATCTGCGCCGGTGTAGACACGTCCATGTTGCGATAATAACCATATCGGGTAATCAACCCGACGCGTGGCGCGTACCGGAATCTTGCGTCGGTGTAGACATGTCCATGTGACATCAACAAGACGATAATCAAAATGGAAACATACCGTGGAATTCTCCATGCCCGGCCGACGTCCAGTAAGTTCTCGACAAGTCAACCCTCTATCGAGACGGTAACACGTAAATACCACACGCACAACAAAGGCTATAAATCATCACAAGCATAGGCGAGTTTCACAACAACAAGCATAGGCAAGTTTCACAACAACAAGCATAGTGTTTCACAACAACTCAAAGTACTTTCATTTTATGCCAAAGTCGGGTTTTAACCCCAAAGTACTACATCGTTAAGTTCTTTTAAAGAGATCCATTACTTTTATAAAAGTCACCCGATGCGTAGTATTAGAATGACCACATTCCCTTTTTAAAATCAAGTAACAACATTCTTTCCTAAGTTCCGGTTTACTAGTTTGATTACTCAAGCTACCGTTTTCAAATGCTCAAGTCACTTATTTTAGAAAGGTTTCATAACTCATAGTCTTAATCTCTTTTAAAACAATTGAGTAACATATATGATATGTGAGTAGTTTATTCTTGTTTATAACGATCTTATTACGTGACTATGATCTAGAAAATGTAATATCATTTTGTCTCATCTTAGCTTATGCGGATGGAGGTTTCTCTTGGTTTTAATACAACACATCATTATTCAATACATTTTCCTTTATTAACGCTGCAATGGTGCAGTCGATACACATTACGATTCCCAAATCGATAAAACATTATCCGCTTAAAAACCAAGTACTCATTACTCACGAATGAGGTTTCACACAAACATCCACATTAAAACAAATAAGTTAAGTCTCTTATCTTATAAGATCAAGTCTCTTAACTTTTAACATCGTGAAACCATTTTCACTACATAAGGTCGTTATAACTAACTTCCCATAAAGCTATTATAACACCTATGTTTTAAACCAACCAAATCACTTAGCGTATGCGTCTCGTACTACATAGTTCACAACAATCATGCTAGAAAAGATAGGAAGAGGTTCACATACCTCGCGACGATTTATCGACAATAAGCAAAATGCTCCAAGTACTACGCACTGGCCCTTTCCACTCCTCGAGTAGAATACGCTACTCTTAGTACTTTCACCTATAAAGGTCCAAACGTCTATTAACTCCAAAACACAAGTTTCTATCTTCTACGAAAATTCGGCACCTCACACATGACAGCGTAAATCTCCTCTCTATCGGCGGCTGCAAGCCAACGGGGGTTTACACGTCTAACGGGCGTGTACAATTCTACTCGATGTACTACACAAGTCTACTGCAATCTGATCTATGTAAATCTGATTCGATTCGATTCTTTATTCTTGAGCTTAAGTCAAAAGACATTTGCGAATACTAAGTATAGTTCCATATATTGTATCCTTCAACTATATATTCAACAAACATGTAATTTCCAATTACAATAGAGGACAAGATAATTACCTCGATAAGCCCATAATTATCAAGTTATAATGTCGATCTGAGCAAGGTTTAGCTCACTCAGTGCGCTCAAACCACTCAAACAACCTTAGAAGTTCTAACCAACCTGCTCAAATACTTCAACCAACTATGAAGATTTCCTTAGGGTTTCGGTTTGAGACTAAAAGGACAAAAAGTAGTATTTAGGGCTCTACGTATGAGGTAACTTTTGGAATACAACAAGGTAAAGGCTAAGGTATTTTGGGCATTATAACAATACTAGGAGAGTATTTCTATACCACAAAGGAGTATTATCTGAAACAACTAGGCTAGGGGTACCCGGCTAGCACCTCGAGGGGAGGGTTTCTCGGCCAAAGGCCTTTACTAGGGAGGGCTCTTGGGCGAGAGTCAACAAGAGGAGAGGGAAGGATAGCAAGACTTGGAACATTTTGGATGAATGAAGTCTTGAGCCAAAGGGTATTTATAGCAAAACCAAAGCCAACCAATGGCAAGATCAAGCCATGTGCGAGGAAAGTGTAAGGCGAGATCAAGCCAAGTGCACCTAGACCCTACTCCTTAAAACCCTCACAAATATCTCACAAATATCTACCGACTTGCCCGCCGGTCGGCCAAGTCGCCCAGCGTCTTCCATTGTGAGGTGACACGTATCACCCCTCCGTTGGTCGGAATGTTTCGTCTCTCGGAAAAATCCGCAAAAATACAAAGCGACATGGCCGAATTTTCCGCCGCAAGTTATGTAAAGCGTTTCGTCGAACGACTCTAGCAGGTGTTGTGCACAAAGGTAACCGGCCCGAAGCCACAGGCGGGGTGACACGTGTCACCTCCTATTGGCCCTCAAAAACGTCTTCGAAAAAATATCCACAATGGCCAAAATCTCAAAACAAAGTGGGCCCCAAAGCCAGTAAATTTCTCCGTGGGCCCACGTGACCATTTCGAAAATAAAATCTCAAAATTCTAATATAATCTATGAAGTCCAAATACCAAATCAGGAATCAATTCCCATTAACGAACCTTTTTCTTCACAAATAACAGGAAACTTTTAGTGAAAACTCACATCTTTCTTTCTTTTCAAAATTTATGTCGTACTCTCATGCGTCCTCACATATATACCTGCAACTACGGGTATAACATTCTCCTCGCGAAACATTCGTCCGAATGTTCCTTCTCAATCGGATAACGATAAAGTTCCTCTAACAAGTTCTGACGCCACGCGACAAACTAACACACGTCCTCTTCTTTCCTTACTCGTCGTGCCGCCTCGAACACTTGAACTCTCGATGCGTACCATACTTCAGTCATTACTTAGTTCGAAAATCTGCGGAGTCACTACCTCGAACTTGGTCATCTTACTAACCTCAAACTTCCTTAAGGCCATTCCGGCCTTACGAACCGCTTACGGTCGAACGCGTCCACGAACTCATCGATGGTCACACAAACTTGGGCCTAGCATCCTCGTGACCCTACCACTGGCGGGACCACCCAGAACCGGCCCCAAACCGGGTTCTGGTTGACCGCAAATGGTCCTCCACCCGACCCCAACGCGAACTCTTGTTCCCCGATCCGGAACAATCTTACTAATTCACATCATGAAAGCTACCACTTCCATCTCACACTACCCACGGACTTTTTACACAAATAAATCCCACGTATACCACTACTCTGATAAGGGTCAAACATAAAATAAATCTTTAACTCAAGACGACCTTACCTAAGGTCTCGATCGTGACATAGTCTAAGGTTCACACTTACCATGCCTCCATACGTATCCTCCCAACTAAGCATGTTTTCTAACTCATAATTAACACAACGCTATTCGTACATAGCACATAATAATGAGACCATCATAACAAGCATACCAAAACTCTAGAGGGTTAAGGATATACCTGAAGCTAGGCGGTTCAAGGCCATTAAGCGGGAACTTCCACCGCGACCTCTACCGTGGCCCGTGCTCTAGTAGTCATGCTATCTACCAGCGCTACCCACAGTCGGGCGATCTCTCGTCATATGGCCCTGTTGGCGCAAGAATAACAAGCTCCTTGGTACGACACTCCCGAAATGCGGTCTACTACATCGACCACACCGAGGTAGGGTGATGCGTCCGCCAACACCTACTCCCGAACATCTGAAACACAGGAGCCACGACCGCTCTGAATATCCTGCGAGGTCGAAGGTGCGGAGGACCACTCTGCAATGGCGGAGGTACATAACTAGTCTTCTTTGGCGGTCCGCCTCGAAAGTCGCCAAAATATCCGGCCGTCTTGGCCTTTCTGCGAAAGCGGTCCGCTGCGTCGATCTGCGCTCCTCGCACCCAGTCGTGAGCACGAATGCGGGCAATGTCATGCGGTGGAAGAGAAACACCGAACAACTCTACGCTAGGTAATCATCGAGCCTGTAACATATCGGTGCACTCGATCCTCCATACTAGCTACTAATGCGAGAACATCTGGCCAATGAGTCGAACTCACATTGTACTCGGTATGCGCGCTCTGCCTCAACATCAAAAATCTGTCGGCGAGCCCTCGCCGTTTGTGGAGGCAAGAAATGTGCGAAGGCCCCCAAAACTTCGTCCCAAACGGTGGAAGTGCATGCTCTCCGGAGAGCTCACGAAGTCAAACCAATCGATTGCGGTATCACGCGGCCGATCGCGAACAAATGTCACGACTCGGTCTACGAAGCCTTGATCACGCGTGATCCTCAGCGGCGGATGAACTCCTGCGGATCATCCTCGACCTCGACCAGTAAAACTCGGGCGGGCTACAACTAAAAATCCGTAGCCTCAGTATGCGCCTCGGGTGCACTACGGTCTTCTTTGGGCTGAGGCTGCTGCGTCCGGCCTATCCTCATATCCGCCACAACGGCCGCCAATAATCGCCGTCTCGCGTGACCCGTCTCCGCTCGGTGTGGGGCTGGAGGCTCGGTGCTTGTAGTCTCAGCCGCTGCTGCGACTCTAAACTCTCTTTTGGCGGCGGCGCCAAAACTCGCCCGTCTGAAGCACTACCTCAGTCTTGGCCGGGCTGCGCCTCGTACTCCTCTGATCCACTAGCAGCTCCTCGGCTGCCTTGCCGCTTCAGGCCTGGTTGCGCTCGCGAGGCATAATCGGTAAAAAGCGAAACACGTCGGAGGGTCAACTTACAACCACGGCTCTGAGGCACGATCTCGGAATGAGAAGAATGAAACCAATCCTAAATGTCCTATAGCCTCACGATTATAGATGTGGTGCACAACACACCGATAATCAAGACTCTACTAGACACGGTCTGTAGACACTTTCCGAGGACTAACTGCTCTGATACCACTTTTGTAACGACCGGTTCGGGGGCCCGTTACTGGTGCCTTATCCCGGGCACCCTAGTGATACAATCATCAGAGAAAACCAGCGGAAAATAAAACTTTAACAAGAAACAAGATATATGAACATAAAACAGGCCAACCCAACGGTTACCTTCCAATAACATAAATAAGTACAACTCTTTCAAAAGCGAGCAGTTTAATCCTTTTCACAACCACACTTGCAGTACTACTGCACCTCTAAGATTTACAACAACTATGACTGACGGGGCCGCCATACCACGAATGTACAAGAAACTACAACTCGGGAACACATACCAAAAGATAAGCCTCGGAGAAGCGGAGCTTCCCAAAACGCCCGAGATCCTAGGCGAGGATCCACGGCCGATGTACCTCTACTGCGGCATGAACGCGGCCGAAGAGGTCGATCATGGTACCAATTGCAGTATGTGGAATCACAAATCGTAAATGAAATCATAATAGCCTAAAAGCGGGAGGCGTGTATGATAACCAAAATACGATGCAACATAAAAGCGGTCAGTCGAGGACTCGCCTCAAAGTCACCACTCAAATATAACTATGGGTCTCACGCCCACAACATCCATCATGTTCGCATCATGGCGCGTGCCGGAATCTGCATCGGTGTAGACATGTCCGTGATGCAACAATAATAACAAGGCGCGTGGCCACATGCCGGAATCTGCCGGTGTAGACATGCCCGTGTAACCTCAATAAGCGGGTGGTCAACCTGCGCGTAGCCACGTGCCCCGGAATCTGCGCCGGTGTAGAACCGTCCATGTTGCGATAATAACCATATATCGGGTAATCAACGGCCGCGTAACGCGTACCCCGGAATCTGCGTGGTGTAGACATGTCCGTGTGACATCAACAACAAGACGAGAATCAAAATGGAAACATACGTGGAATTCTCCATCACCGCGGCCGCGTCAAGTAAGTTCTCGACAAGTCAACCGACCTCTATCGAGAGCGGTAACACGAAATGCCACACTTGCACAACAAAGGCTATCATCACAAGCGTAGGCAAGTTTCACAACAACAAGCATAGGCAAGTTTCACAACAACAAGCATAGGCAAGTTTCACAACAACTCAAAGTACTTTCATTTTATGCCAAAGTCGGGTTTTAACCCCAAAGTACTACATACGTTAAGTTCTTTTAAAGAGATCCATTACTTTTATAAAAGTCACCCGATACGTAGTATTAGAATGACCAACCCACATTCCTTTTAAAATCAAGTAACAACATTCTTTTCCTAAGTTCCGGTTGCCTAGTTTCAATTACTCAAGCTTCTCATTTTCAAATGCTCAAGTCACTTATTTTAGAAAGGTTTCATAACTCATAGTCTTAATCTCTTTTAAAACAATTGAGTAACATATATGTATATGTGAGTAGTTTATTCTTGTTTATAACGATCTTATTACAGAACCATGATCTAGAAAATGTAATATCATTTTGTCTCATCTTAGCTTATGCGGATGGAGGTTTCTCTTGGTTTTAATACAACATCATTATTCAATACATTTTCCTTTATTAACGCCGATGGTGCAGCCGATACACATTCGATTCGAAATCGGTAAAACATTATCCCTTTAAAACCAAGTACTCATTACTCACGAATGAGGTTTCACACAAACATCCACATTAAAACAAATAAGTTAAGTCTCTTATCTTATAAGATCAAGTCTCTTAACTTTTAACATCAAGAAACCATTTTCACTACATAAGGTCGTTATAACTAACTTCCCATAAAGCTATTATAACACCTATGTTTTAAACCAACCAAATCACTTAGCACGTATGCGTCTACCGTACTACATAGTTCACAACAATCATGCTAGAAAAGATAGGAAGAGGTTCACATACCTCGCGACGATTTATCGACAATAAGCAAAATGCTCCAAGTACTACAACGCACTAGCCCTTTCCACTCTCGAGTAGAATACGCTACTCTTAGTACTTTCACCTATAAAGGTCACAAACGTCTATTAACTCCAAAACACAAGTTTCTATCTACTACTGAAAATTCAAGGCACCTCCCACAGCGTAAATCTCTCCTCTATCGAGGCCGGCTACCAACGAGGTTTACGCCTAACCGGACGTGTACAATTCTACTGATGTCTTACACAAGTCTCATGTCTGATCCTATGTAAATCTGATTCGATTCGATTCTTTATTCTTCAGGCTTAAGTCAAAAGACATTGCCGAATACTAAGTATAGTTCCATATATTGTATCCTTCAACTATATATTCAACAAACATGTAATTTCCAATTACAATAGAGGGACAAGATAATTACCTCGATAAGCCCATAATTATCCAAGTTATAATGTCGATCCTGAGCAAGGTTTAGCTCCACTCCGTGCGCTCCAAACCACTCCAAACAACCCTTAGAAGTTCTAACCAACTTCTACTCAAATACTTCAACCAACTATGAAGATTTCCTTAGGGTTTCGGTTTGAGACTAAAAGGACAAAAAGTAGTATTTCCGGGCTCTACGTATAGAGGTAACTTTTGGAATACAACAAGGTAAAGGCTAAGGTATTTTGGGCATTATAACAATACTAGGAGAGTATTTCTATACCACAAAAAGGAGTATTATACGAAAACAACTAGGCTAGGGGGGGGTACCCACTAGCACCTCAAAGGGGAGGGTTTCTCGGCCAAAGGCCTTTACTAGGGAGGGGGCTCTTGGGCGAGAGTCAAACAAGAGGAGAGGGAAGGATAACAAGACTTGGAACATTTTGGATGAATGAAGTCTTGAAGCAAGGGTATTTATAGCAAAACCAAAAGCCAACCAACGGGCAAGATCAAGCCATGTGCAAGGCAAGTGTAAGGCCAAGATCAAGCCAAGTGCACCCTAGACCTACTCTTAAAACCTCACAAATATCTACACAAATATCTACCACAACTTGCCACTCCGATTCGGCCAGTCGCGTACGTCTTCCGTTGTGAGGTGACATGTCACCCTCCGTTGGTCCGAATGTTTCGTCTCTCGGAAAAATCCTAAAATACAAAACGACATAGCCGGAATTTTCCTTCGCAGTTATGTAAAAGCGTTTAAAAACGACTCTGGCAGGGTGTTGTGCACAAGGTAACCGGCCAAGCCACTGGCGGGGTGACACGTGTCACCCTCCTATTGGCCCTCAAAAACGTCTTAGAAAAATATCCTGATGGCCAAAATCTAAAACAAAGTGGGCCCCTAAAAGTAAATTTCTCGTGGGCCCCACGTGACCATTTCCAAAATAAAATCTCAAAATTCTAATATAATCTATGAAGTCCAAATACCAAATCTGGGAATCCAATTCCCATTAACGAACCTTTTCTTCACAAATAACAGGAAACTTTTAGTGAAAACTCACATCTTTCTTTCTTTTCAAAATTTACGTCGTACTCTGCACGTCCTCACATATATACCACCGCAACTACGGGTATAACAGACTGGAGGTGTGGGTGCGTGGTCTCTTTGAAATTGGCGGCGTCATAGAACTCGCTGTCTCGTATAGACCGGGCACGAGCCTCGTGACTCTGGGTGTCTGCTAGCGACTCATACGCCTTTGCCTTGCCGGGCGGGTTGCGCTACGTGGAGGCATAATCTACGAGAAAGGAATACGTTAGAGGTCCAACCTATAACACGACTCTAAAGCACGATCTCGTAATGAGAAGAATGGAAACCAATCCTAAATATCCTATAGCCTCACGATTATTGGTGTGGTGCGCGACACACCGATAATCAAGACTACTAGATACGGTGCGTAGACACTTTCCGAGGATTAAGCGCTCGATACCACTTTTGTCACGACCCGTTCGGGGCGTGGTCGTGTCTTACCGGGCACCAGTAGTCATACATCGAGTAATCGGCGGAAATATAAAGCAAGACATAAAGCTTTATAAAATAAGACACAGTTTATGTGAGAAAACATCGCCTTTCGGCATATATATATATATAAACATGGTTTAGCAGTTACATCCGACACTGTACAACATGACTACAGACCTCTAAGGAAATATACAACTATGGCGGGACAAGGCCCCGCCATACCCTGACTGTACAAAACTATCTACAACAGGGAGATCATACCCAAAAGTAGAGCCTCCGGAAAAGATGGAGCTCCCGACACCAACGTAGAGATCCTAAGAATGTGGATCTAGCACCTGCTTGCCCTTACCTGCGGCATGAACGCAGCCCCCCGAAGGAGGTCAGTACAACAGGTACTAAGTATATGAAACTGTAAAATACTTAAATGAAACATATCATTTTAAAAACAGTTTTGCAAGTATGTATAAAACAACCAAGGAAACCGCACATAGTGCCACATCACAAACAAGAAGCGTGATAGGTAAGCTATCGAGTCTTTTCTAGGCTGCGAATGATCAGCGAGGCCAATTGCCCGTAGTATCACCATGCAAGCCTAATCCTGGACTCCCGTAGTCCGCATAGGCCAATCACATAGGCCCGCATAGAGTATATAACCCCGCATCGAGGGTAGCTACTCCTCGGCATCGTCCTGGACTCGTCGTCCGCATGGCCACATGGACCGCATGAGGTATAACCCCGCACACTAACCTGGAACTCCCGTAGCTCCGCATAGGTCCCTTGGACCGCGTAGAGGTATTCTCGAATCATGTTCCCGGATCGCTGAGTCTACCCGCGTGGAGGCGGCTTAACCCCCGGTAATATGTCAAGAGGTGAGTGATGTTACACTAACCTAACAGCTTATCGTTAACAACATAAGCACAACAAGAATACTCTTTTACACAAACGTTACAAGACACTAACACACATAGTATCATATCATGTCTACTTATCAAACCATCTTATTATTCTTTTTCACAATTCAATATAAGTCTGTTATAAACACATAGGCAAACTGTTTCTTTTATCAATCTTAAGTGGTTATACTTAACTTCCCATAAAGCTAGTATAACTCTTAAGCTTCTGTTTAAAAACCAATTAGTTCTCTTCTGTTAAAAATGATTCAGTATTCTTATGAAATGCTTTCAGATCTTTATTATTCAGGCTTAAGCCGTGAGGCATTGCCGTAAGTGTTATTCAGGCTTAAGCCGTGAGGCATTGCCGTAAGTGTTATTCAGGCTTAAGCCGTGAGGCATTGCCGTAAGTATTATTCAGTTAACATATGTACGTCTACCGTACTATATATATATTGTAAAATATCATGCTTTAGGAAGAATCACATACCTTCTCAGCGAAAACCACCTGCCAAGTTGAATATGTCGCGCGCAGAGAGTCAGCCTATAATAGTCACAGACATCTATCAAAGACTACTCTGAAGGTCATTCTAAACAGAGGGTTCACAATTCTATGGAAAGTTGGGCAGCACTTCCACTGCGGTGAGCTATATAAGTCTGCGTGAAAACAAATTCTATGTAAATCTGATTTGATTATTCTTCTTTTAAACGTTTCTTCTGTGGGAACAGTTCAATTCTTTTCTGTGATATTCTTCTAAGTATTTAATACTTATTCTAATACTACAACGAAGTATTCTCTAATTCAAAGAGGTTAGGATTAGTTACCTCATTAAGCCCAATAATATCCTAGAAAAGTCGGCACTGAGCAAGGTTTTGCTCCTAAGTTGTATGCTCCAAGCAAACCATAGACGTTCTTCCCAACTTCTACTAAGGCCGAAGGTATTGGGGCGAGGGTATTTTGGGCAGTATAACAATACACGCAGGCAACTTTTCTACCAAGGGAGGGGGGGTAGGTTTTGGCTAGGCTAGGGGGGCCTCGGCCAAACTTATTAGGCTAGAGGGGGGGGTATTCGGCCAAGGGCCTTCACAAGGGGAGGAGGTGTTGGACTAAAAGAGGCTGAAAGGGAGAGGAGAGGTTTTTCAAGACTTGGAAAGATTTGTGGATGAAGAACTCTTCATCTCTAAGGGGTATTTATAGGTCAGAAGTGGCCAACCAATGGCCAAGATTAAGACAAGTGCAAGGCAAGTGTAGGGTGAGGATTAACTATACACAAATATCCTACCAACTCCGACTTGTGCACAAGGCACAAAAACGTGCCATTGCTCTCCAATTTCGTCGAACGGACGATCTGTCCATCAATGGGAGGGTGCCAAGTGTCGCCTCCGTTGGTCCAAAATGTTTAGTCTCTCGGAAAAATCCGCAAAAATTAGAAATGGCATAGCGGAATTTACCCAACAAAGTCGTGAAAACGTTTGCGTGGAAACGATTCTTTTAGCGAGTTGTGTACAAATAAAAACGTTTTGCCTAAACTTTAAGGCTAGACTTTTGTACGTATTCCCTTACGTACATACTCTGGAAATACGGGGTATAACACCGTAGTTCCAGGGTATGTATGTGAGGACGTACGAGAATACGAGAGTAATATTGGAAAGGAAGAAAGATGTGATTTTTTCGACGGAAAAGTTTCCGTACGTGAAGGAAAGAGGTTTATTATTGAGAATTTGATTCTCAATTTTGGTATTTAAGACTTTAAGAACTTATAAGAATTATGGAATTTATATTTTACGGATTTGGTCACGTGGGGCCCACCCGAGGAAATTTTACGTTTTGTGGGGCCCACGAGGGTTACGGAATTTTTTTATGGACGAATGAGAGGGCGACACGTGGCACCCCCTCACATGGTCTTGGACGATTATTGCAAGGATAGGATGGTCATTTGACCTTTGTGGATGAAAGTCTTCAAGCTTGAGTGTATTGACCAAGTCAACTTGTCCACTTGGCCATTATCCATGTGATCTTCATCCTAGCCACACATTTGTGATTATCTTGACCTTCCATTGTATTATATATACACACTAGTGCAAGACTTGTCTTCCAACACTTAGAATTATTTCACATTTCTTGTTCTTCACTAAGAGAGCTCACGGGTTGGGGGTTTTCCACACAAAAATTTTTGTAGTTTTGTTCCATTGTTCACAAGACTTAAACCCAAGGTCCCTAAGGGTGTTGTAAGGTTATCTCAATAGAAAGATCCCGGAAAAGTGGCGTTTTCGTATTAGTCGCAAGGCGGAAACTTATGGAGCTCTTCAACTTTGAAGTTGGAACTTGAAGATGGGTTCTTCATAGGCTTCTAAGGAGTGCATGGAGCGGATTGGAGCATAAGGAAAGGAGCTAAGAATTGCTAAGGAGCGACTTTGAATCTTGGAAATTTTAAGGGCTTGTAAAGGTATAATTCTTGTCGTTTTAGTAATTAAGATTACTACTTGTTGTAGCTTTGGATAGTAGCAAGCATGAGGTATATATTATGAAGTTTGATAAGTGAATTGACTATTGGAACACTAATCCGAAAAATAGTATGTTAGCCCTTAAGATTGTAATTCAAGTTGATTACTAGTTAAGTTGTCATATGTTATATAAAGAAGGAAATTGTAGTTGTGGAAGTTGTTTATGACTATATAACATGTTTGACCCAAGAACTTGAATTGGATAAGAATTGGTGTTGTTGTATCTCAAGTGCCGAATAGACATTGTGTTTTGTGGACTAGTTTTGATGTCAATTGTGGGGCGGAATTTTACACGTCTTGTAGGGCGTGTAATCCCTTTATTTGCTGAAATGTTTGAGCCTTAAATGTGGCATTTGGTTATTGAATTCGGCCTTGAAAAGGTGGCAAAGTATGTAGAAACAAAGGAAGTCTTTGTCCGATTTTCAGTAGAATTTAGTGACCTTGTACTTAGAATATTCTACGAAGAGAGCTAGAGGTTAATAGACATTTTATGACAATTATAGGTTGAAGTACTACGAGTAGCGTATTCTACTTGAAGGGTAGAAAAGGCTAGCAAGGGTATCGTACTTGGAGCGTTTTGCTAATTGTCGATAATCGTCGCGAGGTATGTGAACCTCTTCCTATCTTTTCTAGCATGATTGTTGTAAACTATGTAGTACGGTAGACGTACGTGTGCTAAATGATATTGGTTGGTTTAGAACATAAAGTGTTATAATGGCTTTATGGGAAGTTAATTATAAACGACTTTATGTAGGTAAAAGAATGGTTGATTGTTTTTAAAAGATAAGAGACTTGACTTGTATTTGACTTGAATTGTGTTAAAAAGTTGTGAAACCTCATTCGTGAGTAATGAGTACTTGGTTTTTAAAAGAATAATGTTATATTGATTTCGGAAATGGGAATAATTATCGAACAAGCGATCTGCGTTAATAAAGGAAAATGTAATAACAATTAATTATATTAAAACCAGTAGAAACCTCCGTCTGCATAGAAGCTAAGATAAGACAAAATTGTATTACATTTCCTAGATCATGGCTGCTTTAATAAGATCATTAATAACAAGTATTGATTTTTCTTAAATTCCAAAGTAAGGAACTTGTTTTCTAAAAAAGAAAAGAGACTTGAGGAATTTGAAGTGTTTTGGTTTAAAAGAAAGGCATGTTTTTGTCTTAAAATGGTTTAAAAAGAAGGCATGGTTTTGTCTTAAATTGGTTTACTTGAAATGATAGTTACTCTATTTTTGATACTATGGGTATCGTATGACTTTTGTAAAAGAAAGGGGTCTTTTGAAAGATTTTAAGTACGTAGTACTTTAGGATTAAAACCCGGATTGTTGGCACAATATGGGAGTACTTGAGTTTTTATAAATGGTGAATCAATTTACATGTTAATGAAAGTCTAAAAGTATGTTGAACTTGTCTATGCTAGTTGTGATAGCTTTTGTTGTGCAAGTATTGTATTTCTATACCACCGCGTCTCTCGATAGAGGGCCGGCTGACTTGTTGTGAATTTACTTGGGCGTCGCGTGTGACGTAAGATTCCACTGTATGCTTCCATTATTATTTTCACATGGGCATGTCTGCAGATGAGGATTAGGGCATGTGACCATTATTGTTATTCTATGGACTAGCTCTCCATGAGGTTTTTCTGATTCGGCCTTGGTATCTGGTAGTTGGCTTTCGTACTTGCCCCGATCGTGGCTGATTCGGCTTTGGTTCTGGTAGTTAGCGCCGTACTTGCCCGCTCGGTTTGTGGCGAAGTCTCGTGACTTACGGTTGTGATCTGGTGGTTAGCCTGGTTACTTGCCCCCGTCAGCTACGTGGCGCAGGGAGGATCTGGTAGAGGCTATCGCACTTTCCACGTGTCAGCTTCGCGAGTCAGTGTTTGGAAGAAGCTTCGTGACTTACGGTTGTGATCTGGTGGTTAGCCTGGTTACTTGCCCCCGTCAGCTACGTGGCGCAGGGAGGATCTAGTAGAGGCTATCGCACTTGCCACGTGTCAGCTTCGTGATATGGTTGTTTATTGTTGTTGGTACGATAGGTTCTGGTAGCTGGCTTTCATACTTGCCCCGGTCAGTTGATGATGCAGGTTGGATCTGGTAGTTATGCCTTCGTACTTGCCCCGTACGGTTTTTATGACACAGGTGGGACCTGGTGTTCATGTGTACTTCTTGGTGTTATTATATCATAGGCTGCCGATGAGGAAGGTATTCCACGGCATGATTGATGTTGTGGGCGTGAGACCCATTGTTATATTTGAGTGATGACTTTGAGGCGTGAGTCCCGACTTGACATATTCGCTTATATGTTGTGTCGTAGTTTGGTTATCATACATGTCTCCGCTTTATATAGACTATTATGATTTCATTTACGATATTTTGATTTCACATACTTGGTACCGTTGTTATCGACCTTCTCGGCCGCGTTATGCCGTAGGTAGAGGTACACCGTTGTTGATCCTCATTCATAGGATCGCGATTGCGTTGGGAAGCTCCGTTTCTCCGAGGCTTATCTTTTGGTATAGTCACATCAGAGGTACTTGTACATTCGTGGTATGGCGAGGACTGTCCCATCATAGTTGTTGTTACATTCTTAGAGGTGCAGTAATCGTTGTGGCGTGGTTTGTAAGGATTGTAATCGTTTCTGTTATTTTGTATATACATGAAGGTGACCGCTTTGGTTAACCTGTTTTCTTATCTTGTATCTTGTTCCCTGTTTAAGTTTTTGTTTCCGCTGATTTTCTCTGATGTTGTATCACTAGGGTGCCCGGGGTAAGGCAACAGTCGCGGGCCCGAGGTCGAGTCGTGACAAAAGTGGTATCAGAGCAGTTAGTCCTCGGAAAGTGTCTCTGCATCGTATCTAGTATGATCTTGATTATCGGTGTGTTGTGCACCACATCAATAATCGTGAGGCTATAGGATATTTAGGATTGGTTTCATTCTTCTCACTCGAGATCGTGCCTTAGAGTTGTGTTATAAGTTGGACCCATCCGCGATTTGTTTTTACGCTTATGCCTCGCATGGCAACCCGGCGAAGAAGGCAAAGCGGCCGGAGCTGCTAGTAGGACATGTGAGAAGTACGAGGCGCAGCCGGTCATTACGAGATAGTTCTTCAGACGGCGAGTTTTGCGACGCCGCCCGGCCAGCGAGTTTAGAGTCGCAGCGGCTACGAGACCACGGTACTGAGCCTCAGGTCACGGCTGGAGTAGAGAGATGGGTTACATGGAGATGGCGATTACTAGCCAGATCGTGGCGGACATGAGATAGGACCGGATCACGGCGGTTCGAGCACCCGTGGTTCACGAGATAGGATAGTTTGAGGCTACGGGACTTTCTGATTGCGACGCCAGAGTTCTACGGTCGAGGCACGAGGATGATCCGCAGAGTTCATCAAGCGATTCTGCCGCATCATAAGTGATCAAGGCTTCGGAGACCGAGTCAGTGGTCTTAGGTACGCATCGGCTGCGTAATACCGCAGTCGACTGGTTTGATTCATGGGAGCTGTCCCGGGGAGTGCATGCGCCTCCAGCTGTATGGGACGAGTTCTCTGAGGCATTCCTTGGTCATTTCTTGCCGCCACAGATGAGGATAGCACGGGCCGACAAATTTTTGATGCTGAGACAGAGAGGACGCACAGTTCGGGAGTACAACGTTGAGTTCGACTCGTTGGCTCGATATGTCCCTGCGTTAGTGGCAGATATGGAGGACAGAGTGCACCGCTACGTCACGGGGCTCGATGACTACTTGGCAGAAGCTTGCTCGGGTGTAGCTCTTCAGCCGGGCATGGACATTGCCCGTATACAGGCTAATTCACAGGGGATGGAGGAACGTAGAGACCGACGTGGGGCTGTGATCAGCATAAGAGGCCGAAAGCGGGGTCCTTTGGTAACTTTCGAGGCGGACCGCCTCAGCGAGCTAGTTATACACCTCGCCCGATCTGAGTGGTCCTCCACGATCTTGAGCGTCGTGGTATTCGAGGCGGGTCGAGCTCCGTGTTTCATATTTTCGGGAGTAGAGTACTCGCGGATGAGGCTACCGTATCTCGGTGTATCCATTGTGGTAAAACCCATAGGAGTGTCGTACTAGTTTGGGAGATTGCTATACTTGCGGCAGGCCATTTTGCGAAAGAGTGTCCACTGCAGGTAGCGCGGCAAGGGAAAGTGAAGCGAGAGTTACAGTATATCCTTAACCTGCAGAGACTAGTATGTATTGATGTTATGATGATGTGTTAAGTGTTATGTTCGGATAGCTTTGTGTTAAAATGTGATTTAGAAGCCTGGTTAGTGAAAAGGGTAAGTCTAGGGATGAGAAAATTTTGAACCTTAGAAATTATGACAGTTGAGACATTAGATGTAAGGCCGTCTTGAGTAAAAGACTTTACGGTTAATCTTTGTCAGAATACATAGTATACGTGGAGTATTTGTGTGATAATTCCATGGGTAGTTGTGATAAGTGGTAGCTTTCATGGCCGAATTAGTAAGAGTGTTCCGGATCGGGAACGAGAGAGTTTGGCGCGATAATGGGTCGGGTTGAGGCGGTCGCGGGTCAACCCGGCCGGAATGAAGTGGGGTCAGTTTGAGGTGGTCCCGCTAGGTGGTGGGGTCACGAGGGTGCTAGGCCCAAGTTTAGATAACCATGGTACGAGTTCGTAGACGCGTTCGACCAGAATTGGATCGTGAAGGCCGGGAATGGCCTTGGAGGAAATCGAGGCTAGTAAGATGACCAAGGTTGGAGGTAGTAACTCCAAGGTTTTGGAAACTGAAGCAATGACGGAATGCAGACGTGTACTAGAAAGAGTTCGTGTTCGAAAGGTACGACGAGTAAGGGAAGGAGTGAACATGTGTTAAGAGAAGGGAAGTGATCATTTTGTGAAGTAACGAGGTGAAGAAAGTATCCTTTAGACCATGGGTGGAAGATTTTGTGACGTTAGAGATGATTCCTCGTTGGCTTGGATTAGAGTTTTGCGCATGTGTTATATTATGGCCAGGTGTGGCATAATTGGTTTTGTAAGTATAGTAGTGAAGACTATACCGACGCGTGTATGTTTTGAGACTTAGAAGGAACATTCGGGACGAATGTTTCTAAGGGGGAAAGAATGTTACACCCCGTAGTTCCAGGGTATTTATGTGAGGACGTACGTACGAGAATACGACAGTAATATTGGAAAGGAAGAAAGATGTGATTTTTTCGACGGAAAAGTTTCCGAACTACGTGAAGGAAAGAGGTTTATTATTGAGAATTTGATTCTCAATTTTGGTATTTAAGACTTTAAGAACTTATAAGAATTATGGAATTTATATTTTACGGATTTGGTCACGTGGGGCCAACCCGAGGAAATTTTACGTTTTGTGGGGCCCACGAGGGTTACATAATTTTTTTATGGACGAATGAGAGGGAGACACGTGGCACCCCCTCACATGGTCTTGGACGATTTTTGCAAGGATAGGATGGTCATTTGACCCTTGTGGATGAAAGTCTTCAAGCTTGAGTGTATTGACCAAGTCAACTTGTCCACTTGGCCAATATTGTCACGACCCGATCTCGCGCCCGCGACTGGTGCCTTACCCCGGGCACCCTAGTGATAACAACATCAGAGAAAATCAGCGGAAATAAAATTTAAACAGGAAACAAAAGACAATATAAGAAAACAGGCCAACCAAAACGGTTACATTCATGTATATACATAACTGAATAGTTAAAATCCTTTACAAACCCTGCCCACAACAGTACTACAGACCTCTAAGAATGAAACAACATCTATGACGGGACAGGGCCCCGCCATACCCCTGAATGTACAAGTACCTACACCGGCGGACTATACAAAAGATAAGCCTCGGAGAAGCGGAGCTTCCAACGAGCTGCGATCCTATGAGCGAGGATCAACAATCGTGTACTTACTGCGGCATGAACGCAGCCCCGGGCGAGGTCGGCATAACAGTACCAAGTATGTGAAATGAAAATACGTAATGAAATCACATTTCATCATTTTATAAAACCATTTTGCGATAAGTAAATAGTTATGCCAAGTAAGGGCGATATCCCAGAATAATCACTCACATAACTATGGGTCTCACGCCATAATATCACTCATGCCCATGGAACTCATTCCTCATCGCTTAGCATATGATGTAAAACAACACCTATGTGAACTCAACACTAGATCTGCGCATGCGTTATCAAACCGATCGGGCGAAGTAGAATCGCCCACGTTCAAAAGCTAGTCATATCCCTTCACGGGCATGGTACTAAGCCAACTACGGATCAAAGCTAGCCACGCAATCGGCGAGGCAAGTACCATAAGCGAACGTGCCACCTACCTCGCCTCACGAGATATGGCCGAGGCAAGTATCTCGCTATCTACTGAGCTGCGATACGAGATATGACCAGACAAGTATCTCAAGTGTGCTGTAACCACGTGTACAAATCAAGCGTGATCGCTTTCATCGCGGGAAGCTTCATGGATTAGCGGTCCATGGACAAATAACAAAACCCTCACAATGACCGCATGCCCGCATCTTACCTCGGAAAGCATGGTCATGAAACCATCCCTGCGGGCGCGTGCGTGGATCATCCATCGCGTCAGCATGTCCAAAGGAAATAACAAGATAATACTCAAAGTGGACGCATACTCGTGGACCATCCAACGTGTCAGTATGTCCCAAAGAAATAACCAGATAATACTCAATAGTGGACGCATACTCGTGGACCATCCAACGTGTCAGTATGTCCAAGCAATCAATCAGATAGCCGGCCCTCCCCGAGAGACACGGTAGCACAAAATCAAACACTTGCACAACAAAAGCTATCACAACAAGCATAGGCAAGTTCAACGTACTTTCTTTCTTTCAAAAAGACCTCTTGTTACGTAAAAGCCACACGATACTAATACTCGTAGTATATAAAGAAAACACGTTTTACTTTTAAAACCAAATTACTTCACCTTCGTAAAAATCTTTACAAGGCTTTTAAAATCAAGTACTCTATACTTTTTAAACCCAATTAACTTACTCTTTTCAAAACAAGTAACCTATACTTAAATCAAGTTACTTCTCCTTTTCCGAAAACAAGTCGTTATAAGTCAAGTCTCTTATCTTTCAAGATCAAGTCTCTTAACTTTCAAAATCAAGTCGTTTCTTGTCAAACCCAATCTTTCTTTTATCTTCATAAAGTCGTTATAACTAACTTCCCATAAAGCCATTATAACACTTTATGTTTTAAGCAAACAAAATTCATTTCACACACGTACGTCTACCGTACTATATAGTTCACAACAATCATGCTCAAGAGTATAGGAAGAATCACATACCTTTTTAGCTTAAACCACAAGCCAAGTCAAGTATGCCGCGCGTAGAAGATCCACCTATAATAACCACAATACATCTATCAACTTCTAGTTCTCTTCGTAGAATATTCTAAATACAAGATTCCTTATTCTACAGAAAATTCGGCAGCACCTCCCCCCCCCCCCCCCGCTATCACATAAATCTCCTCCCCTATCAAGTCCCGCTATCACATAAATCTCCTCCCCTATCAAGTCCCGCTACCAGGCCAACAACTCTCAGGGGATTACACGTCTAACCGGACGCGTTCAATTCTGCTTCACAATAATACTACACAAGTCTACTGTAAGTACAGTCCAATGTAAATACAGTTCAATCCTTTATAATCATCCTTCTAATATAATATACTAAAGTATAACTACTACAACATGTAATATTCAATTACAATAGGGGGACACAGATCATTACCTCGATAAGCCCAAAATTATCCAAGATTATAAGTCGATCCTGGGCAACGTTTAGCTCCAAATACTTACGCTCCAACCCGCTCCAAGCAACCCTTAGAAGTTTCTAAACAACTTCTCTAAACACTTCAACCAAGCTAGGAAGATTTTTCTAGGGTTTCGTTTTGCGACTATTGGAATAAAGTGGTGTTTCCGGGCTCCTAGTATTGAAATAACTTTGGAATACTACTAGGGATACTAGGCTAAGGTATTTGGGATTATACTACAATACTTGAAGTATTTCTACACAAGTGGGGGAAGGGGGACGAAAATACAAGCTAAAGGGAGGGAGATATTTTGCTTTGGAAAGCTTAAGTGTGGATGAAATTACTCTTCAACTAAGGGGGGTATTTATAGAGGAGTCAAGGGTCAATATCATAGCAAGTGGGTGGTCAATATTGGGCCATGTGTGTGTGGGTCCCACCACACCACATGGCCAACGAAAAACTCTCCAAGTGTCATGGCCATTTCGGCCAAGGGGACAAGTGGCTAGCCACTTGTCCCACCAATTCGGCCAAGGTGCCACATGGGGGTGACACGTGTCGCCCCCTGACTCGTCCAAAATATTTCGTCTTCCGAAAATATCCAAAATACCGAAAATCTCAAAAACAAAGTGGGCCCCACAAAACCGTAAATTTCTCCCGTGGGCCCCACGTGACCATTTCCGAAAATAAAATCTCATAATTCTAATATAATCCAAGAATCCCAAATACCAAATCTGGGAATCCAATTCCCATCAACGAACCTTTTTACTTCACAAAACCCGGAAACTTTTCCATCGAAAAATCGCATCTTTCTTCTTTTCCAATTTTTCTGTCGTACTCTCGTACGTACGTCCTCACATACATACCCTGGAACTACGGGGTATAACATTCTTCCCCCCTTAGAAACATTCATCCTGAATGTTCCTTCTAAGTCTCCAAACGTACTTGCGCCGGTATAGTCTCCACTACTATACTTACAAAACCGATTCATGCCACCACTGGCCAGAATATAACATGTGCGCAAAACTCAAATCCAAGCCAACGAGGAATCACCTCTAACATCACAAAAAGCTCCCAGCCATGGTCTAAAGGATACTCCATTCGCATCTTCACTTCACAAAAGAAAGGATCACTTTCGTTCTCATAACACATGTTCGCTTCTTTTCTTACTCGTCGTACCTTTCGTGATACGAACTCTTTCTATTACATGTACCACACTTGATCATCGCCGGTTCCAAAACCTTGAGTCACTACCTCAAACTTGGTCATCTCACTAGCTTCAATTCCTCTAAGGCCATTCCGCCTTCACGCCCGATCTGGTCGAACGCGTCCACGAACTCGTCGATGGTTACCTAAACTTGGGCCTAGCACCCTCGTGGCCGTACCACGGCGGGACCACCTCGAACCCACCCGCTCATTCCGGCTGCGGGTTGACCGCGATCCGCCTCAACCCAACCATTATCGCGCCAAACTCTTGTTCCCCGCTCCGGAACAATCTCATCTATCAAGTCACGAAAACCTAGTGGTCTTCTTAGCTCAACTACCCCCTTTCATTTCACACCACTCAGGGACTTAGCACACAAATATACCCCACGTATACTATGCACTCCGACAGGTCAATCGTAAACAAAATCTTTTTCTCAAGACGGCCTCGCATCTAAGGTCTCCACGTATAATATTCTAAGGCTCACACCTTCCATGTCCCCATACTTACCTTTCCAACTACCCATGTTTTCTAAACCACACTTAACACAATTCTATACGTATAGCACTCCACACGTATCCACCATAACAACATAACCAAGTCTCTTAAGGGCTAAAGATATCTCTGCAACTACTGCCTCACTTTCCCTTTGTCGCTATAACCATAATCCTGCCCTGCAGGGCGCCTAGCTATATAAGGCGATGAACCAGCCACCGATGCCGAAGGCTGAGTCTCTACATCTGTGCTACCTCTGGTAGGACAAACTCTCACCAAATGGCCCTGCTGGCCGCAAGCATAACAATCTCCCAAACTAGCACGACACCCTGAGGATCATCCTCAGCTCTCTATTCATAGAACTCTGGCGAACTGCAACTCAAGAAATCCCGAAGTCTCAGATTATCGGATCTAGGGTGAATCATCGTCGCTTGAACCACCGGCTCCGTCCGCTCCTCATATCTTGCCACGATCCTAGCTAATCGGGCCATCTCTTGAACTCATATCCTCGGCTCGTCGTGGGCGAGGCTCGGTATTGTGGCCTCAGTAGAAAGCTGCCGCCATTCTAACTCTGCTTGGGGCTAGCGGCGTCATAAAACTTCGTCGTCAAGTACTATCTTAGGTAATGACCGGGCTGTGCCCTCGTAACCCTCGTGTTCAACTTGTAGCTCCTCTGCTGCCTTGCCCATCCGGGCCTCGTTGCCTTGCGCGGAGGCATAATCGCACATCTGAATACGTCAGGGAGTCCAACTTATAACATGACTCTAAGGCACGATCTCGAGTGAGAAGAATGAAACCAATCCTAAATATCCTGTAGCCTCACGATTATAGATGTGGTGCACAACACACCGATAATCAAGACTCTACTGACACGGTGCGTAGACACTACGAGGATTAATCGCTCGATACCACTTTTGTCACGACCGATCTCGGGCGCGGGTGCTGCCTTCTATGCGCCGGTAATCGGGCGTCACTCGTGCCTTACCCGGCACCCTAGTGATACAACATCGAGAAAACCGGCGGAAATAAAAACTTTACACATGAAATGAGAATCTGATAAATAAACGAGCCAACCAAAAGCGCTTGCCTTGGTATATACATAAAACACGAACAGTTTAATCCTTTTACAACCTGCCTTACAGATTACGGACCTTAAGATTTATACAACAACTATGGCGGACGGGGCCGCCATACCCCTGAACGTAAGAACTTACGGACTGTGGTAACATACCAAAGATAAGCCTCGACGGAATGGAGCTCCCCAAACGCTGAAATGAGATCCTAACGCGGGGATCGACGGTGATGTACCTCTACTGCGGCATGAACGCGGCCGAAGGAGGTCGATCTGCAGTACCAAGTATGTGAAGCAGAAAATCGTAAATGAAATCATAATAGTCTATATAAAGCGAGAGACATGTATGATGACCAAACTACGATATATAACATATAACGATTCACGTCAAGACAGGACTCACGCCCTCCAAATTATCACTGTGCGGTGGAATTTCTTCCTCATCCGGCGATTTATGATATAACAATACCAAGGATTATACATGAACACGAGTCCCACTGTGTTATAAAACCGTCTGAGACAAGTATAACTACCGAATCCGACCGTACTAATAATACAATGCAACCAAAACACGGCCGTCACGGGGCAAGTCACGAGCCGACTACAGGAGACCAAGGCGGTCACGTGGTGGCGGGGCAAATCTGGTGACCACGAGGACGAGCGTATCACGAGACTTCGTCACTATCTTGAGCAGGGCAAGTCACGGTGACTCAGGTGCAGGCGAATCATCCGTGAGGCGGGCAGAAGTGCGGCCACCACGGGGACAAGGCGAACAAGAAGAAACCTCATGGAGAGCTAATCCATAAATAACAATTCTTGCACAACCAAGGCTATCACCACAAGCATAAGCAAGTTACGCAACAACAAGCATAGGCAAGTTACACAACAACAAGCATAGGCAAGTTACACAACAACAAGCATAGGCAAATTACACAACAACAAGCATAGGCAAGTTACACCACAACAAGCGTAGGCAAATTACACAACAACAAGCATAGGCAAGTTACACCACAAAAAGCGTGAAGTTACACAACTCAAGTTACTTTCATTTTATGCCAAAGTCCGGTTTTTAACCTAAAGTACTACGTCGTTAAATCCCTTTTAAAGAGATCTATTACTTTTATCAAAGTCACCCGATACGTAGTATTAGAATGACCAACCCACATTCCTTTTCAAAATCAAGTAACAACATTCTTTTCCTAAGTTCGGTTTGCCTAGTTTGATAACTCAAGCTTCTCATTTTCAAATGGTTTCATAGTTCATAAACTTAATCACTTGATTCCTTTTTAGAACAATTGAGTAATATATGTCTTACGTGAGAGTAGGTTATTCTTGTTTACAACATTCTTATTACAATGACCATGATCTAGAAAATGTATATCATTTTGTCTCATCTTAGTTTCTATGCGGATGGAGGTTTCTCTTGGTTTTAATACAATTCATCATTATTTAATACATTTTCCTTTTATTAACGCAATGCGATGGTGCTGCCGATACATTCGATTTCGAAATCGGTAAAACATTATCCCTTTAAATAAAACCAAGTACTCATTACTCACGAATGAGGTTTCACACAAACATTCACATTAAAACAAATAAGTTAAGTCTCTTATCTTATAAGATCAAGTCTCTTAACTTCTAACATTAGTAAACCATTTTCTTTACCTCTCTTAAGACATTATACCTAACTCCCATAAAGCTAGTATAACTCTTTTTAAAACCTTTAAAACCAAGTGTTACTCTTCCTTCAAAGCGATTATAAATCTTTTGAAATACATCAAGTTCTTTATTATAACAAGCGATTTATAATTCACATCGATTACCTTTTAAAACCACAAAGTATTTTCTTACCTACATAAAGCCGTTATAACCAACTTCCCATAAAGCGTTATAACACTTTATGTTTTAAGACAATCAAACACGATTAACACGTATGCGTCTACCGTACTACATAGTTCACACATATCATGCTAGAAGAGATAGGAAGAGGTTCACATACCTCGCGACAGTCTTAACTACTAGCAAAACGCTCAAGTACTTCAAACCGTCGGCTACTCCTTGCCACGTAGATCGCACCACACGTAGTACTTCAACCTATAAGGCCACAAGCGACATTAACATCTAGATCTCATCGTTCCATATTCTACGAGAAAATTCGGCACCTCCCCGCCATAGCGTAAATCTCCTTCTCTATCGGCGGCTACAAGCCAACCGGGGTTTTACACGCCTAACCGGACGTGTACAATTCTACTACGGTAATACTACACAAGTCTCTGTCTGATCTATGTAATTACAGTTCGATTCTTAATTCTTGAGCTTAAGTCAAAAGACATTGCCACGATTAAGTATAGTTCTATATATAGTATACTTCAACTATATATTCTTACAACATGTAATTTCCAATTACAATAGAAGGATGATGAGTGTTTACCTCGATAAGCCCAAAATTATCCGAGTATAATGTCGCTGAGCAAGGTTTAGCTCTACTCAGAGTGCTCCAATCCGCTCCAAACAACCCTTAGAAGTTCTAACTAACTTACTCCAAAACTTCAACCAACGGTGAAGGTTTCCTTAGGGTTCGGTTTGAGACTAAAAGGACAAAAGGTAGTATTTAGGACTCTACGTATAGAGGTAACTTTGGAATACTACAAGGTATAAGGCTAAGGTATTTTGGGCATTATAACAATACTTGGAGGAGTATTTCAATACCACAAAGGGGGTACCACGAGAACAACACCAAGGGAGGGGTGTTCTCGGCTTTAGGCTCACAAAGGGGAAGGTTTCGGCCAAAGGCCTTCACAAGAGGAGAGGGCTCTTGGGCGAGAGTCAACAAGAGGAGGAGGGGTTCTCAAGACTTAGGCAAGTGAAGAGTGGATGAAGAAGTCTTCAAAGAGAGGGGTATTTATAGCAAAACCAAAGGCCAACCAATGGCGAGATCAAGCCATGTGCAAGGCAAGTGTAAGGCCAAGATCAAGCCAAGTGCACCCTAACCCTACTCCACAAAACACTCCACAAAACAAGCCACAAAGCAAGCAAGGCACAAAAGAGGAGCCAATCGGCGAGGCCAACGAGGCTCTCTTTGGGCGTGATCGTCCAACCTTCCCCACTTGCTTCCAATGTGAGGGTGACACATGTCACCCTCCCGTTGGTCAAAATGTTTCGCCTCTCGGAAAAATCCGCAAAAATTTTAAATGACATGGCGGAATTTTCCCAGCGTAAACTGTGGAAGCGTTTAGCCGAAAGCGACTCTAATCGCACTTGTGCCCAAATTTCGAATCAATGCCTAACTTAAGGCTCAAATTTACGTGCGTCGTCCATACGTACATACTCGGAAATACGGTATAACATTCTTCCTTAGAAACATTCGTCGAATGTTCCTTCTAGGTCTCAAAACAAGCGGCGTCGAGATAGTCTTCACCGCTATCGCACGAAAATAATCATGCCACACCGCCACAAAACACACGTTCACTTCTCCCTTTCTCGTAGTACTCGTCACGAACACCGAACTCGTTCTAGTATCCGTACCACTTACATCAACGCTCGTTTCCAACCCTCGAGTCACTACCTCCAAACTTGGTCATCTCCTAACCTCGATTTCCCTAAGGCCATTCGGCCTTCACGAACTGATTCGATCGAACGCGTCCACGAACTCATCGATGGTCATCTAAACTTGGGCCTAGCACCCTCGTGACCTACCACCGGGACCACCTAATCGGCCCACCCCAAACCGGGTTACGGTTGACCCAAATGGTCCTCAACCCGACCGCAATCGCGCAACTCTTGTTCCCGATCGGAACAATCTTACTATTTCACATCATGAAAGCTACCACTTCCATCTCACACTACCGTGGACTTACCCTTTTCACTAACGTGTTTCTAAATCACATTTTAGCACAAAGCTATCCAAACATAACATTAAACACATCAACAACATCAATACAAACAAAACTCTGAGGTTAAGGATATACAAAACTAGGCGGTTCAAGGACCGCTAAATCGGGAACTTCCACGCGACCTCTACCGGGCCTTAGGTGTACTAACATCCCGCTGGCTATGGAAGGTGAAGAACCGCATCGCTGCCTAGTAGTCCATGCTATCCTACGGTCTACCCACAGTGGGACATCTCTTGCCGGATGGCCTGTTGGCGCAAAAATAACAATCTCAGAGTTAGTACGACACTCTCCCTTATGAAGCTTTCCACAACGGCCACCGAGACAAGGGCAACCTCATCCGCGAGCACTCCGCTCCTCGAAAATCTGAAACACAGGAGCCCAGGCACGCTCACGAATATCCGAAGGTCCGAAAGCGTGGAGGACCACTCTGTCTTGACGGAGTACATAACTAGTCTGCTTCGAGGCGGTCCGCCTCGAAAGTCACCAAAGGACCTGCTGTTGCAGCCTCTTCTGCGACTTTGGTCATTCCGTCGATTTATCCGCTCCTCACATCCAAGTGTATACGCTGCGTGCGGCAATGTCCATGCGGTGAAGAGCTACACGAACAACTCTGCAAGGCAATCATCGAGCCTCAGTAACATATCGGTGCACTCGATCCTCCATACAAGCTACTAACGTGGGGGCGTCTGGCCAATGAGTCGAACTCACATTGTACTCGAACTGTGCGCGTTCTGCGTAACACCAAAAATCTGTCGGCCCGAGCCCTCCTCGTATGGGGAGGCAAGAAATGTGCAAGAAAGGCTTCTGAGAACTCGTTCCATACCGCTGGAAGTGCATGCTCTCCCCTGGAAAGCTCCCAAGAATCAAACTACCGATCATTGCGGTATCACGCGGTTGATGTGAACCTAGGCCACCGACTCGATCTCCGATGCCTTGATCACTCTCATGATCCGGAATCGCGTCGGATGAACTCCTGCGGATCATCCTCGTGCCTCGACCCATAAAACTCGCGGCTACAACTCGGAAAATCCGTAGCCTCGAACTATCGATCTGGGTGAACCACGCGGTGCTCTGGGCTAGCTGCGTCCGGCCTATCCTCAAGTCCGCCACCACGGCCGTTAATCGGGCCACTCCTTGTAACTCATCTCCTCTGCTCCCGGTGCGGATCGAGGCTCAGTCTTGTGGTCTCTGCCACGCTCTGCTCGACTCCTCTGTGCCTTGCCGCCAGGCGGGTTGCCTTACGCGGAGGCATAAGCGGTAAAAGCGGTATGTCGGAGGGTCCATCTTATCACACGGCTACAGGCACGATCTCGAATGAGAAGAATGAAACCAATCCTAAATGTCCTATAGCCTCACGATTATAGATGTGGTGCACAACACATCGATAATCAAGACTCTACTGACACGGTTCAGACACTTTCCGAGGATTAATCGCTCGATACCACTTGGCGCCGAAAATCGGGCGTCACATCGTGCCTTACCGGCGCACCCTAGTGATACAACATCGAGAAAACCGTGAAATAAAAAATTTACAAATTAAATGATAGATATAATAAATAAACAGGCCAACCAAAACATTTGCCTTGATATACATAAAACACGAGCTTTAATCCTTTTACAACTCCGCCACCTTGCAAGATTACTATGCACCTCTAAGATTTATACAACAACTATGACGGGACGGGGCCGCCATACCCCGAACGTCAAGAACTTACGCACTGGGTAACATACCAAAGATAAGCCTCCGACGGAATGGAGCTCCCAAAAACTGAAATGAGATCCTAAACGCGGATCGACAACCGATGTACCTCTCACCGCAGCATGAACGCAGCCGAAGGAGGTCGATCTGGCAAGTACTAAGTATGTGAAATCAGAATATCGTAAATGAAATCATAATAGTCTATATAAAGCAGAGACATGTATGATGACCAAACTACGATATATAACATATAACCCGATTCATATCAAGCGAGGACTCACGCTCCAAATTATCACTCGTGCGTGGAATTTCTTCCTCACTGCCGTGATTTATGATATAACAATACCAAGGATTATACATGAACACGTGTCCCACTGTGTTATAAAACCGTGACTGAGACAAGTATAACTACCAGATCCGACCGTACTAATAATACAATGCAACTAAAACACGGCCGATACGGGGCAAGTGCGAGCCGACTCACAGGAGACTAAGGCGGCCACGTGGTGGCCGGGGCAAGTACGAGGTGACCACCGGGGACGAGTCGTATCACGAGACTTCGTCACTATCTTGAGCGAGGCAAGTGTGAGTGACTCGTGCCAAGGCCGAATCATCCATGAGGCGGGGCAAGTGCGGAGACCACCGGGGACAAGGCCGAACAAGAAGAAACCTCATGGAGAGCTAGTCCATAAATAACAATTCTTGCCTGACCAAGGCTATCACCACAAGCATAAGCAAGTTACGCAACAACAAGCATAGGCAAGTTACACAACAACAAGCATAGGCAAATTACACAACAACAAGCATAGGCAAGTTACACCACAACAAGCGTGAGCAAGTTACACAACCTGTTACTTTCATTTTATGCCAAAGTCCGGTTTTAACCTAAAGTACTACGTCGTTAAATCCCTTTTAAAGAGATCTATTACTTTTATCAAAGTCACCCGATACGTAGTATTAGAATGACCAACCCACATTCCTTTTCAAAATCAAGTAACAACATTCTTTTCCTAAGTTCCAGTTTGCCTAGTTTTAATAACTCAAGCTTCTCATTTTCAAATGGTTTCATAGTTCATAAACTTAATCACTTGATTCCTTTTTAGAACAATTGAGTAATATATGTCTTACGTGAGTAGGTTATTCTTGTTTACAACATTCTTATTACAATGACCATGATCTAGAAAATGTATATCATTTTGTCTCATCTTAGTTTCTATGCAGATGGAGGTTTCTACTGGTTTTAATACAATTCATCATTATTTAATACATTTTCCTTTTATTAACGCTTGCAGATGGTGCATCGATACACATTCGATTTCCAAATCGAAACATTATCCCTTTAAATAAAACCAAGTACTCATTACTCACGAATGAGGTTTCACACAAACATTCACATTAAAACAAATAAGTTAAGTCTCTTATCTTATAAGATCAAGTCTCTTAACTTCTAACATTAGTAAACCATTTTCTTTACCTCTCTTAAGACATTATACCTAACTCCCATAAAGCTAGTATAACTCTTTTTAAAACCTTTAAAACTAAGTGTTACTCTTCCTTCAAAACGATTATAAATCTTTTGAAATACATCAAGTTCTTTATTATAACAAGCCAGTTATAATTCACATCAGTTACCTTTTAAAACCACAAAGTATTTTCTTACCTACATAAAGCCGTTATAACCAACTTCCCATAAAGCCGTTATAACACTTTATGTTTTAAGACAATCAAACACGATTAACACGATGCGTCACCGTACTACATAGTTCACACATATCATGCTAGAAGAGATAGGAAGAGGTTCACATACCTCGCGACGAGTCTGACTACTAGCAAACGCTCCAAGTACTTCAAACCGCTTCGGCTACTCCTTAAGCCACGTGATCGCACCACACGTAGTACTTCAACCTATAAGGCCACAAGGCGCTTATTAACATCTAGATCTCATCGCTCCATATTCTCTGAAAATTCGGCGACTCCCCCGCCATAGCGTAAATCTCCTTCTCTACCGAAGCCGGCCACCACGCCAACCGGGGGTTTTACGCCTAACTGACGTGTACAATTCTACTACACAAGAATACTACACAAGTCTCATTGTAATACGTCCCATGTAATTACGATTCGCTTCTTAATTCTTCAGCTTAAGTCAAAAGACACCGCCACAGGACTAAGTCTAGTTCAATCTAGAGTATACTCCAACTATAGATTCATACACCCTGAAAGTTCCCATTACAATAGAAGGACCGGAGTGTTAACCGCGATAAGCCCAACATTATCCGAGTATAATGTCGCGCTGAGCAAGGTTTAGCTCTACTCGAGTGCTCCATCCGCTCCAAACAACCCTTAGAAGTTCTAACCAACTTCTACTCCAAAACTTCAACCAACGGTGAAGGTTTCCTTAGGGTTTCGGTTTGAGACTAAAGGACAAAGGTAGTATTTCTGACTCTACGATAGAGGTAACTTTGGAATACTACAAGGTATAAGGCTAAGGTATTTTGGGCATTATAACAATACTTGGAGGTATTTCAATACCACTGAGGGTACCACACGAGAACAACACCCATGGGAGGGGGTGTTCTCGGCTTTAGCTCAAAGGGAAGGTTTCGCCAAAAGGCCTTCAAGGGGAGAGGGCTCTTGGGCGAGTCGACAAGAGGGAGGAGGGTTCTCAAGACTTAGGCAAGTGAAGAGTGGATGAAGAAGTCTTGAAGAGAGGGGTATTTATAGCAAAACCAAAGGCCAACCAATGGCCAAGATCAAGCCATGTGCAAGGCAAGTGTAAGGCAAGATCAAGCCAAGTGCACCCTAACCCTACTCCACAAAACACTCCACAAAACAAGCCACAAAACAAGCCACAAAGCAAGGCACAAAAGAGGAGCCAATCGCCAAGGCCAACCAGGCTCTCTTTGGGCCCAATCGTCCAACCTTCCCCACTTGCTTCAATGCGAGGGTGACACATGTCACCCTCCCGTTGGTCCAAAATGTTTCGTCTCTAAAAATCCGCAAAATTTTAAATGACATAGCGGAATTTTCCCAACGTAGCAGTGGAAACGTTTCGTCGAAACGACTCTAATCGGCACTTGTGCCCAAATTTCGAATCCAATGCCTAACAAGGCTCAAATTTCTGCGTGCGTCGCCCATACGCACATACTGAAATACTGGTATAACATTCTTCCTCAGAAACATTCGTCGAATGTTCCTTCTAGGTCTCAAAACAAACGGCGTCGGTATAGTCTTCACCGCTATACGTGCGAAAATAATCATGCCACACCGCCACAAAAACACGCTCACTTCTCCCTTTCGTAGTACTCGTCACGAACACTCGAACTCGTTCTAGTATCCGTACCACACTTCACAACGCTTCGTTTCCAACCCTCGAGTCACTACCTCAAACTTGGTCATCTCCCAACCTCGATTTCCCTAAGGCCATTCCCGCCTTCACGAACTGATTACGATCGAACGCGTCCACGAACTCATACGATGGTCATCTAAACTTGGGCCTAGCACCCTCGTGACCTACCACCGGGACCACCTGAATCGACCCACCCCAGCGGGTTCTGGTTGACCGCAAATGGTCCTCAACCCGACCCCAACACGCAACTCTTGTTCCCGATCCGAACAATCTTACTATTTCACATCATGAAAGCTACCACTTCCGTCTCACACTACCCGGGGACTTACCCTTTTCACTAACCGTGTTTCTAAATCACATTTTAGCACAAAGCTATCCAAACATAACATTAAACACATCAACAACATCAATACAAACAAAACTCTAGAGGTTAAGGATATACACGAAACTAGGCGGTTCAAGGACCACTAAATCGGGAACTTCCACCGCGACCTCTGGGGCCTTCCGTGTACTAACATCCTGCTGGCTATGGAAGGTGAAGAACCCAAATCGCTTCTAAGTAGTCCATGCTATCCTACCGCTACCACGGTCGGACGAGCTCTTGCGGATAGCCCTGGGCGCAAAATAACAATCTCCCGAGTTAGTACGACACTCTCCCTTATGAAGCTTTCCACAACGGCCACATGAGACAAGGGCAACCTCATCCGGCGAGCACTCTCGCTCCTCGAAATCTGAAACACAGGAGCCCCGGCACGCTCCGAATATCCGAAGGTCGAAAAGCCGCGGAGACCACTCAGATCGTGGAGGTACATAACTAGTCGCTCTTGAGGCGGTCCGCCTCGAAAGTCACCAAAGGACCTGCTGTTCGCCCTCTTCTGGCGACTTTGGTCATTCCGCCGATTTATCCGCTCACATCTCAGTGTATACGCTGCGTGCGGCAATGTCCATGCCGGTGAAGAGCTACACCAACAACTCTGCAAGGCAATCATCGAGCCTCAGAACATATCGGTGCACTCGATCCTCCATACAAGCTACTAACGCGGGGCGTCGCCAATGAGTCGAACTCACATTGTACTCGAACCGTGCGCGGCTTCGCCAGAACACCAAAAATCTACCGGCGAGCCCTCGCCTGGGAGGCAAGAAATGTGCAGAAAGGCTTCAGAACTCGTTCCATACCGCGGAAGTGCATGCTCTCCCTCGACAGCTCGAGAATCAAACTAGTCGATCGCGGTATCACGCGATTGATGTGAACCTAGGGCCACCGACTCGATCTCCGATGCCTTGATCACTCTCACGATCCGTCAGAATCGGATGAACTCGCGGATCATCCTCGTGCCTCGACCCATAAAACTCGCGGCCTACAACTCGAGAAAATCCGTAGCCTCGAACTATCGATCTAGGGTGAACCATCGTGCTCACTGGGCTGCTGCGTCCACTTATCCTCAAGTTCGCCTGACCACCGCCATTAATCGGGCCCACTTGTAACTCATCTCCTCTGCTCCGGTGCGGGATGGAGGCTCAGTCTTGTGGTCTCTGCCGCTTACTCTGCAGACTCCTCTCTGCTGCCTTGCCGCCTCAGGCCGGGTTGCCTTACGCGAGGCATAATCGTAAAAACGGTATGTCGGAGGGTCCATCTTATCACACGGCTAAGGCACGATCTCGTAATGAGAAGAATGAAACCAATCCTAAATGTCCTATAGCCTCGCGATTATAGATGTGGTGCAACACATCGATAATCAAGACTTCTACTAGACACGGTGCGTAGACACTTTCCGAGATTAATCGCTCACGATACCACGGCGCCCGAAAATCGGGCATCAGTGCCTTACCCGGCACCCTAGTGATACAACATCGAGAAAACCAGCGAAATAAAAACTTTACACATGAAATGAGAGATATAATAAATAAACAAGCAACCAAAAGCGATTTGCCTTCAGATATACATAAAACTCGAACAGTTTAATCCTTTTACAACCCCGCCACAAAGACTACGGACTCTAAGATTTATACAACAACTATGACGGGACAGGGCCGCCCATACCCCGAACGCATAAGAACTTACGACTCGGGTAACATACCAAAGATAAGCCTCCGACGGAATGGAGCTCCCAAACTGAAATGAGATCCTAAACGCGGATCGACAACCGATGTACCTCTACCGCGGCATGAACGCGGCCCGAAGGAGGTCAAGATAACAGTACTAAGTATGTGGCGTAAATCAGTAAATGAAATCATAATAGTCTATATAAAGCGGGAGACATGTATGATGACCAAACTACGATATATAACATATAACGATTCATCAGAGCGTGGACTCACGCCCTCAATTATCACTGTGCGTGGAATTTCTTCCTCATCGCTAGCTTTATGATATAACAATACCAAGGATTATACATGAACACGTGTCCCACTGTGTTATAAAAACCGTCTGAGACAAGTATAACTACGAGATCCGACCGTACTAATAATACAATGCAACAAAACGAAGCCGTCACGGGCAAGTCACGGCCGTGTAACGACTGCCCGTTAGTTCGGTGCCTACCTTACCGGCGCACCTAGCGATACATACATCGTAGAAAATCAGCGAACATAAAACATGAGTCATTATACAAGAGATATAATAAATAAACAGCAACCAAAACGGTTGCCTTCGTATATACATAAAACACGAGCAGTTTAATCCTTTTACAACCCCGCCTACAACGATACTCATGCACCTCTAAGATAAACAATGACTATGACGGGACAGGGCCCCGCCATACACCTGAATGTACAAGAACCTACAACTCAGGGAACACCTCCCAAGGATAAGCCTCCGGAGAAACGGAGCTTCAAATGCGCTGAATGTGATCCTATGGCGAGGATCCACGATCGATGTACTCTACCGCAGATGCAACGCGGCCCGAAGGAGGTCGATAACAGTACCAAGTATGTGAATCGCATAACATCAGAATGAAATCATACTAGTCTATATAAAGCAGAGACATGTATGATAACCAAACTACGATTCACAACATAAACGATCATCACTCCAATATAACTATGGGTCTCACGCCCACAACATCAATCAGTTCGCATTAGCGCGCCGAATGCTCGCATCGGTGTAGACATGTCCACGATGCAACAATAATACCCATCCGGCGCATGCCCCGGATTCTGCGCCGGTGTAGACATGTCCATGTGACCTCAACAACAAGACAAAGAATCCAAATGGAAGCATACCCGCAGCGCTCGCGATGTCGGTATGTCGAGGAAACAATAAGACAACATTCCAAATGGACGCATACGTGCGCCACGATCGTGTCGATGTCCAAAGGAAACAATAAGACAACATTCCAAATGGGACGATACGTGCGCGCGCTACGCATCGTGGTCGATGTCGAAAGGAAATCACTGGCGATAATCAAAATGGATACATACGCGTGCGCTACGCATCGTGTCGATATATCCAAAGCGATTCACCACAAGACCTTAACTAAAATGAGGCATACCCGTGCGCTCGCATCGTGTCAAGATGTCCAAAGTGATTAACAACAATAATACTATCAGAACGCATTCGTGGAATTTCTCCGTCACCGCCAGACGCGTCAAGTAAGTTCTCAACAAGTCAACCGAACCTCCATCGAGACGCGGTAACACGTAAATACAACGCTTTGCACAACAAAGGTTATCACAATAAGCATAGCCAAGCTTCACAACAAGCATAGGCAAGTTTCACAACAACACAAAGTACTTTCATTTTATACCAAAGTCCGGGGTTTTAACCCCAAAGTACTACATACGTAAGTTCTTTTAAAGAGATCCATTTCTTTTATAAAAGTCACCCGATACCCGTAGTATTAGAATGACCAACCCACCTTCCTTTTCAAAACCAAGTAACAACATTCTTTTCCTAAGTTCCAGTTTGCCTAGTTTCAATTACTCAAGCTTCTCATTTTCAAATGGTTTCATAGTTCCCAAACTTAATCACTTGATTCCTTTTTAGAACAATCGAGTAACATATGTCATATATGTGAGTAGTTTATTCTTGTTTATAACGATCTTATTACAGCAGCCATGATCTGTAAGATGTAATATCATTTTGTCTTATCTTAGCTTATGCGGATGGAGGTTTCTACGGTTTTAATACAACACATCATTATTCAATACATTTTCCTTTTATTAACGCCGCAGTTGGTGCTGTCGATACACATTCCGATTCCAAATCGCAAAGCATTATCCCTTTAAAAACCAAGTACTCATTACTCACGAATGAGGTTTCACACAAACATCCACATTAAAACAAATAAGTTAAGTCTCTTATCTTATAAGATCAAGTCTCTTAACTTCTAACATCAGTAAACCATTTTCACTTACATAAGGTCGTTATAACTAACTTCCCATAAAGCTATTATAACACCCATGTTTTAAACCAACCAAATCACTTAGCACGTACGCGTCTGTACTACATAGTTCACAACCATCATGCTAGAAAAGATGGGAAGAGGTTCACATACCTCGCGACGATTTCGACAATAAGCAAAATGCTCCAAGTACTACAACCTTGCTAGCCCTTTCCACTCTCGGTAGAATACGCTATTCTTAGTACTTTCACCTATAAAGGTCACAAACGCCTATTAACCCCAAAACACAAGTTTCTATCTTTCTATAGAAAATTGGCAAGATTCTCCCGCAACAGCGTAAATCTCTCTCTATCGAGGCCACCAAGCCAACCGAGGGTATACACGCCTAACCGGGCGTGTACAATTCTACTCGATAATACTACACAAGTCTACCGTCACATGTCCTATGTAAATACAATTCGATTCGATTCTTTATTCTTCAAAGCTTAAGTCAAAAGACATTGCGAATACTAAGTAGTTCCATATATAGTATACTTCAACCAAACATGTAATTTCTAATTACAATAGAGGACGAGATAATTACCTCGATAAGCCCAAAATTATCCGAGTTTAATGTCGCTCCTGAGCAAGGTTTAGCTCCACTCTGTGCGCTCCAAACCACTCCAAACAACCCTTAGAAGTTCTAACCAACTTCTACTCACATACTTCAACCAACTATGAAGATTTCCTTAGGGTTTCGGTTTGAGACTAAAAGGACAAAAGGTAGTATTTCCAGACTCTACGCAAAGAGGTATCTTTGGAATACTACAAGGTACAAGGCTAAGGTATTTTGGGCATTATAACAATACTAGGGGAGTATTTCTATACCACAACAAGGGGTATTATACGAAAACAACTAGGCTAGGGGTACCCGGCTAGACCTCATGAGGGAGGGGAGACCTGGCAAAGGCCACTTTCGAGGGAGAGGAGCTCTTGGACGAGTCGACAAGAGGAGGAGGGATTCAAGACTTGGAAACATTTGTGGATGAATGAAGTCTTCACAGGGGTATTTATAAGAAACCCAAATGCCAACCAATGGCCAAGATCAAGCCATGTGCAAGGCAAGTGTAAGGCCTTGATCAAGCCAAGTACACCCTAACCCCTACTCCACAAAACATGGCACAAGACAAGCCACAAAACAAGGCCAAAACAAGGCACAAAACAAGGAACCAATAGGGCCCAAAACGTGAGCCAAAAGATCAAGCCAATTCGTGAACTACATCTTCCACTCGACGCCACTTGCTTCAATGTGAGGTGACACATGTCACCCTCCCGTTGGTCCAAAATGTTTCGTCTCTCGGAAAAATCCGCAAAAATTAAAAAGGACATAGCGGAATTTTCCTCTACGAAAAGCCGTGGAAAGCGTTCGTCGGAAAACGACTCTCGGCGCGTGCCCAAATGTAACCGGCGAGCCACAGCGGGGTGACACGTGTCACCCTCCTATTGGCCCTCAAAAACGCGTCTTCAAAAAATATCCACAATGGCCAAAATCTCAAAACAAAGTGGGCCCACAAAACCGTAAATTTCTCCGTGGGCCCACGTGACCATTTCAAAATAAAATTCCATAATTCTAATATAATCTATGAAGTCCAAAGACCAAATCTGGGAATCCAATTCCCATTAACGAACCTTTTTCTTCACAAATGACCGAAACTTTTCCGTGAAAACTCACATCTTCTTTCTTTTCAAAATTTTTGCGACGCGCACGCACGTCCTCACATACATACCACCGCAACTACGGGGTATAACATTCTCCCTCCCTTAGAAACATTCGTCCGAATGTTCCTTCTCAAGACGGATATCGATGAAGTTCCTCTAACAAGTTGTCAACGCCACGCCGCCACGAAATAACACGTTCTCTTCCTTCCTTACTCGTGCCCTTCTCGAACACTTGAACTCTCGGACGTACCATACTTCATTACTTCCGCTCGAAAATCTCCGGAGTCACTACCTCCAAACTTGGTCATCTTACTAACCTAAAACATCCTTAAGGCCATTCCCGGCCTTCACGAACGATTCTGGTCGAACGCATCCACAAACTCATACGATGATTATACAAACTTGGGCCTAGCATCCTCGTGACCCTACCACCTGGCGGGACCACCCAGAACTGGCCCCACCCCAAACCGGGTTACGGTTTGACCCGCAAATGGTCCTCAACCCGACCCCAATCGCGCAAACTCTTGTTCCCGATCCGAACAATCTTACTAATTCACATCATGAAAGCTACCACTTCCATCTCACACTACCCACGGACTTATCACACAAATAAATCCCACGTACTACTACTCGATAAGGGTCAAAAATAAATCTTTAACTCAAGACGACCTTACCCACTAAGGTCTCGGGCCGTGACATAGTCTAAGGTTCACACTTACCATGCCCCATACGTATCCTTCCAACTAACCATGCATTTTAACTCACACATATCACAATGCTATCCGTACATAGCACACAATAATGAGATCATCATAACAAGCATACCAAAACTCTAGAGGTTAAGGATATACCAAGCTACCGCTCCACTCTAATCATAGGCACGCCTGCAGGCATACCGTAGAAGGTGATGAACCACCACGATCACGAAGGTGAGTCGTAACATCCGCGCTTCCCTTGGTAGGGACGGTTCCTCGCAAATGGCCTGCTGCATGCAAAACAAACTCCCAATCTAGCACGACACTCTCCAAAATGGAGTCTACCACAATGGTCACAACGAGGTAGGGGTGGCTTCACCGTTAACACCTCGCTTTCTGAAAATCCGAACCTCGAGCCCCGACCGCTCTCAAGACGGTGGAGGACCACTGCATGCGGTGGGGTATATAACTAGCTTTCTTCTTGAGGCGGTCCGCCTCGAAAGCCACCAGCGACCTGCGCTGGCCCTCTTCTCGATCCAGTCATTCCGTCGACCTCCGTGCCTCACATCCTAGCGCATGAGCTGCGTGCGGGAAATGTCCATGCCGGGTGAAGAGAAACACCCGCACAAGATTCGCCATATAATCATCAAGCCGGTGGCGTGGCGATGCACCTATCCTCCATATCTGCAACTAAGCGCAGGGACATATCGAGCCAAAGAATCGAACTCGACATTGTACTCCGACGGCGCCTCTCTGTCTCAGAACAAAAATCGTCGGCGTGCCCTCGCCATCTGCGGAGGCAAGAAGTGCGTGAGAAAGCCCCGAAAACTCATCCCATACTGCGGAGGTGCATGCTCACCCCGAAAGCTCCCGTGAATCAAACCAATCGATGCGGTATCACGCGGCCGATGAACAAAGGTCACGCAGACTCGGTTTCGAAGCCTTGATCACCCGCGTGATCCGTCAGAATCTGCGGATGAACTCCCGCGGATCATCCTCGTGCCTCACCCATAAAACTGCGGCGCGCTGACTCGTAAAGTCCGTAGCCTCAAACTATCTCGCTCGGGGTGAACCATCGTGCTCTTTGGGCCGCTGCGTCGGCTGTCGCCTCATATCGCCACAACCTCGCCAATCGGGCCATCTCGCGTGACCCATCTCCCCACTGCCGGTGTGGGCGGAGGCTCAGTCAGAGTCTCATCACCATCGCTGCGGCTCTAAACTCTGCAGTCTTTGGCGGCGCCAAACCCGCCGTCAAGCACAACTCGAATCTTTGCGGGCTGCGCCTGCGTACTCTCAGTATCTCACTAGCGGCACTCACGCCTTGCGCCTCTGGGCCGGGTTGCCTTGCGGAGGCATAATCGGTAAAACGAGATACGTCGGAGGGTCCAACTTACAACAGCCTCTAAGGCACGATCTCGGGATGAGAAGAATGGAAACTAATCCTAAATGTCCTGCGGACCTCTCGATTATAGATGTGGTGCAACACATCGATAATCAAGACTCTACTAGACACGGTCGTAGACACTTTCCGAGGACTAATCGCTCGATACCACTTTGTCACTTTGTCGCGAGCCTTGCTCACGCGACCCAACAAATGGTACGGGCTGCCATGATCCTCGAGGTTTGGACCTTCTCGGGACGCGCTATACGGAGAGCCACGGTTGTCTGTTCGTGGTAGGCTCGCCTCTTTACGCCACTTCCGAAGGAGGTCGATAACAGTATGTGAAACTGCAATCATCGTAAATGAAATCATACTAGTCTATATAAAGCAGAGACATGTATGATAACCAAACTACGATTCAACATAAAAAGCGATCATCACTCGATATAACTATGGGTCTCACGCCCACAACATCAATCAGTTCGCATTATGGCGCGTGCTCGGAATCGTGACGGTGTAGACATGTCCATGATGCAACAATAATACCAATGTCCCATGGCCACATGCCGGAATTGCGCCGGTGTAGACATGTCCATGTGACCTCAACAACAAGACAATCCAAATGGAAGCATACCCGTGCGCTACGATCGTGTCGATATGTCCAAAGGGAAACAATAAGACAACATTCCAAATGGACGATACCCGCGGCGCTACGCGTCGTGTCGATGTCCAAAGGAAACAATAAGACAACATTCCAAATGGGCGATACCCGCAGCGCTACGATCGTGTCGGTATGTCCAAAAGGAAATCACAAGCGCGATAATCAAAATGGAAACATACCCGCAGCGCTACGCGTGTCAAGATATCCAAAGCGATTCACCACAAGACCTTAACCAAAATGGAGGCATACCCGTGCGCTACGCATCGTGTCGTGATGTCCAAAGTGATTAACAACAATAATACTATCAGCGAACGCGTGCGGTGGAATTTCTCCACACGCCGCAAGCGTCCAAGTAAGTTCTCAAGTCAACCGACCTCCATCGAGACGCGGTAATACGAAATACAACGCTTTGCACAACAAAGGTTATCACAATAAGCATAGCCAAGCTTCACAACAAGCATAGGCAAGTTTCACAACAACACAAAGTACTTTCATTTTATACCAAAGTCGGGTTTTAACCCCAAAGTACTACATCGTAAGTTCTTTTAAAAGAGATCCATTTCTTTTATAAAAGTCACCCGATACCAGTAGTATTAGAATGACCAACCCACCTTCCTTTTCAAAACCAAGTAACAATATTCTTTTCCTAAGTTCGGTTGCCTAGTTTCAATTACTCAAGCTTCTCATTTTCAAATGGTTTCATAGTTCCCAAACTTAATCACTGATTCCTTTTAGAACAATTGAGTAACATATGTCATATATGTGAGTAGTTTATTCTGTTTATAACGATCTTATTACAATGACCATGATCTAAGATGTAATATCATTTTGTCTTATCTTAGCTTCATGCGGATGGAGGTTTCTCGTTTTAATACAACACATCATTATTCAATACATTTTCCTTTATTAACGCCGCAGTTGGTCCTGTCGATACATTACGATTCCAAATCGAAAGCATTATCCCTTTAAAACCAAGTACTCATTACTCACGAATGAGGTTTCACAAACATCCACATTAAAACAAATAAGTTAAGTCTCTTATCTTATAAGATCAAGTCTCTTAACTTCTAACATCGATAAACCATTTTCACTTACATAAGGTCGTTATAACTAACTTCCCATAAAGCTATTATAACACCTATGTTTTAAACCAACCAAATCACTTAGCACATGCGCCTACCGTACTACATAGTTCACAACCATCATGCTAGAAAAGATAGGAAGAGGTTCACATACCTCGCGACGATTTACCGACAATAAGCAAAATGCTCCAAGTACTACAACCACTAGCCCTTTCCACTCGAGTAGAATACGCTATTCTTAGTACTTTCACCTATAAAGGTCACAAACGCCTATTAACCCCAAAACACAAGTTTCTATCTTTCTATAGAAAATTCAAAGACCTCCCAACACAGCGTAAATCTCCTCTCTATCGAGGCCGGCTACCAAGCCAACTGACGGGGTATACACGCCTAACCTGACGTGTACAATTCTACTCGATAATACTACACAAGTCTCGCAATGATCCTATGTAAATACTGATTCGTTGATTCTTTATTCTTCAGGCTTAAGTCAAAAGACATTGCCGAATACTAAGTAGTTCCATATATAGTATACTTCAACCAAACATGTAATTTCTAATTACAATAGAGGACAAGATAATTACCTCGATAAGCCCAAAATTATCCGAGTTTAATGTCGCTCCGAGCAAGGTTTAGCTCCTCAATGCGCTCAAACCACTCCAAACAACCCTTAGAAGTTCTAACCAACTTCTACTCACATACTTCAACCAACTATGAAGATTTCCTTAGGGTTTCGGTTTGAGACTAAAAGGACAAAAGGTAGTATTTCCGGACTCTACGCAAAGAGGTATCTTTGGAATACTACAAGGTACAAGGCTAAGGTATTTTGGGCATTATAACAATACTAGGAGTATTTCTATACCACAAAGGGTATTATACGAAACAACTAGGTGGGGTACCCAGCTAGACCTCACAAGGGAGGGGAGACCACCCGCCAAAGGCCACTTTCGAGGGAGAGGAGCTCTTGGACGAGAGTCAACAAGAGGAGGAGGATTCAAGACTTGGAAACATTTGTGGATGAATGAAGTCTTCACAAAGGGGTATTTATAGCAAACCCAAATGCCAACCAACGGCCAAGATCGAGCCATGTGCAAGGCAAGTGTAAGGCCTTGATCAAGCCAAGTACACCCTAACCCCTACTCCACAAAACGGCACAAGACAAGCCACAAAACAAGGCCAAAACAAGGCACAAAACAAAGGAACCAATAGGGCCAAAAACGTGAGCCAAAAGATCAAGCCAATTCGTGAACCACATCTTCCACTGACGCCCACTGCTTCCAATGTGAGGTGACACATGTCACCTCCCGTTGGTCCAAAATGTTTCGCCTCTCGGAAAAATCCGCAAAATTAAAAAGGACATAGCCGAATTTTCCCTACGAAGCTGTGGAAACGTTTCGCCGAAAAACGACTCTAGTGCACTTGCGCCCAAATGTAACTTCGGCGAGCCACCAGGCGGGGTGACACGTGTCACCTCCTATTGGCCCTCAAAACGCTCTTTCAAAAAAATATCCACAATGGCCAAAATCTAAACAAAGTGGGCCCAAAATCAGAATTTCTCCCGTGGGCCCACGTGACCATTTCAAAAATAAAATTCCATAATTCTAATATAATCTATGAAGTCCAAATACCAAATCGGAATCCAATTCCCATTAACGAACCTTTTTCTTCACAAATGACCGGAAACTTTTCCGTAAAACTCACATCTTTCTTTCTTTTCAAAATTTTTGCCACGCCGCGCACGTCCTCACATACATACCCGCAACTACGGGGTATAACAGGTAACATCGGAGACCAAGGGTCACGTAGTGGCCAACGGCAATCTGAGGCCGACCACGGGGACCAAGGTCATCACGAGACTTCGTCACTATCTCGACGGCGCAAGTGGTCGACTACCGGTGCAAGGCCGAATCATCCATGAGACGGCAAGCACGAGAGCCGACCACCGGACCAAGGCCGAACAAGAAGAAACCTCATGGAGAGCTAGTCCATAAATACCTCTTGCACAACCGTGCTTCATATCACCACAAGCATAAGCAAGTTACGCAACAACAAGCATAGGCAAGTTACACAACAACAAGCATAGGCAAGTTACACAACAACAAGCATAGGCAAATTACACAACAACAAGCAGGCAAGTTACACCACAAGCGAGTGTTACACAACTCAAGTTACTTTCATTTTATGCCAAAGTCCTGTTTTAACCCTAAAGTACTACGTACGTTAAATTCTTTTAAAAGAGATCTATTACTTTTATCAAAGTCACCCGATACCCGTAGTATTAGAATGACCAACCCACATTCCTTTTCAAAATCAAGTAACAACATTCTTTTCCTAAGTTCCAGTTTGCCTAGTTTCAATAACTCAAGCTTCTCATTTTCAAATGGTTTCATAGTTCATAAACTTAATCACTTGATTCCTTTTTAGAACAATTGAGTAATATATGTCTTACGGGAGAGTAGGTTATTCTTGTTTACAACATTCTTATTACAGCAGCCATGATCTAGAAAATGTATATCATTTTGTCTCATCTTAGTTTCTATGCAGATGGAGGTTTCTACTGGTTTTAATACAATTCATCATTATTTAATACATTTTCCTTTTATTAACGCTGCAGTGGTCCTGATACACATTCCGATTTCAAATCAAGAAACATTATCCCTTTAAATAAAACCAAGTACTCATTACTCACGAATGAGGTTTCACACAAACATTCACATTAAAACAAATAAGTTAAGTCTCTTATCTTATAAGATCAAGTCTCTTAACTTCTAACATTAGTAAACCATTTTCTTTACCTCTCTTAAGACATTATACCTAACTCATAAAGCTAGTATAACTCTTTTTAAAACCTTTAAAACCAAGTGTTACTCTTCCTTCAAAACGATTATAAATCTTTTGAAATACATCAAGTTCTTTATTATAACAAGCCAGTTATAATTCACATCAGTTACCTTTTAAAACCACAAAGTATTTTCTTACCTACATAAAGCCGTTATAACCAACTTCCCATAAAGCCGTTATAACACTTTATGTTTTAAGACAATCAAACACGCTTAACACACGTACGTCACCGCACTACATAGTTCACACATATCATGCTAGAAGAGATAGGAAGAGGTTCACATACCTCGCGACGAGTGCCGACTACTAGCAAAACGCCCAAGTACTTCAAACCGCTGGCTACTCCTTAAGCCACGTGATCGCACCACACGTAGTACTTCAACCTATAAGGCCACAAGGCGCTTATTAACATCTATATCTCATCGCTCCATATTCTACAAAAATTCGGTACACCTCCCGCCATAGCGTAAATCTCTCTCTATCGGCCGCTACCAAGCCAACCGGGGTTTTACCGCTTAACCTGACGTGTACAATTCTACTACAGTAATACTACACAAGTCTCATCAGAATACACCCTATGTAATTACGATTCGGTTCTTAATTCTTCAGCTTAAGTCAAAAGACATTGCCACAAAGATTAAGTATAGTTCTATATAGTATACTTCAACTATATATTCTTACAACATGTAATTTCCAATTACAATAGAAGGACAAGAGTGTTTACCTCGATAAGCCCAAAATTATCCGAGTATAATGTCGCTGAGCAAGGTTTAGCTCTACTCGAGTGCTCCAATCCGCTCCAAACAACCCTTAGAAGTTCTAACTAACTTCTACTCCAAAACTTCAACCAACGGTGAAGGTTTCCTTAGGGTTTCGGTTTGAGACTAAAGGACAAAAGGTAGTATTTCCGACTCTACGATAGAGGTAACTTTGGAATACTACAAGGTATAAGGCTAAGGTATTTTGGGCATTATAACAATACTTGGAGGAGTATTTCAATACCACAAAAGGGGGGTACCACACGAGAACAACACCCTAAGGGAGGGGGGGGTGTTCTCGGCTTTAGGCTCATGAGGGAAGGTTTCGCCAAAAGGCCTTCAAGTGGGAGAGGGCTCTTGGACGAGAGTCAACAAGAGGGAGGAGGGGTTCTCAAGACTTAGGCAAGTGAAGAGTGGATGAAGAAGTCTTGAGAGAGGGTATTTATAGCAAAACCAAAGGCCAACCAACGGCCAAGATCAAGCCATGTGCAAGGCAAGTGTAAGGCCAAGATCAAGCCAAGTGCACCCTAACCCTACTCCACAAAACACTCCACAAAACAAGCCACAAAACAAGCCACAAAGCAAGGCACAAAAGAGGGAGCCAATCGGCCAAGGCCAACCAAGGCTCTCTTTGGACGCCCAATCGTCCAACCTTCCCCACTGCTTCCAATGTGAGGGTGACACACGCCACCCTCCCGTTGGTCCAAAATGTTTCGCCTCGGAAAAATCCGCAAAAAATTTTAAATGACATAGCCGGAATTTTCCCAACGTAGTCGTGGGAAACGCTTTCGCCGAAACGACTCTAATCGACACTTGTGCCCAAATTTCGAATCCAATGCCTAGCTTAAGGCTCAAATTTCGTACGTACGTCCATACGTACATACTCTGGAAATACGGGGTATAACACTTACCCCGGACACCCTAGTGATAACAACATCAGAGAAAATTAGCGGAAATAAAATTTAAACAGGAAACAAGAGACAATATAAGAAAACAGGTCAACCAAAACGGTTACCTTCATGTATATACATAACTGAATAGTTAAAATCCTTTACAAACCCTGCCCACAACAGTACTACAGACCTCTAAGAATGAAACAACATCTATGACGGGACAGGGCCCCGCCATACCCCTGAATGTACAAGTACCTACACTGACAGGGGACTATACCAAAAGATAAGCCTCCGGAGAAGCGGAGCTTCCCAACGCTGAACTGCGATCCTATGAGCGAGGATCAACAACTGGTGTACCTCTACCTGCGGCATGAACGCAGCCCGCGAGGTCGAGACAACAGTACCAAGTATGTGAAATCGAAAATACGTAATGAAATCACATTTCATCATTTTATAAAACCATTTTGCGATAAGTAAACATGCATACAAGTAAGGGACGATATCCCTGAATAATCACTCACACATAACTACGGGTCTCACGCCCATAATATCACTCATGCCCGTGGAACTCATTCTCATCACGGCAGTACATGATGTAAAACAACACCCATATGTGAACCTGAACACTAGATCCTGCATGCGTTATCAAACCGATCGGGCCAAGTAGAATCGCCCACACCAGTTCCAAAAGCTAGTCATATCCCTTCACGGGCATGGTACGGAAGCCAACTACCAGATCCAAAGCTAGCCACGCAACTGACCGAGGCAAGTACCATAGGCGAACGTACCCTAGCCTACCGTCTCACGAGATATGACCGAGGCAAGTATCTCAAGCTATCTGCGAGCCGCCGATACGAGAAATGACCAGGACAAGTATCTCAAGTGTGCCTGTAACCACATGTACAAATCAAGCCCGTGATCAATCGTCACCGTGGCAAGCTTCATGGATTAGCGGTCCATGGACAAATAACAAAACCACAACGACCGCGTGCCCCAAGATCTTACCTCGGAAAGCATGGTCATGAAACCATCCCATCGACGCGTGCGTGGATCATCCATCGCGTCAAGATGTCCAAAGGAAATAACAAGATAATACTCAAAGTGGACGATACTGCGACCATCCAACGTGTCGGATGTCCCAAAGAAATAACCAGATAATACTCAATAGTGGATGCGATACCGTGGACCATCCAACGTGTCAAGATGTCCAAGCAATCAATCGATAGCCGCCTCCCCGAGAGACACAAAGAGCACAAAATCAAACACTTGCACAACAAAAGCTATCACAACAAGCATAGGCAAGTTCAACGTGCTTTCTTTCTTTCAAAAGACCTCTGTTACGTAAAGCCACACGATACTAATACTCGTAGTATATAAAGAAAACACGTTTTACTTTTAAAACCAAATTACTTCACCTTCGTAAAAATCTTTACAAGGCTTTTAAAATCAAGTACTCTATACTTTTTAAACCCAATTAACTTACTCTTTTCAAAACAAGTAACCTATACTTAAATCAAGTTACTTCTCCTTTTCCGAAAACAAGTCGTTATAAGTCAAGTCTCTTATCTTTCAAGATCAAGTCTCTTAACTTTCAAAATCAAGTCGTTTTACTGTCAAAACCCAATCTTTATTTTATCTTCATAAAGTCGTTATAACTAACTTCCCATAAAGCCATTATAACACTTTATGTTTTAAGCAAACAAAATTCATTTCACACACGTACGTCTACCGTACTATATAGTTCACAACAATCATGCTCAAGAGTATAGGAAGAATCACATACCTTTTTAGCTTAAACCACAAGCCAAGTCAAGTATGCCGCGCGTAGAAGATCCACCTATAATAACCACAATACATCTATCAACTTCTAGTTCTCTTCGTAGAATATTCTAAATACAAGATTCCTTATTCTACGTAAAATTCGCAAAGACCTCCCCGCTATCACATAAATCTCCTCCCTATCAAGGCCGCTACTGTGCCAACAACTCTCGTGGATTACACGCCTAACCTGACGCTGCTCAATTACGCTTCACAATAATACAACACAAGTCTATTGTAAGTACAGTCCAATGTAAATACAGTTCAATCCTTTATAATAATCCTTCCAATATAATATACTCAATTATAACTACTACAACATGTAATATCCAATTACAATAGGGGGACACAGATCATTACCTCGATAAGCCCAAAATTATCCAAGATTATAAGTCGATCCTGGGCAACGTTTAGCTCCAAATCCTTACGCTCCAACCCACTCCAAGCAACCCTTAGAAGTTTCTAAACAACTTCTCTAAACACTTCAACCAAGCTAGGAAGATTTTTCTAGGGTTTCGTTTTGCGACTATTGGAATAAAGTGGTGTTTCCGGGCTCCTAGTATTGAAATAACTTTGGAATACTACTAGGGATACTAGGCTAAGGTATTTGGGATTATACTACAATACTTGAAGTATTTCTACACAAGTGGGGGAAGGGGGACGAAAATACAAGCTAAAGGGAGGGAGATATTTTGCTTTGGAAAGCTTAAGTGTGGATGAAATTACTCTTCAACTAAGGGGGGTATTTATAGAGGAGTCAAGGGTCAAGATCATAGCAAGTGGGTGGTCAATATTGGGCCATGTGTGTGTGGGTCCCACCACACCACATGGCCAACGAAAAACTCTCCAAGTGTCATGGCCATTTCGGCCAAGGGGACAAGTGGCTAGCCACTTGTCCCACCAATTCGGCCAAGGTGCCACATGAGGGTGACACGTGTCACCCCCCTACTCGTCCAAAATATTTCGTCTTCCGAAAATATCCAAAATACCGAAAATCTCAAAAACAAAGCGGGCCCCACAAAATCGTAAATTTCTCCCGTGGGCCCCACGTGACCATTTCCGAAAATAAAATCTCATAATTCTAATATAATCCAAGAAGCCCAAATACCAAATCTGGGAATCCAATTCCCATCAACGAACCTTTTTCCTTCACAAAACCCGGAAACTTTTCCGTCGAAAAATCGCATCTTTCTTCCTTTCCAATTTTTCTGTCGTACTCTCGTACGTACGTCCTCACATACATACCCTGGAACTACGGGGTATAACAATTATCCATGTGATCTTCATCCTAGCCACACATTTGTGATTATCTTGACCTTTCATTGTATTATATATACACACTAGTGCAAGACTTGTCTTCCAACACTTAGAATTATTTCACATTTCTTGTTCTTCACTAAGAGAGCTCACGGGTTGGGGGTTTTCCACACAAAAATTTTTTGTAGTTTTGTTCCATTGTTCACAAGACTTAAACCCAAGGTCCCTAAGGGTGTTGTAAGGTTATCTCAGTAGAAAGATCCCGGAAAAGTGGCGTTTTCGTATTAGTCGCAAGGCGAAAACTTATGGAGCTCTTCAACTTTGAAGTTGGAACTTGAAGATGGGTTCTTCATAGGCTTCTAAGGAGTGCATGGAGCGGATTGGAGCATAAGGAAAGGAGCTAAGAATTGCTAAGGAGCGACTTTGAATCTTGGAAATTTTAAGGGCTTGTAAAGGTATAATTCTTGTCGTTTTAGTAATTAAGATTACTACTTGTTGTAGCTTTGGATAGTAGCAAGCATGAGGTATATATTATGAAGTTTGATAAGTGAATTGACTATTGGAACCCTAATCCGAAAACTAGTATGTTAGCCCTTAAGATTGTAATTCAAGTTGATTACTAGTTAAGTTGTCATATGTTATATAAAGAAGGAAATTGTAGTTGTGGAAGTTGTTTATGACTATATAACATGTTTGACCCAAGAACTTGAATTGGATAAGAATTGGTGTTGTTGTATCTCAAAAGCCGAATAAACATTGTGTTTTGTGGACTAGTTTTGATGTCAATTGTGGGGCGGAATTTTACACGTCTTGTAGGGCGTGTAATCCCCTTTGTATTTGCTGAAATGTTTGAGCCTTAAATGTGGCGTTTGGTTATTGAATTCGGCCTTGAAAAAGGTGGCAAAGTATGTAGAAACAAAGGAAGTCTTTGTCCGATTTTTACGTAGAATTTAGTGACCTTGTACTTAGAATATTCGACGAAGAGAGCTAGAGGTTAATAGATATTTTATGACCATTATAGGTTGAAGTACTACGAGTAGCGTATTCTACTTGAAGGGTGGAAAAGGCTAGCAAGGGTATAGTACTTGGAGCGTTTTGCTAATTGTCGATAATCGTCGCGAGGTATGTGAACCTCTTCCTATATTTTCTAGCATGATTGTTGTAAACTATGTAGTACGGTAGACGTACGTGTGCTAAATGATATTGGTTGGTTTAGAACATAAAGTGTTATAATGGCTTTATGGGAAGTTAATTATAAACGACTTTATGTAGGTAAAAGAATGGTTGATTGTTTTTTAAAGATAAGAGACTTGACTTGTATTTGACTTGAATTGTGTTAAAAGTTGTGAAACCTCATTCGCGAGTAATGAGTACTTGGTTTTAAAAGAATAATGTTATATTGATTTGGAAATGGGAATAATTATCGAACAAGCGGTCAGCGTTAATAAAGGAAAATGTAATAACAATTAATTATATTAAAACCAGTAGAAACCTCCGTCTGCATAGAAGCTAAGATAAGACAAAATTGTATTACATTTCCTAGATCATGGCTGCTTTAATAATATCATTAATAACAAGTATTGATTTTTCTTAAATTCCAAAGTAAGGAACTTGTTTTCTAAAAAAGAAAAGAGACTTGAGGAATTTGAAGTGTTTTGGTTTAAAAGAAAGACATGTTTTTGTCTTAAAATGGTTTAAAAAGAAGGCATGGTTTTGTCTTAAATTGGTTTACTTGAAATGATAGTTACTCTATTTTTGATACTATGGGTATCGTATGACTTTTGTAAAAGAAAGGGGTCTTTTGAAAGATTTTAAGTACGTAGTACTTTAGGATTAAAACCCGGATTGTTGGCACAAAATGGGAGTACTTGAGTTTTTATAAATGGTGAATCGATTTACATGTTAATGAAAGTCTAAAAGTATGTTGAACTTGCCTATGCTAGTTGTGATAGCTTTTGTGGTGCAAGTATTGTATTTCTATACCACCGCGTCTCGATGGAGAAGTAGGTGACTTGTTGTGAATTTACTTGGACGCGTCTGGCGATGTGGAAGATTCCACGGGTATGCTTCCATTATTATTGTCACATGGGCATGTCTACACCGATGAGGGATTCCGGGGGCATGTGACCATTATTGTTATTCCATGGACTAGCTCTCCATGAGGTTTTTCTGATTCGGCCTTGGTATGTGGTAGTTGGCTTTCGTACTTGCCCCGGTCGTGGCTGATTCGGCTTTGGTTCTGGTAGTTAGCCTTCGTACTTGCCCCGTTCAGTTTTGTGGTGAAGTCTCGTGACTTACGGTTGTGATCTGGTGGTTAGCCTGGTTACTTGCCCCCGTCAGCTACGTGGCGCAGGGAGGATCTGGTAGAGGCTATCGCACTTTCCACGTGTCAGCTTCGCGAGTCAGTGTTTGGACGAAGCTTCGTGACTTACGGTTGTGATCTGGTGGTTAGCCTGGTTACTTGCCCCCGTCAGCTACGTGGCGCAGAGAGGATCTGGTAGAGGCTATCGCACTTTCCACGTGTCAGCTTCGTGATATGGTTGTTTAGTGTTGTTGGTACGGTAGGTTCTGGTAGCTGGCTTTCGTACTTGCCCCGGTCAGTTGATGATGCAAGTTGGATCTGGTAGCTATGCCTTTGTACTTGCCGTCAGAGCTTTTATGACACGTGGGACTCGTGTTCATGTGTACTTCGTGTTATTATATCATGATCGGCAGCGGTGAGGAAGGTATTCCACGCATGATTGATGTTGTGGGCGTGAGACCCATTGTTATATTTGAGTGATGACTTTGAGGCGCGAGTCCCGACTTGACATATTCGCTTATATGTCGTGTATCGTAGTTTGGTTATCATACATGTCTCCCGCTTTATATAGACTATTATGATTTCATTTACGATTTTTCGCCACATACTGTACTGTTGATCGACCTCATTCTCGGCCGCGTTCATGCCGCAGTAGGTACACCGGTTGTTGATCCTCGCTCATAGGATCGCAGTCAAGCGTTTGGGAAGCTCCGCTTCTCCGAGGCTTATCTTTTGGTATAGTCCCCTCACTTTGTAGGTACTTGTACATTCGTGGTATGGCGAGGACCTCGTCGCCATAGTTGTTGTTACATTCTTAGAGGTGCAGTAGTACTTTAGTGGGCGTGGTTTGTAAAGGATTGTAATCGTTCGTTATTTTGTATATACATGAAGGTGACCGCTGGTTAACCTGCTTTCTTATCTTGTATCTTGTTCCTGTTTAAGTTTTTGTTTCCGATTTTCTCGATGTTGTATCACTAAGGTGCCCGGTAAGGCACGATCGCGCCCGAGGTCGGGTCGTGACAAAAGTGGTATCGAGCGCTTAGTCCTCTGAAAGTGTCTACATCGTATCTAGTAGAGTCTTGATTATCGGTGTGTTGTGCACCACATCAATAATCGTGAGGCTATAGGATATTTAGGATTGGTTTCCATTCTTCTCACTCGAGATCGTGCCTTGAGCCGTGTTATAAGTTGGACCCCTCGACGTATTTTGTTTTACCGCTTATGCCTCGCAGGCAACCCGCCTGAAGGGCAAGGCGGCAAGGAGCCGCTAGTAGGACACGAGGAGTACGAGGCGCAGCCCGCTCATTACGAGATAGTGCTTGACGGCGAGTTTTGCGACGCCCGCCCGGCCAGCGAGTTTAGAGCGCAGCGAGAGGCTCACGAGACCACGGTACACGAGCCTCGCACCACACACCGGAGCAGAGGAGATGGGTTACGTGAGACGGCGATTACTAGCGTGATCGTGGCGGACACGAGGATAAGCCGGATGCAGCCCATTCGAGCACCCGTGGTTCACCCGAGATCGATAGTTTGAGGCTACGGACTTTCGAGTCGCAGCCCGCGAGTTCTACGGTCGAGGCTCGAGGATGATCCGCGAGAGTTCATCCGGCGATTCAATGGATCATTTGAGTGATCAATGCTTCGAGACCGAGTCGGTGGTCTTAGGTTCGCATCGGTGCGTGATACCGCATCGGATCGGTTTGATTCATGGGAGCGTCCGGAGTGCACGCGCCTCGGTGTATGGGACGAAGTTCTCGAGGCATTCCTTGGTCATTTCTTTCCGCCACGATTGAGGATAGCACGGCAGATTTTGATCTTTGAGAGCAGAGGACGCACAGCCGAGTACAACGCTGAGTTCGACTCGTTGGCTCGATATGTCCCTGCGTTAGTGACAGATATGGAGGACGAGTGCACCGCTATGTCACGGCTCGACATTACTCGCGTAAGCTTGCTTGGGTGTAGCTCTTCACCGCATGGACATTGCCGTATACAGCTTATGCACGGGGATGGAGGAACGTAGAGACCGTGGGGATCGAGATCGCATAAGAGGCCAAGACAGCAGGTCCTTTGGTAACTTTCGAGGCGCATCGCCCAAGAAGCTAGTTATACACCTCTGCCAAGATGCAGTGGTCCTCCGCGATCTTGAGCGTCCAGGTATTCGGGAGGCGGGTCGAGCTCCCTGTGTTTCAGATTTTCCGGGATTAGAGTACTCGTCGGACGAGGCTACCCGTATCTCGATGTATCCGCTGTGGTAAAACCCATAGGAGTGTCGTACTAGTTTGGGAGATTGCTATACTTGCGGCGTGGCCATTTTGCGAAAGAGTGTCACTGCAGGTAGCGCGCGGCAAGGGAAAGTGAAGCGAAGAATTACTGGTATATCCTTAACCTCTGAGACTAGTATGTATTGATGTTATGATGACGTGTTAAGTGTTATGTTCGGATAGCTTTGTGTTAAAATGTGATTTAGAAAGTAGTTAGTGAAAAGGGTAAGTCCGGGATGAGAAAATTTTGAACCTTAGAAATTATGACAGTTGAGACCTTAGATGTAAGGTCGTCTTGAGTAAAAGACTTTACGGCTAATCTTTGTCAGAATACATAGTATACGTGGAGTATTTGTGTGATAATTCCATGGGTAGTTGTGATAGAAGTGGTAGCTTTCATGACGCGAATTAGTAAGAGTGTTCCGGATCGGGGAACGAGAGTTTGGCGCGATAATGGGTCGGGTTGAGGCCAGGTCACGGGTCAACCCGCAGCCCGGAATGAGGTGGGGTCAGTTTGAGGTGGTCCGCTAGCGTGGGTCACGAGGGTGCTAGGCCTAAGTTTAGATAACCATGGTACGAGTTCGTAGACGCGTTCGACCAGAATCGGATCGTGAAGGCCGGGAATGGCCTTGGAGGAAATGGAGGCTAGTAAGATGACCAAGGTTGGAGGTAGTAACTCCAAGGTTTTGGAAACTGAAGCAATGACGGAAGTACGGTACGTGTACTAGAAAGAGTTCGGGTGTTCGAGAAAGGTACGACGAGTAAGGGAAGGAGTGAACATGTGTTAAGAGAAGGGAAGTGATCATTTTATGAAGTAACGAGGTGAAGAAAGTATCCTTTAGACCATGGGTGGAAGCTTTTGTGACGTTAGAGATGATTCCTCGTTGGCTTGGATTAGAGTTTTGCGCATGTGTTATATTATGGCCAGGTGTGGCATAATTGGTTTTGTAAGTATAGTAGTGAAGACTATACCGACGCGTGTATGTTTTGAGACTTAGAAGGAACATTCAGGACGAATGTTTCTAAGGGGGAAAGAATGTTACACCCCGTAGTTGCAGGGTATGTATATGAGGACGTACGTACGAGAATACGACAGTAATATTGGAAAGGAAGAAAGATGTGATTTTTTCGACGGAAAAGTTTCCGAACTACGTGAAGGAAAGAGGTTTATAATTGTGAATTTGATTCTCAATTTTGGTATTTAAGACTTTAAGAACTTATAAGAATTATGGAATTTATATTTTACGGATTTGGTCACGTGGGGCCCACCCGAGGAAATTTTACGTTTGTAGGGCCACGCGAGGTTACGGAATTTTTTTATGGACGAATGAGAGGGAGACACGTGGCACCCCCTCACATGGTCTTGGACGATTTTTGCAAGGATAGGATGGTCATTTGACCCTTGTGGATGAAAGTCTTCAAGCTTGAGTGTATTGACCAAGTCAACTTGTCCACTTGGCCATTATCCATGTGATCTTCATCCTAGCCACACATTTGTGATTATCTTGACCTTCCATTGTATTATATATACACACTAGTGCAAGACTTGTCTTCCAACACTTAGAATTATTTCACATTTCTTGTTCTTCACTAAGAGAGCTCACGGGTTGGGGGTTTTCCACACAAAAAAATTTGTAGTTTTGTTCCATTGTTCACAAGACTTAAACCCAAGGTCCCTAAGGGTGTTGTAAGGTTATCTCAATAGAAAGATCCCGGAAAAGTGGCGTTTTCGTATTAGTCGCAAGGCGGAAACTTATGGAGCTCTTCAACTTTGAAGTTGGAACTTGAAGATGGGTTCTTCATAGGCTTCTAAGGAGTGCTTGGAGCGGATTGGAGCATAAGGAAAGGAGCTAAGAATTGCTAAGGAGCGACTTTGAATCTTGGAAATTTTAAGGGCTTGTAAAGGTATAATTCTTGTCGTTTTAGTAATTAAGATTACTACTTGTTGTAGCTTTGGATAGTAGCAAGCATGAGGTATATATTATGAAGTTTGATAAGTGAATTGACTATTGGAACCCTAATCCGAAAACTAGTATGTTAGCCCTTAAGATTGTAATTCAAGTTGATTACTAGTTAAGTTGTCATATGTTATATAAAGAAGGAAATTGTAGTTGTGGAAGTTGTTTATGACTATATAACATGTTTGACCCAAGAACTTGAATTGGATAAGAATTGGTGTTGTTGTATCTCAAGTGTCGAATAGACATTGTGTTTTGTGGACTAGTTTTGATGTCAATTGTGGGGCGGAATTTTACACGTCTTGTAGGGCGTGTAATCCCCTTTGTATTTGCTGAAATGTTTGAGCCTTAAATGTGGCATTTGGTTATTGAATTCGGCGTTGAAAAAGGTGGCAAAGTATGTAGAAACAAAGGAAGTGCTGTCCGATTTTCCGTAGAATTTAGTGACCTTGTACTTAGAATATTCTACGAAGAGAGCTAGAGGTTAATAGACATTTTATGACCATTATAGGTTGAAGTACTACGAGTAGCGTTGTAACGACCCGTTCCGGGGCCCGTTACTGGTGCCTTATCCCGGGCACCCTAGTGATACAATCATCAGAGAAAACCAGCGGAAAATAAAACTTAAACAAGAAACAGATATATGAACATAAAAGCAAAGCAACCCAACGGTTACCTTCCAATCACATAATAAATCCAACTCTTTCAAAAGCGAAGCAGTTTAATCCCTTTTACAAACCCCGCAACGGTACTACAGACCTGCAAGATTTACAACAACTATGACGGACAGTGGCCGCCATACCACGAATGTACAAGAACCTACAACTTAGGGAACACATACCAAAAGATAAGCCTCGAGAAACGGAGCTTCCCAAACGCTGGCGAGATCTAGGCGAGGATCCACGGCCGATGTACCTCTACCTGCGGCATGAACGCAGCCCCCCGAAGGAGGTCAGTACAACAGGTACCAAGTATGTGAAGCTGTAAAATACTGTAAATGAAATCATACTAGTCTATATAAAGCAGGAGACATGTATGATAACCAAACTACGATTCACAACATAAAAGCGATCATGTCGATCGAGGACTCACGCCTCAAGTCATCACTCAAATATAACTATGGGTCTTACGCCCACAACATCAATCATGTTCGCGTCACGGCGCGTGCCCCGAATTCTGCATCGGTGTAGACATGTCCATGATGCAACAATAATACCAATGCCCCGGCCACATGCCCGAATTCTACCTCGGTGTAGACACGCCCATGTGACATCAACAATAATATATTGGGTGATCAACCTGCCGTAGCCACATGCCCCGAATTCTACCTCGGTGTAGACATGTCCATGTAACCACAATAACAATATATCGGTAATCAACCCGCGCGTAGCGCGTGCCCCTGAATCTGCGTCGGTGTAGACATGTCCATGTGACATCAACTAAACGACAATAATCAAAATGGAAACATACGTGGAATTCTCCATCACCGCCAAGACGCGTCAAGTAAGTTCTCAACAAGTCGACCGCCTCTATCGAGAGGCGGTAATACGTAAATACCACACTTGCACAACAAAGGCTATCATCACAAGCATAGGCAAGTTTCACAACAACAAGCATAGGCAAGTTTCACAACAACAAGCATAGGCAAGTTTCACACAACTCAAAGTACTTTCATTTTATGCCAAAGTCCGGTTTTTAACCCCAAAGTACTACATACGTTAAGTTCTTTTAAAGAGATCCATTACTTTTATAAAAGTCACCTATACCCATAGTATTAGAATGACCAACCCACATTCCTTTTCAAAATCAAGTAACAACATTCTTTTCCTAAGTTCGGTTTGCCTAGTTTCAATTACTCAAGCTTCTCATTTTCAAATGCTCAAGTCACTTATTTTAGAAAGGTTTCATAACTCATAGTCTTAATCTCTTTTAAAACAATTGAGTAACATATGTCATATATGTGAGTAGTTTATTCTTTGTTTATAACGATCTTATTACGACCATGATCTAGAAAATGTAATATCATTTTGTCTCATCTTAGCTTCTATGCAGATGGAGGTTTCTACCGATTTTAATACAATACATCATTATTCAATACATTTTCCTTTATTAACGCTGCAATGGTGCTGTCGATACACATTCGATTCCCAAATCGGTGAAACATTATCCTTTAAAAACCAAGTACTCATTACTCACGAATGAGGTTTCACACAAACATCCACATTAAAACAAATAAGTTAAGTCTCTTATCTTATAAGATCAAGTCTCTTAACTTCTAACATCAAGAAACCATTTTCACTACATAAGGTCGTTATAACTAACTTCCCATAAAGCTATTATAACACCCTATGTTTTAAACCAACCAAATCACTTAGCACATATGCGTCACCGTACTACATAGTTCACAACAATCATGCTAGAAAAGATAGGAAGAGGTTCACATACCTCGCGACGATTTATCGACAATAAGCAAAACGCTCAAGTACTTCACGTCGGCTACTCCTTAAGCCAAGTAGATCACGCCACACGTAGTACTCCACTCCTAAAATGGTCATGGTACTCTATCAAACCTTTCTTATCATTGAAGACTTATACCAATAAAAATCCCTCAAAATCTACGGAAATTTAGAAGACTTCCCCGCTTATACTCACTTTTCCATCTTTTACCAAGGCCGAATAACAGTAATATATATACCATATATATATATAAGGCGTAATAATTAAACAACATAAAGAAGGGGATTACACGCTCAACGGTAACGCGGTTTACTATCACGCCCATAACAACAATAAGTAAAAGAAGGGGATTACGCGCCAACCGTGTAACGGTTTACTATCACGCCTTCATAACAATACAATAATTAAAAGGATCACACGCCCAAACGGACGCGATTGAAAAATCTTCCCCTTAACGAAATGTAAATACAATCAATGTAAATACAACCAAAGTAAATACGGTCCAAAGTAAATACCAAAGTAAATCTGATCCTTAAGTTGGGGTCCTTGGCCAACTTTGTCCATTTTACTTATTCAATTTACTCATTAGTCATCCAACTTATATTTCCATTCTTAATATAAGTTATAGTTACTTTGTTATTAGCTTCTTAGCAAGTAAGATACGTTTTTACCATTTTAATGGCAAACGGCCAATCCTTTCTTTTAACAAGTTAACAAGATCCAACTCTTCCAAACTTACTCCATATATTATATAACCCATAATATACTTATAATATATGTATAACAACCAATTCACAAAGAGGTTTAAGTTCCACTACCTCAAATAGCCCAAAAATATCCAAGTTCTTAAAGTCGCTCCAAGCAAGTCTTAGCTCCAAATCTTTACGTTCCAATCCGCTACAAGCAACCCAGAAGCTCCTAACCAACTTCTCTTCAAGATTCAACTCCAAAAAGTGAAGAACACTTAGGGTTTCAAGATGACAACTTTCGGCCAAGGCATCCCTTCAAGGCTAGGGTTGTGAAATCTTTTCCAACTCTTGGTACACAATCTTCCTAACACCTTAGGGAAGAACACTTGAGAGTTTAAGAATTGTTGGACAAATTTTGCTCAAGAAATGGGGGCAAAACCGAGAGCTCTAGGTCAAGGGAGAAGGGAGGGTTTTTCAAGTCTTCAAATGTCTAAGTGTGGAAGATTTCATCAACTAAGGGTGCATATATAGGACAACCAAGGGATAGGATGAAGGCAAGTGTGTGGTTGAGATTGGGGACAAGTGTGGGTGGGACCCACAAGCCACTTGTCCACACAAAATATCTAGCAAGACTTGGCCACTTGTCTTGCCACTTGTCTAGCTAATTTCGGCCAAGGGCCACCTAGGGGGGTGACACGTGTCGCCCTCCTACTCGTCCAAAATATTTCATCTCCCGAAAATATCCATAATGGCCAAAATCTCAAAACCTAAGCGGGCCCACAAAACCGTAAATTTCACGTGGCCCCACGTGACCATTTCCTAAATAAAATTCCATAATTCTCAAATATTCTAAGAAGTCCGAATACCAAATCGGAATCCAATTCCCATTAACGAACCTTTTTCTTCACAAAAACCGGAAACTTTTCCGTCGAAAAATCACATCTTTCTTTCTTTCCAAAATTTCTGTCGTAATCTCGCACGTACATCCTCACCTATATACCCTGGAACTACGGGGTATAACATTCTTCCCCCCTTAGAAACATTCGTCCCGAATGTTCATTCTAAGTCTCCAAACGTAATTGTGTCGGTATAGTCTTCACTACTATACTTACAAAACCGATCATGCCACCAATGGCCAGAATATAACATGTGCGCAAAACTCAAATCCAAGCCAACGAGGAATCATTTCTAATCTTACAACAACTCCCACTAGCTTCAATTTACTCTAAGGCCATTCCCGGCCTTCACGATCCGATTCTGGTTGAACGCATCCACGAACTCGTACGATGGTTACCTAAACTTGGGCCTAGCACCCTCGTGACCCTACCACCTGGCGGGACCACCTCGAACTGACCCCACCTCAATATGGGCTGCGGGTTGACCCGCAAATGGCCCTCAACCCGACCCCTAAACGCGCCAACTCTTGTTCCCGATCCGGAACAATCTTACTAATTCACGCCATGAAAGCTACCACTTCCATCTCACACTACCCATGTAATTATCCCACAATATTTCCCCGCATACCAAGTACATCGGCAAAGACCAACCGTAAAATCACCCACTCAAGACGGCCTCGCCTCTAAGGTCTCCACGTATAAAACTCTAAGGTTCACACTTTCCATGCCCCCACACTTATCCTTCCAACTAACCATGTTTTCTAACTTACAAACAACACAACACTATCCGTACATAGCACACAATAATAAGATCATCATATCGCGCAAACCAAACTCTAGAGGGTTAAGGATATACCTGAAGCTACCGCTCCACTCTAATCATAGGCACGCCTGCGGGCATAACGTGTAGAAGCGATGAACCAGCCATCGATCCGGTGGTGAGTCGTAACATCCGTATACCCTTGGTGGACAGTTCCTCGCAAAATGGCCCGCTGCCGCAAAAATAACAAGCTCCTCGCACCACGACACTCCCGAAATGCGGTCTACCACATCGACCACCGAGGTAGGGTGACCGATCCGCCAACACCCTTACTTCCTCGAAACTCAACCTCGAGCCACCGCTCCGAATACTCAAGGTTGTGGAGGACCACTCTGCCGGGCGAGGTACAAAACTAGTATCTTCTTGAGGCGGTCCGCCTCGAAAGTCACCAGCGACCATTGTTCGGCCTCTTCGCTGATCTTGGTCATTCCGCCGACCTCTCCGTGCCTCGCATCCCGGTCATGAGCTCGCATGCGGGCAATGTCCATGCCCGGCTGAAGAGCTACTCCTGAACATGCCTCTGACATGTAATCATCGAGCCCTGTAACATATCGGTGCACTCGATCCTCCATACTAGCTACCAACGCTGGGACGTACCGGGCCAATGAGTCGAACTCCACATTGTACTCCCGAACCGTACGCCCGCTCTGTCTAAGCATCAAAAATCTGTCGGCCCGTGCCCTCCTCATCTGCGGAGGCACGAAGTGCGTGAGCGCCCAAAACTCATCCCATACTGGCGAGGTGCATGCTCTCCCGAAAGCTCCATGAATCAAACCAATCGATCGCGGTATCACGCGCGGCCGATCTGAACCAAAGGTCACGAACTCGGTCTCAAGCCTTGATCACCCGCGTGATCGTGAATCGCCGGATGAACTCCTGCGGATCATCCTCGTGCCTCGACCCATAAAACTCGCGGGCTACAACTCAGAAAGTCCCGTAGCCTCAAACTATCTGCTCGGGGGTGAACCACTGGTGCTACTGGAACTGGAACTGCTGCATCCAGCCTATCCTCATATCTGGCCACGACCCTGGCCAGCAACTGGGCCATCTCCTTATAACCCATCTCCTCTGCCCCAGACTGTGGGACTGGAGGCTCAGGTACTGCGGTCTCAGCAGCCATTGCTGCGGCTCTAACCTCTGCTGGGGCTGGCGGCGTCACAAAACCCGCCGTCAAGCACAACCTCGTGCATCGCGGGCTCGCGCTGCACTCCTCAGATCTCACTAGCGGTTCCCTCGGTGCCTTGCCTTCGTGGCTCTGGTTGTCTTGCGCGGAGGCATAACTGGTAAAAACGAGATACGTCAGAGGGGTCCAACTTACAACACAGCTCTAAGGCACGATCTCGGAATGAGAAGAATGGAAACCAATCCTAAATGTCCTGCAGCCTCCTGATTATAGATGTGGTGCACAACACATCGATAATCAAGACTCTACTAGACACGGTCTGTAGACACTTTCCGAGGATTAACTGCTCTGATACCACTTTTGTAACGACCCGTTCCGGGGCCCGTTACTGGTGCCTTATCCCGGGCACCCTAGTGATACAATCATCAGAGAAAACCAGCGGAAAATAAAACTTAAACAAGAAACAGATATATGAACATAAAACAGGCCAACCCAACGGTTACCTTCCAATAACATAATAAATACAACTCTTTCAAAACGAACAGTTTAATCCCTTTTTACAAACCCTGCCCACAACAGTACTACAGACCTCTAAGATTTACAACAACTATGACGGGACAGGGTTCGCCCATACCCCTGAATGTACAAGAACCTACAACTCAGGGAACACATACCAAAAGATAAGCCTCCGGAGAAACGGAGCTTCCCAAAACGCTGAACCGAGATCCTAAGAGCGAGGATCCACGACCGATGTACCTCTACCTGCGGCATGAACGCAGCCCCCCGAAGGAGGTCGATAACAGTACCAAGTATGTGAAATCGAAAATATCAGAATGAAATCATACTAGTCTATATAAAGCAGGAGACATGTATGATAACCAAACTACAGTTCACAACATAAAAGCAGTCATGTCCAGTCAGGGACTCACGCCCTCAAGTCATCACTCAAATATAACTATGGGTCTTACGCCCACAACATCAATCATGTTCGCATCATGGCCGCATGCCCCCGGAATTCTGCATCGGTGTAGACATGTCCATGATGCAACAATAATACCAATGCCCCATGGCCACATGCCCCCGGAATTCTACCTCGGTGTAGACACGTCCATGTGACATCAACAATAATATATTGGGTGATCAACCCTGCCGCAGCCACATGCCCCGAATTCTACCTCGGTGTAGACATGTCCATGTAACCACAATAACAATATATCGTAATCAACCGCCGCGTGGCCGCATGCCCCTAATCAGCGTCGGTGTAGACATGTCCATGTGACATCAACAACAAGACAATAATCAAAATGGAAACATACCCGTGGAATTCTCCATCATCACGCCGACGCCCAAGTAAGTTCTCAACAAGTCGATCGCCTCATCGAGAGCGCGTAACACAGAAATACGACACTTGCACAACAAAGGCTATCATCACAAGCATAGGCAAGTTTCACAACAACAAGCATAGGCAAGTTTCACAACAACAAGCATAGGCAAGTTTCACACAACTCAAAGTACTTTCATTTTATGCCAAAGTCGGTTTTTAACCCCAAAGTACTACATACGTTAAGTTCTTTAAAAGAGATCCATTACTTTTATAAAAGTCACCCTATACCCATAGTATTAGAATGACCAACCCACATTCCTTTTCAAAATCAAGTAACAACATTCTTTTCCTAAGTTCCGTTGCCTAGTTTCAATTACTCAAGCTTCTCATTTTCAAATGCTCAAGTCACTTATTTTAGAAAGGTTTCATAACTCATAGTCTTAATCACTTTTAAAACAATTGAGTAACATATGTCATATATGTGAGTAGTTTATTCTTTGTTTATAACGATCTTATTCTGGCGACAAAGTGATCTAGAAAATGTAATATCATTTTGTCTCATCTTAGCTTCTATGCAGATGGAGGTTTCTACCGATTTTAATACAACACATCATTATTCAATACATTTTCCTTTATTAACGCCGCAATGGTCTGTCGATACACATTCGATTCCAAATCGTAAAACATTATCCCTTTAAAAACCAAGTACTCATTACTCACGAATGAGGTTTCACACAAACATCCACATTAAAACAAATAAGTTAAGTCTCTTATCTTATAAGATCAAGTCTCTTAACTTCTAACATCAAGAAACCATTTTCACTACATGTCGTTATAACTAACTTCCCATAAAGCTATTATAACACCCTATGTTTTAAACCAACCAAATCACTTAGCACATGTACGTCTACCGCACTACATAGTTCACAACAATCATGCTAGAAAAGATAGGAAGAGGTTCATACCTCGCGACGATTTATCGACAATAAGCAAAACGCTCCAAGTACTTCAACCCGCTGGCCACTCCTAAGCCAAGTAGATCACGCCACACGTAGTACTCCACTCCTAAAATGGTCATGGTACTCTATCAAACCTTTCTTATCATTGAAGACTTAGACCAATAAAAAGCCCTCAAAATCTACGGAAATTTCGGCAGCACTTCCCCCGTTTATACTCACTTTTCCATCTTTTACCAAGGCCCGAATAACTGTAATATATATACCATATATATATATAAGGCAAAATAATTAAACAACATAAATAAGGGGATTACACGCCCAAACGGTAACGCTGTTTACTATCACGCCCATAATAACAATAAGTAAAAGAAGGGATTACGCTGACGGCCGTGCGCGGTTTACTATCACGCCTTCATAACAATACAATAATTAAAAAGGGATCACACGCCCAAACGGAACGCGATTGAAAAATCTTCCTTATGTAAATGTAAATACAACCCAATGTAAATACATCCAAAGTAAATACGGTCCAAAGTAAATACCCAAAGTAAATACAATCCTTAAGTCAGTCCTTGGCCAACTTTGTCCATTTTACTTATCCAATTTACTCATTAGTCATCCAACTTATATTTCCATTCTTAATATAAGTTATAGTTACTTTGTTATTAGCTTCTTAGCAAGTAAGATACGTTTTACCATTTTAATGGCAAACGCCAACTTTCTTTTAACAAGTTAACAAGATCCAACTCTTCCAAACTTACTCCATATATTATATAACCCATAATATACTTATAATATATGTATAACAACCAATTCACAAAGAGGTTTAAGTTCCACTACCTCAAATAGCCCAAAAATATCCAAGTTCTTAAAGTCGCTCCAAGCAAGTCTTAGCTCCAAATCTTTACGTTCCAATCCGCTACAAGCAACCCATAGAAGCTCCTAACCAACTTCTCTTCAAGATTCAACTCCAAAAAGTGAAGAACACTTAGGGTTTCAAGATGACAACTTTCGGCCAAGGCATCCCTTCAAGGCTAGGGGTGTGAAATCTTTTCCAACTCTTGGTACACAATCTTCCTAACACCTAGGGAAGAACACTTGAGAGTTTAAGAATTGTTGGACAAATTTTGCTCAAGAAATGGGGGCAAAACCGAGAGCTCTAGGTCAAGGGAGAAAGGAAGTTTTTTCAAGTCTTCAAATGTCTAAGTGTGGAAGATTTCATCAACTAAGGGTGCATATATAGACAACCAAGGGATCCGATGAAGGCAAGTGTGGGGTTGAGATTGGGGACAAGTGTGGGTGGGACCCACACGCCACTTGTCCACACAAAATATCTAGCAAGACTTGGCCACTTGTCTTGCCACTTGTCTAGCTAATTTCGGCCAAGGGCCACCTAGGGGGGTGACACGTGTCACCCTCCTACTCGTCCAAAATATTTCATCTCCCGAAAATATCCATAATGGCCAAAATCTCAAAAACTAAGCGGGCCCCACAAAACCGTAAATTTCACCCGTGGGCCCCACGTGACCATTTCCGGAAATAAAATTCCATAATTCTCAAATATTCTAAGAAGTCCGAAAACCAAATCTGGGAATCCAATTCCCAATAACGAACCTTTTCTTCACAAAACCTAAACTTTTCCGTCGAAAAATCACATCTTTCTTTCTTTCCAAAATTTCTGTCGTAATCTCGCACGTACATCCTCACCTATATACCCTGGAACTACGGGGTATAACAAGCGTATTCTACTTAAAGGGTGGAAAAGGCTAGCAAGGGTATAGTACTTGGAGCGTTTTGCTAATTATCGATAATCGTCGCGAGGTATGTGAACCTCTTCCTATCTTTTCTAGCATGATTGTTGTAAACTATGTAGTACGGTAGACGTACGTATGCTAAATGATATTGGTTGGTTTAGAACATAAAATGTTATAATGGCTTTATGGGAAGTTAATTATAAACGACTTTATGTAGGTAAAAGAATGGTTGATTGTTTTTAAAAGATAAGAGACTTGACTTGTATTTGACTTGAATTGTGTTAAAAAGTTGTGAAACCTCATTCGTGAGTAATGAGTACTTGGTTTTTAAAAGAATAATGTTATATTGATTTCGGAAATGGGAATAATTATCGAACAAGCCAGTGCAGCGTTAATAAAGGAAAATGTAATAACAATTAATTATATTAAAACCAGTAGAAACCTCCGTCTGCATAGAAGCTAAGATAAGACAAAATTGTATTACATTTCCTAGATCATGGCTGCTTTAATAAGATCATTAATAACAAGTATTGATTTTTCTTAAATTCCAAAGTAAGGAACTTGTTTTCTAAAAAAGAAAAGAGACTTGAGGAATTTGAAGTGTTTTGGTTTAAAAGAAAGGCATGTTTTTGTCTTAAAATGGTTTAAAAAGAAGGCATGGTTTTGTCTTAAATTGGTTTACTTGAAATGATAGTTACTCTATTTTTGATACTATGGGTATCGTATGACTTTTGTAAAAGAAAGGGGTCTTTTGAAAGAATTTAAGTACGTAGTACTTTAGGATTAAAACCCGGATTGTTGGCACAAAATGGGAGTACTTGAGTTTTTATAAATGGTGAATCAATTTACATGTTAATTAAAGTCTAAAAGTATGTTGAACTTGCCTATGCTAGTTGTGATAACTTTTGTTGTGCAAGTATTGTATTTCTATACCACCGCGTCTCTCGATGGAGGGTCGGCTGACTTGTTGTGAATTTACTTGGACGTACCGGCAGTGACGGAAGATTCCACGGGTATGCTTCCATTATTATTGTCACATGGGCATGTCTACACCGATGAGGGATTCCGGGGGCATGTGACCATTATTGTTATTCCATGGACTAGCTCTCCATGAGGTTTTTCTGATTCGGCCTTGGTATCTGGTAGTTGGCTTTCGTACTTGCCCCGGTCGTGGCTGATTCGGCTTTGGTTCTGGTAGTTAGCCTTCGTGCCCGCTCAGTTTTGTGGCGGTCTCGTGACTTACGGTTGTGATCGGTGGTTAGCCGTTACTTGCCCCGCCACCACGTGGCGCAGTGAGGATCTGGTAGAGGCTATCGCACTTTCCACGTGTCGCCAGCGAGTCGGTGTTTGGACGGCCGTGACTTACTGTGATCCGTGGTTAGCTCGTTACTTGCCCCGCCTACGTGGCGCAGGGAGGATCTAGTAGAGGCTATCGCACTTTCCACGTGTCAGCTTCGTGATATGGTTGTTTATTGTTGTTGGTATGGTAGATTCAGCCGCTTCGTCGCCTCGCCTTGATGACGCAGTTGGATCCGTAGCTATGCCTTCGCACTTGCCCCAGACGGTTTTATGACACAGGGACTCGTGTTCATGTGTACTTCTTGGTGTTATTATATCATAGATCGCTAGCGTGAGGAAGGTATTCCACGCATGATTGATGTTGTGGGCGTGAGACCCATTGTTATATTCGGTGATGACTTTGAGGCGTGAGTCCTCGACTTGACATGATCGCTTATATGTCAGTAATCGTAGTTTGGTTATCATACATGTCTCCGCTTTATATAGACTATTATGATTTCATTTACGATTTTCAGCCACATATTTGGTACCGTTCGACTCTCCTTCGGGCCGCGCTCATGCCGCAGTGAAGGTACACCGCTTGTCGATCCTCGCTCATGATCGCAGTCAGCGTTTGGGAAGCTCCGCTTTCTCCGAGGCTTATCTTTTCGTATAGTCCCTGTCACCGTAGGTACTTGTACATCTGTGGTATGGCGGGACCGTCGCCATAGTTGTTGTTACATTCTTAGGTCCGTAGATCGCAAGTGTGGTTTGTAAGGATTGTAATCGCTGGGTTATTTTGTATATACATGAAGGTGACCGTTTTGGTTAACCTGTTTTCTTATCTTGTATCTTGTTCCCTGTTTAAGTTTTTGTTTCCGCTGATTTTCTCTGATGTTGTATGTCACGACCAGAACCCGGGCCCGTGACCGGTGCCTTACCCCGGGCACCCAAGTAGTCATACATCATAGTAATCAGCGGAATATAAAACAAGACATGAATAAAGTGAAGTGAAAAACAGTTATCTGAGAAAAACTTGCCTTGCGGCATATATATATATATCAACTAGAACAAGCATATCCCTTTACAATTCGCCACAACAAGATTTACTGCACTTCTAAGAATGATACGACAACAATGGCGGATGGGCCCGCCATACCCCGAATGTAAGTACCTACTACGACAGGACTATACCACCGATAAGCCTCCGAGAAACGGAGCTTCCCAAACGCCGAATCAGACCCAAGAGCGAGGATCAACGATCGTGTACTCTACCGCGGCATGAACGCAGCCCAAGGAGGTCGCATAACAGTACCAAATATGTGAAATCGAAAATATCAGAAATGAAATCATAATAGTCTATATAAAGCGAGGAGACATGTATGATAACCAAACTACGATACATAACATATAAGCCATGTCAAGTCGTGAATCACGCCTCAAAGTCATCACTCAAATATAACAACGGGTCTCACGCCCACAACATAAACAAGAGTGAAATAGATATCAGAATCGGGTCTTTTCTAGGCCGCTAATGATCGAGCAAGGCCGATCGCCCATAAGTATCATTATACGTGCCTAATCCTCGACTTCCCGCAGCGCGCATAGGTCACACATGACCCGCATAGTCGTATAGACTCAAGACGGGGTAGCTAACCCTACCCTCGACTCCCGCAATCCGCATAGTCTCAATAGACCGCATAGTCACACAGATCGCATAGGCATCCTCGACGGATAAAACACCGAATGATCAATCTCGAGCATACCGCTGCTCCGCATAGTCACATAGACCGTGATAGCCGTATAGACCCGCATCAAGGGTGGCAAGCCCTCGGTATAATAAGTCAAGGGGGTATGTGATATAATAACAGTACAACGGGCTTAAAGTTTAACAACGTAAGCACAACAAGAATATCACAAGATACTAACACACGTAGCATCCTAACATGTTTACTTAACAAATCAACAAGAAAGTATTACAAGGCTATCACAGACCAATACAATCAAGTTCTTCACACAAGGTACTTTCTTCTTTATGTTAACAAGTTCGGGAATTTATCCCCAAAGTACTTCATACATTAACTCTTTAAAAGATCCGTTTCTTTCACAAAAGTCACACAATACCCGTAGTATAAAAATAGAGTGACTATCTTTTTAAGTAAACCAAAACACTTCCCTTTGTAAAATCAAGTAACAACATTATTTTCCAAACGTTCAAGTTTGCCTAATTTCAAATGCTCAAGTTTCTCATTTTCGAAAGGTTTCGTAGTTCATAGTTTTAATCACTTAATGATATAATTCTCCTTTAAAACAATTGAGATACATATGCCTTATATGTGAGTAGGTTATTCTTGTTCATAATCAATCTTATTTAAGCAGCCATGATCTAGGAAATGTAATATCATTTTGTCTCATCTTAGCTTCTATGCAGATGGAGGTTTCTACTGGTTTTAATAATACTTTATTAGTCAATACATTTCTCTTTATTAGTCTTCGTGGTTTGTTCGATACTTATTCTCATTTCCAAATCAAGAAACATTATTCCTTTTACAAACCAAGTACTCATTACTCACGAATGAGGTTTCACACAAAAACTCATATTAATTTATTTAAGTCAAGTCTCTTATCTTTTAAGATCAAGTCTCTTAACTTCTAAAATTAATAAACCATTCTTTTTATCTCTCTTAAGTCGTTATACCTAACTTCCCATAAAGCTAGTATAACTCTTAAGCTTTTAAAACCAAGTATTACTCTTCTTTCAAAAAGGTTTCTTAATTCTTTTGAAATACTTCAAGATTCTTATTATTCAGGCTTAAGTCAAAAGACATTGCCGTACAACTACGTTCAGTTAACACACGTACGTCTACCGTACTATATATATATTCTTTTAAAATATCATGCTCAAGAGGATAGGAAGAATCACATACCTCGCGACGATTATCGACTATTAGCAAAACGCTCCACGGCTATAACCCGGCTAGCCTCGTCCACCTTTCAAGTAGTACATGCTACGCGCAAATCAATCAACCTATAAGGGTTATACAAGTCTATCAATGACTAGACTACTCTGTAGATTATTCTTCTGATGTGATTTCAGTTCAAGTCTTTTCTGTAATATCCTTGTATTACAGTTCAATTCTCTTCTATGAATCTTATATTCATTTCTATGGTACAACAGTATGTAATTTCCAATTACAATATAAGGACAAAAGTATTTACCTCGATAAGCCCAAAATTATCCAAGTTTAATGTCGATCCTGAGCAACGTTTAGCTCCTACTCCGGTGCTCCAACCCATTCGAACAACCCTTAGAAGTTCTACGCAACTTCTTCTTAATACTCCAACTAACTATGGAGATTTTCCTTGTGGTTTCGTTTTTTGCGAAGGAAAGTATAATAGTATTTCTGGGCTGTTCGGAGAAGTGTAACCTTGGAATACTACAAGGTATTTGGGCCATGGTAGTGTGGTATCGTAACAAGACTCGGAGAGTATTTCTACCAAGAGGGGGTAGTATTTTTTTAAGAGACAACTAGGAAAAGGGGGGGGGGGGGGGTGGTGCTCTCGGCCCGGGCCACTAGGAGGGGGGGAGGTATACCCCTCGGCCAAGGGCCTCACGAAAAGGGGGGGGGGGGGCTTGGACGAACCACTACAAGAGAGGGGGAAAGGTTTTCAAGACTTAGGGATTTTTGTGGATGAAGAAGTCTTCACAAAGGGGGGTATTTATAGGTCAAGCAATGGCCAACCAATGACCAAGATGAAGCCAAGTGTAAGGCAAGTGTAGGGTCAAGATTCATCCATGTGTACCTTATCCATCTACCACACCAACTATCACAAAATATCCTACCAACTACAAGCCCTCCAAATCATCCCAATGTCGCCCACAAGTCCATCAATTAGAGGGTGACAAGTGTCGCCCTCTTGTTGGTACAAAGTATTTCGTCTCTCGGAAAAATCCGCAAAAAATATAAATGACATAGTCGTAATTTTCCCTTCGCAAGTCTTGTTAAACGTTTCGTCGGAAAACGATTCTTTTCGGTAATTGTGCACAAAATTTCGTCCTTGCCTAATCTTTAAGGCTCAAATTTTTGTACGTATGTCCTCACGTACATACTCTGTAAATACGGGGTATAACATTCTCCCCTCCTTAGAAACATTCGTCCCGAATGTTCCTTCTCAAGACGGATAAGGATGAAGTTCTTCTTAACTTAACCAGTTTGCAAATGCCACACATGGCCACAGAAAACACCCGCGCAAATATTTACATCTGAGTCCACGAGGAATCACCTCTAACATCACAACCATGCTCGTAATACATGCTCGTTTTTTCCCTTACTCGTCGTACCCTTCTCGTACACTCGAACTATTTCTCATAACTTACCACATTTACAATCGCCCGCTTTCCAAATCTCTGGGTTATTACCTCCAACTTGGTCATCATTTAACTGAGAATACTCTGGATGGATCTCCGATACTCTTCTGAAAATAGCAACATGAAAGATCGGACGTACTGCCTCCTACGTCGGACGGCAATGCTAACTATAGGCAACTTGGCCTATTTTCGAATCTCTGAAAGGCCCAAAGTAACTCCTGCTAAGCTCTCTGTCAATCTCGCCACACCTTCCGGTGGTACCTTCAAGACCCTCACCACTGAACTCCAAGCGCCGCCGATTATCCGCACGACTTCGCTGACTCGAGCCGCCAATAACCTCTTCGGATAAGCTTCACGCTATCCATATCCCGCCGAGACAAGTATGAACCAACTATCCAACCTTGCCAACATCGAACCAATCGACCAGACAACTTATACTTCGCCCCTACAAGCGTCATAATGCGATAACCGAATACTGAAATGGTGGTTATAAAACACTCCCTTTAACCGAGGCAACAATCCTTATAATACCCCGAAATCCAAACACCGCCCGAGGCGAACGCGATTGAGACTCACCGAAGTTCCTAACCCGCTCGTAAAACCTCCGTAAAAGAAACAACACTGGCTCCACTGTCATAAGGTGAAGGTAGGCACCCGCGGCTTTACAACCTTCCGATATATCATCACCGCTAGCAACGGCCCCGACTAAAAGACACGATGGTCACCCATCGGCCCGACTCGTTGAACGTGATCCACGAACTCACGATGGTTAACCAAACTTGGGCCTAACACCTCGTGACCTACCACCGCGACTACCACAACCGAATTTCACCATAAAAGTCGCTGGTTGACCACGGCACGGCCTTAACCCGACCCACTCGCAGAAACACTTGCTCCCGATCCGAACAATCTCACTAATCACGCTACTAAAACCCAGCGGTCTTCTTAGCTCAACTACCCTCTTCATAACACGCTACTCGTGACTTATCATACAACATATCTCACGCGCACTATGCACTCGTAAGGGTCAAACCTAAAAATATAGATCTCTCTCGAGACGGCCTTGCCTCTAAGGTCTCTACGCATAAAGCTCTAAGGCTCACACTTTCTCGCCCCAATCTTACCCTGCTAACTAACCATGATTTCTAATCACAATTAACACTTATGTTATCCGAACATAACACTTAAGATACACTTATCTTATCACACCTACAATCTCTGTAGGTTAAGGATCTACCAGATCTACGCCTTCACTCCCTTTGCCGTTTCTAATCAATCCCGCCTGCATGCAAGCAAAACAAGCCGTCGGCAGTATGACACTCTCCACGATGACACTTACCACAACGGCCACATCAAGCGCGGTGGCCTCCTGCTAGCACCCCTTCCTCTCCAACCATCAATCCGCAATCGATCCGTAGGCCGAGTCCTCCTACTTGCATCCTTCCTACTAGGACATCCTTCGACACATGGCTCGACGGCCGCCAGAAACAAGTACCAACAAAAGACGACATTCCCGATGACGCTCACACACGGAACACTAGGAAAAACTGGGCTAGAACCTATGTAAATCACGAACTGTAAACCTCGAGTTGTGACCACCCCTAAATACTCGAACGCCCCGAACCCCGCAATGAGGACCACTGCTCGGGCGAGGTGCATATCCGTCACACGAGGCGATTCGCTCGAAAGTTACCAGCGACCGCCGATCCGCCTCTTCGCTGATTTTGGTTAACCCGCTGATCCCATTGCCGCTTCTCACATGATAAGCCCGCACGTGCCATGCTCAAGCCCGATCAAGAGCTACTCTGCACATCCTCTCTTTAGATAGTCATCAAGACCCGTGATATATCTGCACTCTATATTCTCGTTGCTAAAATCCTAGCTAGTACCGTGTCCATTCCTTTTAATCCATATTCTTTGTTCCCGGTCGCTGAACTCAAGGCTCATACATCATGGCCGCAGGAATCGCCGCCGCTAAACTCAGCCGGGCGACGCCGCAGAACTCCTCGAATGAAGCACCACCCTGTGATGGTTGGGCCGTGCTCGTGAACCTCGCATTTACTCAGCCTCGGCCGCTTTGCCCTTCGCCCTGCCGCTTTACGCGAGGCATACCCGTAGGAAAGAATTACGTTAGAGGGTCCAACTTATAACACACTTCAAGTACGATCTCGTAGTGAGAAGAATGGAAACCAATCCTAAATATTCTATAGCCTCGATTATCGTGGTGCACAACACACCGATAATCAAGACTCTACTAGATACGGCTCAGACACTTTCCGAGGATTAATCGCTGATACCACTTTGTCACGACCCAACTCCGTGACCGTGCCTTACCCCGCACCCAAGTAGTCATACATCGAGTAATCACGAATATAAAACAAGACATGAATAAAGTGTGTAAAAACAGCTTATCTCGAGAAAACTTGCTCATGCATATATATATATATCAACTAGAACAGCTTACATCCCTTTTACAATTCTCGCCACAACAGCATTTCATGCACTCTAAGAATGATACGACAACAATGGCGGGACAGGTTCCGCCATACCCCGAACGTAAGTACTACGACAGGACTATACCACCGATAAGCCTCGAGAAACGAGCTTCCCAAACGCCGAATCAGGACCCTAAGAGCGGATCAACGATCGTGTACTTCACCGCGTGAACGCCGTTATACCCCGCCAGATTTGCAGTATGTACGTAAGGACGTAGAAAATTTTGAAGTGTAAAGTGGTTTCGCCGAATTTATTTTGTTCACAACACCCGCTTAGAGTCGCGACGTAAACGCCACTTTCGTAGGGGAATTTACTACTATGTCATTTTTAATTTTTGCGGATTTTTCCAGAGATCGAAACATTGGGGACCAACGAGGCGATAACTTGTCACCCCTCTCTCAATACGAGCGGTTGGCTTCGACGATTTGTGACAATTTTGTCAAGTAGTAGGTAGGATATTTTGTGTGTTAGTTGGTTAGGTGCACTTGGCAAGATCTTGCCCTACACTTGCTATGCACTTGGCATGATCTTGGCCATTGGTCGCCTTTGCTAGACCTATAAATACCCCCTCGGAAGACTTCTTCATCCATTCCAAATATTTCCTAAGTGTTAAAAATCCTCCCTCCCTTTGTGTGGTGTTTCGTCCAACACCCCTCTCCCCCTTTGAGTTGGCACTTTGGCCGAGAGCCCTCCCACCCTCGCCGAGAGTACCCCTAGTGGGGTAAAGCCGAGGGTATACACCCCAGTGGTGTTGTCTCGTATATACCCCTCTCTGGTAGAAATACTCTCAAAAGTATTGTTATAATGCCCAAATTACCTTAGCCAGATACCTTGTTGTATTCTAAGGTCATACCTACAAAAGCCCGCTTATACTATTATACTTCCGTCACTACCAAACCGAAACCCTAGGGAAAATCTCCATGGTTAGTCGAGTAGTATGTAGTGTTGGTTAGAACTTCTAAGGGTAGTTTGGAGCGGGTTGAGCGCACTGAGTCGAGCTAAACGATTGCCCAGATCGACTTTTATACTCGGATAATTATGGGCTTATCGAGGTAAATATCTTGTCCCTCTATCAGAATTGGAAATTACATGATTGTTAGACCATATAGTGAAGATACTATATATATAGAATCGAACGCTGTTGTCGGCAATGTCTTTGACTTAAGCTCCAATAATAAGAAATCTTTTCGAAAGAAGAGTACCAATCGTTTTTACATGTGGATCAGACATGAGACTTGTGTAGCTTTTCGTGAGGTAGAATTGTGCACGTCCTGTTAGATGTATTAACCCCCGGTTGGCTTGATAGCCCCGATAGAGGAGAGATTTACGCCACATGGGGAGGTCGCTGAATTTTCGTAGGATGTTCCACGATGGGATATAAATGTTAATAAGCGCCTTGGCCTTATAGGTTGAAGTACTACGATGGCGCGATCTTCCGCCAAGGAGTAGCCGACTTTCAAGTACTTGAGCGCTTTGCTATTAGTCGACACTGTCGCGAGGTATGTGAACCTCTTCCTATCTCTTCTAGCATGATACGTGTAACTATGTAGTACGGTAGACGCATACGTGTTAAATGTATTTGATTGGTCTAAAACATAAAGTGTTATAACGCTTTATGGGAAGTCGTTATAACACTTTATGTTGGTACTAAAATACTTGTGGTCTTTAAAAGGTAATCGATTTGAACTATAATCGGCTTGTTATGTGTTAATAAAGAACTTGAAGTATTTCAAAAGATTTTTGAATCATTTTGAAAGAAGAAGTAATACTTGGTTTTGAAAAACTTAAGAGTTATACTAGCTTTACGGGAAGTTAGGTATAACGGCTTAAGAATGTTTTACCGATTTCGAAATCGAACGTATCGACAAACCATCGCAACATAATAAAAGGAAATGTTTTGACTAATTAAGCATTATTAAAACCAAGAGAAACTTCCATCCGCATAGAAGCAAGACAGACAAAATGATATTTCCTGTATCACTACGCGTAATAAGATTGTTATAAACAAGAATATCCTACTCACATATAAGGCTTATGTTTCTCAAATTGTTTAAAAGAGAATTATATTCTTAAATGAATAAGACTATAGACACTAAACCTTTCTAAAATAAGAAACGTGAACATTTGAAATTAGGCAAACTTCGACGCTTGGAAAATAACGTTGTTACTTGATTTTACAAAGGTAAATGTTTTGGTTTAATTAAAAAGACAACCACTCTATTTTATACTACGTAATGTGTGACTTATGTGAAAGCAACGATCTTTAAAAGATTTAATGTATGAAGTACTTTAGGATAGATACCAACTTGTTAGCATAAAGTACCTTGTGTGAATAACTTGATCAGGTTGGTTTGAGATAGCCTTGTAAATACTTTCTTGTTGATGTGATAAGTAAACATGTTAGACGCTACTTGTGTTAGCATCTTCGTGTGATCGTGATGTAAGTGGTCATTCTTGTTGGCTTACGCTGTTAAACGTTAAGCGCTATCATATTGTATCACATACCCTTTGACTTATTATACCGAGGGCTTGCCACCCTTGATGCTGGTCTATACGCCTATGCGGTCCTCGTGACTACGCTGAGCGCGAGCTCGTGATTGATCATTCCGGTGTTTAGCCCGACGCGGGGATTCCCTGGCGCGTCCGGCTGAGACTATGCGGTCTTTTGAGACTACGCGGGTCAGCGAGCCTGGGCGGATACCGGTTAAGCCCTCGACGCGGGTATACCAAAGCGTGTCCGGGACCATGATTGAGGGATACCTCGCGCGTCCGCGCAGGACCTACGCGAGTCGCGAGTTCCAGAATAGACGCGCGGAGATACCGCTGGCGAGCGCGCCTTCGATCATGTGGTGCGGTTCAGAAAGACCTTGTGATACGCTTTATGGTATTTGTGGTACCGGGTCTTAAGAGTGGCCATGCCTTCGCATTTACCCGCACGGTTTTATCAGGATGACTTTGAGGCGTGAGTCCCCGACTTGACATGACCGCTTATCGTGAACCGTAGTTTGGTTATTATACACGTCTCCCGCTTTTATAGATCACTATGATTTCATTTACGTATTTTCGCCACATACTGGTACCGACTTGACCTCCTTCGGTCGCGTTCATGCCGCAGAAAAGGTACACCGCGTTGATCCTCGCCTTAGTGGTCACACCAAATATTGGGAAAGCTCCGCTTTCTCCGAGGCTTATCAGTATAGTCCCTGCCGTTAGAGGTATTTACATTCGTGGTATGGCCCCGTCCGCCATTGTTGTCGATCATTTCAGAGGTGAGTAATCGCTGGGGCGTGGTTTGTAAAAGGATTAAACTGCTCACGTTGAAAGGTTGTTATTTATATATACGCCGAAAGGCAAGTTTTTCTCATTATTGTTTCATATTTCATAATATGTCTTGTATCGCTTTATGTTCCGACACTCGATGTTGTATCACTAGGGTGCCCGGTAAGGCAATTGGCCACGACTCTCTGACCGTCGTGACAAAGTGGTATCGAGCGCTTAATCCTCTGAAAGTGTCTGCATCGTATCCGTGAGTCTCGATTATCGGTGTGTTGTGCACTACACCAATAATCGTGAGGCTATAGGATATTTAGGATTGGTTTCTAATTCTTCTCACTCGAGATCGTGCCTTAGAGTCGTGTTGTAAGTCGGACCTCCGACGCATTTCTTTCCTTACCGCTATGCCTCGCGCAGGCAACCCGCCCAGAGGGCAAGGCAGCCGGCGGAGCCGCGAGCAGTTCGAGAGGGTGGCGAGGCACAGCCCAATCATTACCTAGGTGGTGCTTCTTTCGGGAGTTCGCACGCCACTAGCCCAAGAAGTTTAGCACGGCGGCAGCAATGCCACCGCGCCATGATATTTGAACCTTCACCCCACGGCATCGAACAGAGAATATAGATTGCCAAGAGACAACCCTACTAGCTATGGATTTGGCTACCGAGAGTATACCGACGCATCGCGTAGTCTTCGAGGACTATCTAAAAGAGGTTGTGCAAGAGTAATTCTTCATTGGCTTGGCACGGCCCGTGGTATCGCTTATGCGCAGCAGTCGAGAAACGGATCGACGCGTTAACAAAGGATACAGCAGGGGCGAGCGCAAAGCAAGGTCCTTTGGTAACTTTCGAGGCGAGTCACCTCACCAGATTAGATATGCACTCCGCCAAAGGGCAGTGGTCTTCCACGGATTTCGTGACGTGGTGTGCGGAGTTGGTAACTCGTGGCTTCCTGCTCATTGGCATGACGCACGCCATCGGGAATGTCGCCTTTTAGTTGGTACTTGTTGTACCCACGACCGCCGTGTCGATGTCGATAGAATGTCCTTGTAGAGGACTTAGCCTTCAGATCGGGTAGTTCGTCATCTTCCTAGCTATGCGCCCTACGTGTGTTTGATTAGAACGACTTTGGGAGTGAAGCAAGAGATATAGATATATCTTTAACCTCTAGAGTTTTGTTTATGGATAAGATGAGTATACCTTAAGGCTATGTTCTGATAGCAATGTTAGTTGTGATTAGATCGCGTTGTTTAACCGAGTAAGATTTGGGGATGGAAGGTGCGAGCCTTAGAGTTCTACGCGTAGAGACCTTAGAGGCAAGGCCATCTCGAGTAAAGGTGTAGTGTTATGTTTGATCTCATCTGAGTGCTTAGTGCATGTGAGATATATTGTATGATAAGTCCCCGAGAGCGTGGAATGAAGGGGTAGTTGAGCTAAGAAGATCGCTAGGTTTTCGTAACGCGATTAGAAAAGTTGTTCCGACCGCGAGCAAGTGTTTTACGCGAGTGGGTCGGGTTGAGAGGCCATCGCGCTCAACCCGCTACCTTGCCGATTCGTGGCGGCACGGGTGGTCGTGTTATACCCGTATTTGCAGAGTATGCGTGGGGACGTCACGTAGAAATTTTCAACTTCTTTAGGCTTCGAATTCTTTTTGTGCACAACACCCGATTAGAGTCGCTTTTAAACGCTTTCACGCCTTTCGTAGGAATTTCCTGGCTATGTCATTTTTAATTTTATGGATTTTTCCGAGAGGCGAAGCGTGTTGGATCAACGCAGGCGCCACTTGGCACCCTCCCATTAGCGGGCGTAGCGGGTCTTGGCTTGGACGAATTGGACTTGGCATTTTTGTCAAGTAGTCGTAGGATATTTTGTGGTAGATGGATGCGGCACTTGGCAAGATCTTCACCCTACACTTGCCTTGCACTTGTCTTCATCTTGGCCATTGGTTGGCCTTCACTTGACCTATAAATACCCCCCTTAGTTGATGAACTTCTTCATCCAAAAATTGTCTAAGTCTTGAAAATCCCTCCCTCTCCCTCAACCTTGTTCTCGCCCAAACACCACCCTCCCCTCTTCAAGGCCCCCACGAGCCCCCTTGCCTAGTGGCTCTGCCGAGAGCAACCCCCCAGCCTAGTTGTGCTAGTCAAAATACTACCCCTTGTAGAAAAGTGCATTCTACAAGTATCGTTATAATGCCCAAAATACTTTAGCCAAATACCTTGTAGTACTTTCCAAAGTACCCTTTATAATGGTTTAAAATACTATTATACCTTCCTTTAGCCACTAAACTAAACCAATGAAAAATCTTCACGTAGTTAGTATTAAAGTAGAAGTTGTGTAGATACTTCTAAGGGTTTCGGGCGCTTTGGAGCGCACGGAGAGGAGCTAAACCTTGTTCATGAGCGACTTATAACTTGGATAATTTTGGGCTTATCGAGTAAATATCTTGACTCTATTGTAATTGGAAATTACATGTTGTAGGAATATATAGTTGAAGCATACTATATATAGAATCTAACATTATAATTGTGCAATGTCTTTTGATTTAAGCTCGATTAATACTTACAGAATGTCTTGACTTAAGCCCAATTTAAATAAGAGAATCAATCAGAATTACATAGGACTGTACATGTGACTTGTGTAGCATTGCTCTGTAGTAGAATTGTACACGTCCGGTCTGACGTGTTAACCCTCGGTTGGCAGTAGCAGCCCGACAGAGTGAGAGATTTACGCTGTCATGCGTAGGTGTCGCCATTTTATGTAGAATATTCTACGCCGATCTAAAGGTATTAATAGGCGCTTTGTGGCCTCTATAGGTTGTAGTCACGCGTGTGGAGTGATCTTCTGATCGAGAGTGTCGCCGACGGTTTGAGGTACTTGAGCGTTTGCTATTAGTCGATAATCGTCGCGAGGTACGTGAACCTCTTCCCATCTCTTCTAGCATGATATGTGTGAACTATGTAGTACGGCAGACGTGACGTAAGCAATGTATTTGATTGATTTAAACATAAAAGTGTTATAACCGCTTTATGGGAAGTTGGTTATAATAGCTTTATGTGATAAGCAAATACTTTTGTGGTTTCTAAAAGGTAACCGATTTGAATAATAACCGCTTGTTATGTGTTAATAAAGAACTTGAAGTATTTCAAAAGATTTATGAATCGCTTTGAAAGAATGAGTAGTACTGTGTTTTGAAAGCTTAAGAGTTATACTAGTTTTATGGGAAGTTAGGTATAACGCTTAAGAATGTTTTCATCGATTTCGAAATCGAATGTGTATCGACAAACCATCGCAGCGCTAATAAAAGGAAAATGTATTGACTAATGAAGTATTATTAAAACCAAGAGAAACCTCCATCCGCATAGAAGCTAAGATGAGACAAAATGATATTACATTTCCTAGATGCCATTGCTTAATAAGATTGATTATAAACAAGAATAACCTACCCACATATAAGACGTATGTTTCAAAACGCTTAAAGGAGAATTATGTTTTAAAGGACTAAAACTATGAACTACTAAACCTTTTTCTAAAATGAGAAACTTGAGCATTCGGAATTAGGCAAACTCGAACGCTTGGAAAATAAGGTTGTTACTTGATTTTACAAAGGAAAGCATTTTGGTTTACTTAACAATGTTAGTCACTCTATTTTTTATACTACGTATCTGTGACCTTTGTAAAAGAAATGGATCTTAAAAGGAATTCAACGGACGTAGTACTTTAAGAGTTAAAATCCGACTTTGATATAAAATGAAAGTACCTGAGTCGTGTGTAACTTGCTTATACTTGTTGTTATGAAACTGACCATGTTACGTGTGATAGCCTTGTTGTGTAAGTATTGTGTTCTACTCACTACCGTTCATCCGGAATGTATATCACTTGACTACCGGTCATCCTGAATGTATATCACTTGACACGGCTCATCCGGAATGTATTTCACTGACCACGGCTCATCCGAATGTGTTTCACTTGATTACGGTTCATCCGGAATGTATTTCACTTCGAGGACTGTTCATCCGGGAATGTATTTCACTGAGGACCGTTCATCCGGAATGTATTTCACTTGACTAATGGCTCATCCGGAATGTATTCCATTTCGACCACAGGCTCACGGATGAACCGAATGTATTCCACTTTTCTATATTGGGTCCATAAGATGGGCCGAGACTCGTTATACGTATCACATGATTTGTA